>LS990923.1:40570667-41170667 GCA_900464855.2 Musa schizocarpa | reverse complement strand
GTATAGACATTGTTAGTCTTTAAGGCAATCAAAGATCTATTTATATGTGATATTTCTATAATACAAGCATTAGATTCAAATTTGATATTATAACCTTTATCATACAAATGACTATTGCTTAGTAAGTTATGTTTTAAACCATCTGATAATAAAGCATTTTCAATCAAAAGATTTGATTTGTTACCTATATTTTCTTTATAAATAATTTTTCTTTTATTGTTGTCTCCGAAGGTAACAAATCCTTCATCTTGGCTAGTGAGCTTAGAGAAGTGTGTTGGATCTCTAGTCATGTGCTTTGAGCATCCACTATCAAGGTACCATATCTTGCTTCTAGCTTTTGATTATAGACATATCTACAAGAAAGGGTGGCTCAATTTAGGTACCCATTCAGCTTTGGATCCCTAATGAAAATATCTACCTATTATTGAGTGATTTATGGTTCCTTTAAGAACCCAAACTAATTTGTGTGGACTATACCTTTGAAATAGACATTTATAAGAAAAATGACCAGATTTTTCATAAAAATAATATATTTTCTAGGTGTAATATATGTCTTTTAATGAAGATAATTAGATTTTGTTGAGTATTATTTACAAAGTCAATTCCTTCCTTTATATGAACATGACCCTTATTAGCAAGGATCGTGTTTAGGGATTTATTACCTATTTTTAATTTTTTTAATTTTTTTTATATTAAAATATTTTCTTTCTTAAGTGAATCTATCTCTTCACACTTAATGCATGTAGCTAACATACTATAATCATGCTAATTTTTTAATTATCAAATTCACTAACAAAAGAAGTATGCTCCTTTTTTAACAACTTATATTTTTTACCAACTAGCTTACATTCATCATATAGATCATTAAAAGTAATAAGTAAATCATCATAAGCTAAATGAGATTCGATTTAGTCACTTACCTCATCATTGAGCATCATTAGAGCATAATTTGTAACTTCATCTTTGTTGATTGGCTCATCATCTTCGGATGCACACGAATTATCCCAAGTTGCTTTGAGTGCTTTCTTTTTAATTTGGTAGCTTCTTCTTTACTTTTGTTCTTAAAATCTTGTTTTGTTTTGTTCCCTTTTAAGAATTTTTTAAACTTCTTGTAAGGAGTTCTAAGTTATCATCATCATCATCACTTGAGTTTTCACCCAAGTGGCCTTCTTTGGTTCTAAGTGTCATATCCTTCATGTTCTTTGGAAGTTGTTTTCAAGTTCATCATATGCTATATACATCATTTAATAGGTCATTAAAGACCCGATAAGTTCTTCAAGCGGAAAGTTATTGAGATCTTTTGCTTCATGTATTGTCGTTACTTTATGATCCTAAATTTTTGGAAGGGATTTTAATACCTTGTTAACAAGTTCAAAATTAGAAAAATATTTACCAAGTACTTTTAGACCATTGATGACATTTGTAAAATGAGTGTAGATGTCTCCAATGGTCTCGCTTAGTTTCATTGGAAACAACTCATAGCTATAAATCAAAAGATTAATTTTTGACTCTTTAACCCTACTTGTGCCTTTGTGTGTGACTTTGAGTGTGTGTCAAATGTCATATATAGTTTTGTATATAGAAACCCGATTAAATTTATTTTATCAAGAGCACAAAACAAAGCATTCATCGCTTTAGCATTCAAGGAGAAAGTCTTCTTTTCCAAATCATTCCATTCATTCATTGGTTTGGAAGACTTCTCAAAACTGCTTTCAACAATGTTCCATAATTTGAAATCCATAGAAAGCAAGAAAATTCTCATTTAAGTTTTCTAACACATATAGTCTATCCCATTGAATATGGGATGATGAGTGATAGAAAGACCCCCTCTTGATTACTGACAAAAACTATCTCTCTTGGGTTTTAAATCAAATAGAGAGTAATCTTGCTTTGATATCAATTGTTAGGATTAAGTTGACACTAAGAGGAGTGATGAATTAGTGTTTTCGATAAAATATTCATAGGTTCAGAAAACTTCAATGATTTTAAAAAGCTTGATTCAATGAAACTAATATTGGAAATGATATCGAAAGTGTGTTCCACTCTCGATTCCTCTTTCATTGAGGCCACCGACATCTACTAAGAGTCTTCCTTTAATGGGAAAGACTCACTACCCTCTTACAACTCTTTTTCCTTTTTATAGGTTTAAAAAATAACCTTTTACAAGCCTCACATCTCTCTTAGATTGATCACAAAGCTAAAGGAGGATGACATTTAATACTTTTTCAACACTTTTACAATCAAAATCTCAAGACTTTTGTTCACACTTTTCATGCTCTTTCATGCAGGAAAGAGAGAGGTATTTATAAGCCATAATGACTTCAAAAATGGAGCCAAAAAGTATCATCCCTAATTTCTAGGGTACTGGCAATACCACCGCCTATAGACTGACACTAGGCGGTGTCATCCCCTAGTCTGAGTAGTACCACCGTTTGATAGAGCCTCGAAGATCGAGCTATAATGGTACCACTACCTAATAGGGTGGTATTACTGCTTGGTAGCATTAACTGCCAGTGGTACCCCTTCCTAGACCACTTGGGAGGCTGAGCCTCAAGTGGTTCCATCGCCTAGTCTAGGTAGTGCCACTGCTTGACATGGCTAAAACTGGCTGAATGGACCATTAATCAGCCCAATTTAGCCTTGATTTAGGGTCAAATTGGCCCCTAATTGAGTTAGTAGAATTTCTCCCAAAACTAACTCAAATTGAAACCCTAACTAAGACAATTAAGGCTAGACAATTAAAATGCAAGCAATCCTAGTTGTCTGACATGTCAATTGTTCATCTAAACTCTCAGTGAACTTCTGATGAACTCTTGGTGATCTTCTAATGAGCTTTCGATGAACTCTTAGTGAACTTCCGATGAGCTTTCGGTATTAGGACCGAAATCGGTACTAAGAGAGGGGGTGAATTAGTGCTATCGATAAAAATGATGTTGATTCAAAAATCTCATTAGATAAAAGTCGATATCGGAAATGAGCTTAACTTAGAGTGCACGTTCATAAGTGTAGTAAAAGTAGTAAGCAACTAAATCAGTTTACAATATAAATGAAAAGCATAAAAGAAATGCAAACCGAGTTTTATAATGGTTCGGTCATCGTGACCTACATCTACTCTCGATTCTTCTTCACTCGAGATGACTGGCTTTCACTACCGATCTTCTTACAATAAGCGATAATCAACTACTCTTACAACTCTTTTTCCTTTTCATAGGCTCAGGAGAGAACCTTTACACCTCTCTTTTATACCTCACTCCTCCCTTAGAAAACTTCTAACTCTAGGAGGAAAAGACTCTATATCCTAAGAGAGTTTCCAATTTATCTCAAGTATACTCTCCTCACCCCCTCCACTCCCCCCTCTTTCAACTCAATTTCATGCTTAGCAAAGCAAAAATATCTAGGGTCTTTATAGACCCCAAATGGCTTTAAAAATATAGCTGAAAAAGGTCTTATCCCGAGTTTCTCGGGTCCTGGTGATACCACCACCTGTACTAGGCGGTACTATCGCCAACAGCACTAACACTAGGTGGTACTACCGCCAGAACCCAACTATAGGCCTATGAGACTATGTCTGGGCAGTAACATCGCCCAGTCTAGCAGTATCACCGCTAGACCCAACTATAGGTCATTGAATGGGCTAAATAATAAGCTCAATTCAGTCCCGATTCAGGCCCAATTGGCCCTAATTGACTTGACATTGTTTCATCCCAAAACTGACTTAATTAGTCCTAAACTAACTTGATCTAGACACACAATTATAAGCATGAATCCTATGTTGTCTGGCATATCATTAGTTCATCTGGCACTTCGTCTGATCCTTCAGTGCATCATCCTCTCCTTCGACGTATTACCCAATCGACATGTTGACTCTTGCAACCTCTAATCTCCTTAGCGCAATGTCTGATCCTTCGACCCGATGCCCGAACTCATGACACAAAGCCTTTTATCGATACGTCAATCGATCCTTCGCACCGACGTCTAATTTTCTGACATATTCCACTTCAGCCCAACGTCTGATTCCTCCTGCTTTAATCAATTTATCTTTTTTTATCAAAGTTAGTTTGACGTTATTCAAAATGCAAATTAGATCATAAACTCATCAATTGATTTCATCATCAAAATCTGAGATTCAATAATCTCCTCATTTTTTATAATGACAACCAATTAATGATGGAGTGTAAACCAAACTCCCCCTATCAATATGCCATATTGATAAAAACTTTGAATTCATAAAATCATGACTATTTCATCATTGCATGCATCATGAATATTGAAAGAAACAATTAATCACATCATTGCATGCATCTTAAAATCATGAGTATTGCATGCATAATACCAATTCATCATGTATATTTTCAAAATCATCATTAATTCCAAATCATCATACATAATTTCAAATCATCATTTTAGGTATAATATGTATGATTATCATCATACCTTCTCCCCCTTTGTCATTAACAAAAAAGAGAAAAGTGCAACTAGCAAATTTTTAATTATGCAAGCTAGTAAGATAGTAAATTTTGCATCATTTTAGAACATGCAAGCTAGCAAGTTTTAGAAATGTGTAAGTTTAGCATGTTTGCTTTTATTTACGATGTTCAAGCTAGCAAGTTTCTGAAAGAGAATGTAAGATAGTAAATAGCAAGTTTTACATCATTTTAGAATATACAAGTTAGCAAGTTTTTATGATGTGCAAATTAGAACATGCATCATGAGTATTGCCTCTCTTGAGATGTGCAAGTTTTACTTCCATTAAGATGTGCAAGATAGCACTTCTTGCTTCTCTTTCGAGATAAGTAAGCTAACAAGTTTTGCTTTTCTTTGCAAGCTAGGAATTTTTGTAAGTTTATTAGTTTTAGCTTCTTCTTGAATTATGCAAGCTAGCAAATCTTTCTCCCCTTTTGTCATTGTCAAAAAGAAGGGAGGGTTATAATAGTACAAAACTTTTCCCTTTCCATCATTTTTCAAATCATCACGTGAAATATATCGAGAAAAATTAACTTGGTGATGAGATATATAATTCATGAATATAAAGGAATTTTACATAATAAAACTCAAGTCATAAAGATTAAAAACTCAATTGATATATCATGGTTAATTTGGATAAATGTCCTCTTTAGTAAACAATAAAATAATTCTTGGAGAATAAATGATCTCGATTCATGCATAAGAATTCTCAAGTCACCAAAATCATGTTTCATAAAATAAATTCTCAAGTTAAGATTATGAGAAATCAAGAAAAACCATGATTCATATGGATAATTCTCCTCTTTAGTAAATGACAAAAAGAAACATGGGAGAATAGAATAGTAGAATATCTTGATTCATATATAAGAAATCTCATGATTCATAAAAGGAATCTCCTCTTAAATAAAATACAAGAATCATATGAGAATAAAGAGTAAGAGATCTTGATTTATAAAAAAATCTCAAGTATTAAATATTGAGAAATCAATATCATGATTAGGATAAAACTCATTTAAATTCAAATAATCAAATCATCAAAATCACTTTAGATTCAAAATGACATAAATAGATTTATCAATTTCTTATTGAAAAATCGATAAGATAGAAATAGGGAAATTTATTTTATACAAGCATGTCTTTGTCTTTTATGCCAAATCAAAACATGCATCATCATTTAAAACCGAAAGAGCAAGATTTATCACAAAAATCATCAAGATCAAAAGTGTAATATATAATTCCAAAACATAAGATTTCAAATCATCATTACTTCAAATCCTCATACAAAATATAAAATCGTCAAGCATGATACCAATACTTTTAACATTTTTATTACATCATTATATCATTGAATCATCAAGCATGATTTCATTAAACATAAAGCATCTTCAATTATAATCATTTTGTTACCAATAGTTCTAATTCTAATGATCTTTCCTTTGTTGTTTTGGGTAGTGAGCTTTATGAAGTATTTTGGATCTTTGGACATAAACCTTGAGCATCCACTTTCAAAATATCATTTTTACTCTTAGCTTTTGATTTTAGAGAAGTTTATAAGAAGGGTGGGTTTGTTCTAGGTACCCATTTAGCTTTGGGTCCCTCATGATTTGATCTATCATTTTGTAACTTTTAGCGTTAAGTCATTCATGGTTCCTTTAGAAACCCAAACTAACTTATGTGACTCATACTTTTTGAATAGACATTTATATGCAAAATGATCTTATCTACCATAAAAATTACACTTAATCTTAGGGTTAACATGCATTATGGGTCCTTTAATAAAAGTAGTTGGCTTTTGTTGAGTGAAATTACTCACAAAGTTGATTCTTTTGTTTTTACAAATATAACTTTTATTGGCAAGAACCATATTTAAATATTTGCTACCAATTTTAAATTTATCTAACGTCTGTTGTAAAAATAAATTTTTTTTTAATTGAGTCCAACTCTTCACACTTAGTGCAAGGAGTTAAAATGTAATTATCATGCTTATTTTTTATTTTTTAAATTCACTAGCAAGAGAAGTATGATCCTTTTTTAACAACTTATATTTTTTACCAACTAGCTTACATTTATCAAATAAATCATGGAAAGCATTTAGTAATTCATCATAATATAAAGACATTTCAGCTGAGTTGTTTACCTTATTGTTGAGAGCCATCAAAGCAAATTTCGCCAATTCATTTTCATCGGTTTGTTCCTCATCTTCGGATGTACTCGTTTCATCCCAAGTAATATCGAGTGCTTTCTTGTTCTTTGGTAGATTCTTTTTAAGTTTATTTTAATTCTTAGTTTCATGTTTTATAATTTTTTTTAAATTTACTTGTGAGGAGTTCTATGTCATCATCACTTGAGCTTTTGCTCGAGTGGTCTTCTTTTGTTCTGAGTGTCAAGTCCTTTTTGTTCTTTGGAAGGTTGTTCTCAAGTTTATCATGTGTAATATATATCATTTTTTAGGTCATTAAAGACCTAATAAATTCTTCAAGCGGAAAGTTATTTAGGTCCTTTGCTTTTTGTATTGTCATTACTTTCGGATCCTAACTTTTTGGAAGGGATCTTAATATCTTATTAATATTTCAAAATTAGAAAAATTTTCATCAAGTGCTTTTAAACTATTGATGACATCCATAAAATGGGTGTACATGTCAACAATAGTTTTACTTTGCTTCATACGAAATAATTCAAAATCATATATCAAAAGATTATTTTTTGAATCTTTAACTCTACTAGCACCTTCATGTGTGATTTCAAGAGTGTGCCAAATATTATATGTAGTTTTGTAAATAGAAACCTGATTGAATTTATTTTTATCTAGAGTATAAAATAAAACGTTCATCGCTTTAGCATTCAAAGAAAAAGTTTTCTTCTCCAAATCATTCCATTCTTTTATTAGATTAGAAGACTTTTGAAAATCATTTTCAATGATATTTCATAAATTAAAATCTAAAGAAAGCAAGAAAACTCTCATTTGAGTTTTCCAATACGTGTAATCCATTCCATTGAACAAATGAGGATGAATGATAGAGTGACCCTCTTGAAAGCCAAAAAAAGTCATCTCTCTTGGGTGTTAAACCAAACAAAGAGAAATTAGCTCTGATACCAATTGTTAGGATCATGAATGGCACTAAGAGGGGGGGTGAATTTGTGTTATCATAAAACTTTATGTTAATTCAAAAATCTTGTTCGATAAAAGATGATATCGGAAATGAACTTAACTTAAAGTGCACATTCATAAGCATAGTAAATGTAGTAAGTAAGGTAGTTTACAATAAAGATAAATAGCAAAATAAAAATGTAAACTGAGTTTTATAGTAGTTCGGTCATTGTGACCTACATCTATTCCCGATTCCTCTTCACTCGAGGCCATTGACTTCCACTACCAATATTCTTTCAACGGGCAAAGATCAATTACCCTTATAACACTTTTTCCTTTTCACATGCTTAGGAGAGAACCTTTACACCTCTCTTTTAGACCTCACTCCTCTCTTAAAAAACTTCTAACTCTAGGAGGAAGAAACTCTAAATCCTAAGAGAGTTTTCAATTTATCTCAAGTATTCTTTCCCTCCCTTTCAACTCAATTTGTGCTTAGCCAAGCAAAAATATCTATGATATTTATAGACTCCAGATGACTTTTAAAATAGAGCCATAAAAGGTCTCATCTCGGGTGTTTTGGGTCCTAGTAGTACCACCGCTTAGGCTAGGTGGTACGACCACCTACAACACTAACACCACCATCTAACATAGTCTGGGAGACTGTGTCTGAGTAATACCATCGTCTGACATAGTCTAATTGTGTCTAGGCGGTAGCATCACCCAGTCTGGTGGTACCACCATCAGACCCTACTACGGGTCATTGAATGGGCCAAACAACGGGCCCAATTCAGCCCTGATTCAATCCCAATTGGTCTCTAATTGAGTTGGCATTGTTTCATCCCAAAACAGACTCAATTAGTCCTAAACTAACTCGATCTAGACACACAATTACAAGCATGCATCTTATGTTGTCTGACATGTCATAGGTTCATCCAGTGCTTCGTCTGATCCTTCGGCGCATCGTCCTCTCCTTCGACGTATTGCCTAATCGGTATGTTGACTCTCACAACTTTCAATCTCCTTGGCACAATATCCGATCCTTCGGCCCAATGTCCGAACTTACGATACGAAGCCTTTTGACAATACGTCGACCGATCCTCTAACTTGATGTCCAATCTTCTAACATGTTCTGCTCTCGCCCAATATTTGATTCCTCCTGCTTTATTCAATTTATCTTTCTTATCGAAGTTAGTCCTGCATCACTCAAGATACAGATTAGATCATAAAATCATCAATTGATTTCATCATCAAAATCAAGATTCAACTGATCCTTTGGTGTATCCCCCAATTCATCTAACCTGATACTTGATTATTAACTCTAGCCTAACTTTAATTCTTCTTTAATTGTTTTGCCTTTCTCACGATTGTAATTAATCCTACATCACTTATCTCAACATATGGATTAAATCATTAATTCACCAATTGCTTTCACCATCAAAATTGGAGATTCAACAATCCTGACCGTATGGGTTCCTTGGGTGGTTAGGAAACCCTAACCACCAAGGCTAGCTATAGCCTAGCCAAGAGTAGCAAGAACTACTCTTGGCTAAGGCTACAAGCAACCTTTGGCCAATGCTTTAGGGCTGCAACATGTGCTACCCTTTTTCCCTAGTTTTCTATCAATTGTTTTGACAACAAACCAGTGGCTGATGAAACTTTTCAAGTGTTAGAATAGTTAAAATGTGCGATCGGTAACAAATGCAACTACTATACGCAAAAACTGATTCTACGTGATTTAACATAAGACGTAGTTAATAACCGATCTTCGCACAAGCAACTTGACTCTAATACCACTATTGAGAAATTGTATAGAGTATCACATGTATAGTAAAAAATAAAAACAAAGGCAGGTTTCCAAAATAGGGGTCTAGCCTATGATCTTTTAAGCCCTAACTCTTATATATAAAGAGCCCTCTTTACTTACCCTAATAGATCCTAGCTTAATGGGTACTAGATCTCCATCCAATTATCTTGACTCAATGGATATTAGATCCCTATCCAATAACTACTATAAGCCCTATTGGGTCTCACCCAACGGATCCAATAAAATAGGAGCTTTATTTAATATCTTATATATAATCCCCTACTCATCACGTTATTGTTAGGACTCTAGCTAGGAGAGTCCTAATTGAGAGGGACATTCATGTAAAACCTACCTAAGCCGACCCCTATTAAAGAGGTGAAGAGGCCGGCTAGGGTTAGGAGATTGTTTCTTAGAGATAAATTAGGAGTTGTAAAGAAATAGGAGTCTTGATTAGAAGTCTATTAGGAGTTGGTTAGAAGAAGGAGTCTTGAGTAGGAGTCCTATTAGGAGTTAGGGTTTAGAAACCCTATAAATAGCCATGTATTCCTCCTCTTTTCACAAGCAATAGATGAATCTTTTCTGCAGCCTTTGAGCAGCAACTTGGAGGGAGGAACCCCTATAGAGTTCCAAGGAGGCTGATCCCCTAAAGAGATCAACCCCAAGTTTAGAATCTGCAAGGGTTCTAACACCTGGTATCAGAGCAGCGTTCTTAGCGTCTCGCTGCCCTTCCATAGCCATCCATCAACCCTCCACAACCGCCCAAAGTAATTCCCACAATTGCTTAAGAGATCGTTGTCAAATTCCACCGTCATCTCCACCACCACGGATCATCCTTTGATCTCCCCGTGAATTGCAATAGGTTCTGGTTTTCTACCTTACTGCTGCTGCAATTTAGTTATCTTTATTTAAAAATCCCAAAAAAATTATTCCTATATTGCTGCATATACTTTTCGTCATAAAGTTTTCATCTCTACGACGAAAGATACATTGCAGAATGTTAGGACTCTAGCTAGGAGAGTCCTAATTGAGATGGACATTCATGTAAAACCTACCTAAGCTGACCCCTATTAAAGAGGTGAAGAGGCCGGCTAGGGTTAGGAGATTGTTTCTTAGAGATAAATTAGGAGTTGTAAAGAAATAGGAGTCTTGATTAGAAGTCTATTAGGAGTTGGTTAGAAGAAGGATTCTTGAGTAGGAGTCTTGAGTAGGAGTCCTATTAGGAGTTAGGGTTTAGAAACCCTATAAATAGCCATGTATTCCTCCTCTTTTCACAAGCAATAGATGAATCTTTTTTGCAGCCTTTGAGCAGCAACTTGGAGGGAGGAACCCCTATAGAGTTCCAAGGAGGCCGATCCCCTAAAGAGATCAACCCCAAGTTTAGAATCTGCAAGGGTTCTATCACCTGGTATCAGAGCAGCGTTCTTGGCATCTCGCTGCCCTTCCATAGCCATCCATCAACCCTCCAAAACCATCCAAAGCAATTCCCACAATTGCTTAAAAGATCGTCGCCGAATTCCGCCATCATCTCCACCACCGCAGATCATCTTTTGATCTCCCCGTGAATTGCAATAGGTTCTGGTTTCCTACCTTACTGCTGCTGAAATTTTCTTGATTAAATTAGATATCCTTGCTATCATATAAATTGTGAATTTTCTATCAATTCCCTCCTCAATTCTCTCACGTTTTTGGTGGGAATTACGTCGAGAAACCGTTGTTTCTTCGACGACAATTCTACTCTTACAAGACAGCACATACTTGCTGCAACTTCCAATGATTTCTACCAAACCTTTGCTACCATCTACCACAGATCCAAAACTTTTATCTACAGCCCTAAAACTCTACCAAACCACACCCTCAACCTGCACCCAAAATAGCCACAAAACAAGCCTAAATCATAGCCTACATCCACCAATCTACCAACCCTTTCGACCATCACCTCTCTCAACCAATACATACCTTTAACCCGACAACAAAAGAGAGATCTTGATATCACAGATTAGACGGCATATAGTATGATATCTGAGGAGGTATTCAATGCTAAATTCGAAGCCTTCGAGGCGCGAATGGAGGATAAGATTGGGATGCTCTTTACCGAACTCAGATTGGGCCGACCACTAAGCCCGAAGAAATCACATCAAGGAGAGAGCTTTGCCCAATCGCACCAAGCCCAAAGATATGACTTCTAAGAGAGGAGAAGCTCTATGACCAACCTCAACTATCCATGCATGAGAGTGGACTTCCCTAGATGGGAAGAAGGAGACCCGATTGGTTGGATCTCGCACGCGGAGCGATATTTTCGGTACCACAAAATCACAGATGCATCTATGGTGAAAATTGCAGCTATACAACTTGAAGGGGATGCTATACAATAGTTTGACTGGTTTGAACATACTTATGGAGTCTTTTTATGGCAACAATTCAAAGACGGACTATTGATACGCTTCATACCAACCAATTACTAGAATATTGACGGACAACTAGCAAAGATCCGACAAACCTCCACCATTCAGGAGTACCAAACCAGGTTTGAAAGGTTATCTAATCAAACTCATGATTGGTCTCAAAAATAGTTATTGAGGACCTTCATTAAGGGGCTTGAAGCCGGAGTTCCGAGGAGAAGTTAAAGCGCGACAACCGTATACGCTTATGGCAGCCATCTCTTTCGCACGACATGAAGAGGAGCAATTGAACCATGAAGCTTGGAGGACTAGGGTCACTCTTCAACCAGTAATATTGAAGCCCTCAGCCCCTCCTACTGTCGACCAAGTCCCTACACCAAAGAGGTTAACAGGAGAAGAGCTTCGGGAGCGATATGCGAAGGGGTTATGTTGGCATTGTGACGAGCCGTGGAGCCGTGAGCATCGCTGTAGTAAATAGAGACTTCTTATGATTGAACCAATAGAAGAAGAGGTCATTGAACATTCAGAAGAGAGCCTGGAACATGAAAAAGAAGTTACAGAAGAAGAGCCACAATCGATCGAAGTTATGGTACATGCACTAGCCGACTACTCAAACCCGCAAACGATGAAAGTTGGAGGCCTTCTCAAACAACAACCGATCATGTTCTCATCGACACGAGCAGTACTAATAACTTTCTAAATAGTAAGTTTGCTGTCCAGATAGCTTTACCTATTGAGAATTGCAGCAAGTTTGACGTTAAGATCGCCGATGGATGGATTTTGAAGTATGATCGTAGGCGCCCGCAAGAGAAACTATTGCTGCAGAACCAAGAGATAATTGCAGATTTCTTCCTTCTCCCACTTGATGATCATGAGGCTATGCTCATAATTAAATGGTTGACAACATTAGGTGATATTTCTTGGAATTTGATGTAACTAATTATGAAATTTTACAGTTAGGAGAAACAGGTGATACTGAACGAGAAATATGGGGGCAACGTAACGATGATTTGCACACAACAAATGGAGAAGATTTTGCATAAAGCATGCCGCAGATTTTTGGTACAACTTGAGCAGCAAACTAAGGGAGAGCCAATAGAATTTGAAGATCCAAACCTACATCCTTTGCTTGCTGAATTTTCAGATATATTTGACGAACCTTACAACCTATCTCTTACCCGTCAGCATGATCATTATATAACGATTCTTTCAGACAAACCTCCAGCAAATACTCGGCCATATCAATATCTACATCTCCAGAAGGATGAAACAGAAAGGATTATAAAAGAGATGCTCAAAACAGGAGTTATTCGGCCAAGTTGCCATCTCTACTCTTCACCGGTGCTACTTGTACGCAAGAAGGATGGAACATGGCGAATATGCATTGATTACCGAGCTTTAAATGGCATCACCGTCAAGGACAAGTACCCAATACCAGTGGTGGATGAACTTCTTGATGAATTAAAAGGAGCTCGAGTCTTCAGAAAGTTGGACCTCCGATCTGGTTACCACCAAATTCGACATTTACGGATTGTTCTGACGACTCACATACACTAGCAAGACACTATCTCCCTCTCATCAAAATAAGTCAATATATGATAAGGAGATGCTTGCCATTGTGCGCGCAGCAACGAGGTGGAGACACTACTTGAATGGTCGACGATTTCAAATTAAAATCGACCATAAAAGCCTCAAGTACTTTTTGGAGCGAAAGATATCATCTCCTGAGCAGCAAAAATGGGTAACAAAACTTCTTGGATTTTATTATGAAATAATTTACAAAAAGGGGAAAGAGAATATTCTTGCAGATGCGCTTTCGCAGCTACCCGAGCAAGCTGAAGTTTTAGTCGTTTCACTTTCGACCAGCGACTTCCTTGAGGATATTAAGATAGATTGGCAGGAAGATTCAGAGACAAGTAAGATTATAAAAAAATTGTAGGAAGCACCAAGCTTCGTGGCTCATTACAATTGGGACTCAATAGAATTACACTATAAGGGACGCATTGTGCTTAAGATAAATTCTACTTGCATCTTCACGAGCAGATTTTGGATAAAGTTATTCTATATACATCGTACTAAATTGAAAAGGAGTACGGCATATCACCTGCAAATCAACGGCCAGACAAAATTTGTAAATAGGTGCTTGGAGACAGCCCAAAGCCACCCATCAAATATGACTATCCAAGGAGAACTCCAGACCCAGCCAAGTGTCATAATTGATCGACGGATCGTGACTCGTAGATGACGACCCACTACTACAGTGCTAATACAGTGGGTGAACCTACCAATAGAAGATGTCACTTGGGAGAACTATGACAACTTGAAGATCAAATTCCCAAAATTCATGAATCGTCAGCCTCGAGGACAAGGCTGATTTGAAGAGGGCAGGTTTGTTAGGACTCTAGCTAGGAGAGTCCTAATTGAGATGGACATTCATGTAAAACCTGCCTAAGCCGACCCCTATTAAAGAGGTGAAGAGGCCGGCTAGGGTTAGGAGATTGTTTCTTAGAGATAAATTAGGAGTTGTAAAGAAATAGGAGTTTTGATTAGAAGTCTATTAGGAGTTGGTTAGAAGAAGGATTCATGAGTAGAAGTCTTGAGTAGGAGTCCTATTAGGAGTTAGGGTTTAGAAACCCTATAAATAGCCATGTATTCCTCCTCTTTTCACAAGCAATAGATGAATCTTTTCTGCAGCCTTTGAGCAGCAACTTGGAGGGAGGAACCCCTATAGAGTTCCAAGGAGGCCGATCCCCTAAAGAGATCAACCCCAAGTTTAGAATCTGCAAGGGTTCTAACACAGAATTCCAACTGTATAGTACCGTCTGTTTGATCTTGCTACTGTGTTTTTTCTATCCAAAACTTACGAAATTTTTATGACATCTTTGACATTTCCTAATAGCAGATTCCCTTTGGTTTCATAAAAAAATTCTCAATATAAACCACTGATCTTTTATGTCTAATCTGCTATACTTAAAAATCTGTGCTGTAGAAAATTTCAGCCGCGTATTGTTGCCTTAACCCATCTATTTGCAATCTTTTTTGAATGAAATTTCTTATACACTTTATAGATCATCTTGGCTTCCATCTATGATTGATCTATAAAAAAATTCATCTCTTAAAACGATTTTGTGTTGCTGCAAATTTTCGTCGTAACCTGCTGGAATTTCTCGACGAGAATTCTGCAATTACAACTTGCACCAATTTCCTTGCTGTTATACTGCCAAAATTTTCTTGATTAAATTAGATATCCTTGCTGTCACATAAATTGTGATTTTGCTATCAATTCCCTAATCAATTCTCTGACGTTTTTGGTGGGAATTACGTCGAGAAATCGTTGTTTCTTCGACGACAATTCTACTCTTACAAGACAGCACATACTTGCTGCAACTTCCATTGATTTCTACCAAACCTTTGCTACCATCTACCACAGATCCAAAACTTTTATCTACAGCCCTAAAACTCTACCAAACCACACCCTCAACCTGCACCCAAAATAACCACAAAACAAGCCTAAACCGTAGCCTACATCCACCAATCTACCAACCCTTTCGACCATCATCTCTCTCAACCAATACATACATTTAACCTGACAACAAAAGAGAGATCTTAATATCACAGATTAGACGGCATATACTATAATATATGAGGAGGTATTCAATGCTAAATTCGAGGCCTTTGAGGCGCGAATGGAGGATAAGATTGGGATGCTCTTTACCGAACTCAGATTGGGCCGACCACTAAACCCGAAGAAATCACATCAAGGAGAGAGCTTTGCCCAATCGCACCAAGCCCAAAGATATGACTTCCAAGAGAGGAGAAGCTCTATGACCAACCTCAACTATCCATGCATGAGAGTGGACTTCCCTAGATGGGAAGAAGGAAACCCGATTGGTTGGATCTCGCGCGCGGAGCGATATTTTCGGTACCACAAAATCGCAGATGCATCTATGGTGAAAATTACAGCTATACATCTTGAAGGGGATGCTATACAGTGGTTTGACTGGTTTGATCATACTTATGGAGTCTTTTCATGGCAACAATTCAAAGGACTGCTGATACGCTTCAAACCAACCGATTACGAGAATATTGACGGACAACTAGCAAAGATCCGACAAACCTCCACCATTCAGGAGTACCAAACCAGGTTTGAAAGGTTATCTAATCAAACTCATGATTGGTCTCAAAAACAGCTATTGAGGACCTTCATTGAGGGCTTGAAGCCGGAGATCCGAGGAGAAGTTAAAACGCGACAACCGTATATGCTTATGGCAGCCATCTCTTTCGCACGACATCAAGAGGAGCAATTGAACCATGAAGCTCGGAGGACTAGGGTCACTCCTCAACCAGTAATATTGAAGCCCTCAGCCCCCCCTACTGTCGACCAAGTCCCTACACCAAAGAGGTTAACAGGAGAAGAGCTTCGGGAGCGATATGCGAAGGGGTTATGTTGGCATTGTGATGAGCCGTGGAGCCGTGAGCATCGCTGTAGTAAAGGGAGACTCCTTATGATTGAACCAATAGAAGAACAGGTCATTGAACATTCAGAAGAGAGCCTGGAACATGAAGAAGAAGATACAGAAGAAGAGCCACAATCGATTGAAGTTATGGTACATGCACTAGCCGACTACTCAAACCCGCAAACGATGAAAGTTGAAGGCCTTCTCAAACAACAACCGATCACTGTTCTCATCGACACGGGCAGTACTAATAACTTTCTAAACAGTAAGGTTGCTGTCCAGATAGCTTTACCTATTGAGAATTGCAGCAGGTTTAACGTTAAGATCGCCAATGGATGGATTTTGAAGTATAATCGTAGGCGCCCGCAAGAGAAACTATTGCTGCAGAACCGAGAGATAATCGCAGATTTCTTCCTTCTCCCTCTTGATGATCATGAGGCCATGCTCATAATTAAATGGTTGACAACATTAGGTGATATTTCTTGGAATTTTATGCAACTAATTATGAAATTTTACAGTAAGGAGAAACAGGTGATACTGAACGAGAAACATGGGGGTGACGTAACGATGATTTGCACACAACAAATGGAGAAGATTTTGCATAAAGCATGCTGTAGATTTTTGGTACAACTTGAGTAGCAAACTAAGGGAGAGCCAATAGAATTTGAAGATCCAAACCTACTTCCTTTGCTTGCAGAATTTTCATATATATTTGACGAACCTTACAACCTACCTCTTACTCGTCGGCATGATCATTATATAACGATTCTTTCAGACAAACTTCCAGCAAATACTCGGCCATATCAATATCTACATCTCCAGAAGGATGAAATAGAAAGGATTGTAAAAGAGATGCTCAAAATAAGAGTTATTCGTCCAAGTTGCAACCTCTACTCTTCACCGGTGCTACTTGTACGCAAGGATGGAACATGGCGAATATGCATTGATTACTGAGCTTTAAATGGCATCACTGTCAAGGACAAGTACCCAATACCAGTGGTGGATGAACTTCTTGATGAATTAAAAGGAGTTCGAGTCTTCACGAAGTTAGACCTCCGATCCGGTTACCACCAAATTCGGGTATGTGACGATGACATTCCAAAAACTGCATTTCGTACACATAATGGCCATTATGAATTCTTAGTAATGCCTTTTGGATTCACTAATGCTCCTTCAACCTTTCAAAGTCTCATGAATGATATTTTTTGGAGCTATCTTCGCAAATTTGTGCTGGTATTTTTCGATGATATTCTCATTTACAGCCCTTCTCTTGAGACTCACTTTCAGCATTTATGGATTGTTCTGACGATCCTTCGGGAGAATACTCGTTTTGTAAAGCAACCAAAGTGCAGCTTTCTCCAGCAAAAAGTAGAGTACCTTGGGCATATAATATCAGAAAAAGGAGTGGTAGTAGACCCAGCAAAAATTGAGGCAATGCAAGGCTGGCCGAAACCTACAAACGTGAAATTACTGCGGGGGTTCCTTGGACTAACGGGCTACTACCAAAAATTTGTTAAGGACTAAGGGACGCATTGTGCTTATGATAAATTTTACTTGCATCTTCACGAGCAGATTTTGGACAAAGTTATTCTATATACAGGGTACTAAATTGAAAAGGAGTACGGCATATCACCCGCAAATCAACGGCCAGACAAAATTTGTAAATAGTGCTTGGAGACAGCCTAAAGCCACCCACCAAATATGACTATCCAAGGAGAACTCCAGACCCATCCAAGTGTCATTATTGATCGACGGATCGTGACTCGACGACGACGACCCACTACTACAGTGCTAATACAGTGGGTGAACCTACCAACAGAAGATGCCACTTGGGAGAACTATGACGACTTGAAGATCAAATTCCCAAAATTCATGAATCGTCAGCCTCGAGGACAAGGCTGATTTGAAGAGGGCGGGTTTGTTAGGACTCTAGCTAGGAGAGTCCTAATTGAGAGGGACATTCATGTAAAACCTACCTAAGTCGAACCCTATTAAAGAGGTGAAGAGGCCGGCTAGGGTTAGGAGATTGTTTCTTAGAGATAAATTAGGAGTTGTAAAGAAATAGGAGTCTTGATTAGAAGTCTATTAGGAGTTGGTTAGAAGAAGGAGTCTTGAGTAGGAGTCCTATTAGGAGTTAGGGTTTAGAAACCCTATAAATAGCCATGTATTCCTCCTATTTTCATAAGCAATGGATGAATCTTTTCTGCAGCCTTTGAGCAGCAACTTGGAGGGAGGAACCCCTATAGAGTTCCAAGGAGGCCGATCCCCTAAAGAGATCAACCCCAAGTTTAGAATCTGCAAGGGTTCTAACAGTTATCCATCATATGTGTGTAATTCTTTAAGCCTAATATCGAGTTAGCAATGAGTTACACCTATTAGAACTCAGTTGACTATGGACATACTAGGCCACTATGCCATAGTCCCAAAATGATATAAGATAATCTAATCCATTGGATTAGTCTGCCTTTAATTATCGTATATCTATAGTCCCTAATCTATTTAATATTCTAGAGATCATGTACCGAGCATAGTGCTATCAAGCTCATACAATATATATCCGAGACTCACTCTAATCAGATTCTCCTAGAGAACTCTCTCAATCTGAATTTCACGTTTATCATATATATCACGATCCAAGTAACCCTAACTAAGGATTTTCCTGAGTAAAAGCACACGAGATATTTTTCTTATGATACCGAGAGTGGAAGATCCTCTATCGACACTCAATTGCCTTCGTAAGGTTGACTACCACTCACGATAACTAGTTGTACTAGATCTAGAAGTTTCAGACCTATAAGTTTGATGTCATAGAATAGAGTATTTAAACAAGGTATCCTTGGTGTCTCAAGTCTAAGAACCAGATACACAATTGGGACTATGGAATCACTATTTGATGATAAGGTATCATTAACCATCCAACAGTTTGTAAGCGGATCATTCAGTAAAATCATTCTCCAATGAGCACCTATACTATATCCCTAGTGTCTCTACACAAGCAATTATAAGACTAGCTACCTCCATAATATGGACGGATATATAGCACACCGATCTATATGGTTATCTCGTTATCTCTTTCGAGTAACTTATGAATAGGAACATTTAGTGATCTATGTTTATTGATGAATTGGTCTCACTATCATGATCTCATCATGATCTAATTCCCATTGCATAAATCTAAGATCATCACAATATATATTTATCACATAATATAAAGTAAGAAAATATCATAATAATAATAATAATCAAGAAGATTGTGTAACATATCACACGTGTCATCATTCATGTAATTGGCTTGTCGGGCACCTGTAACTAGCAAGTGATACCACTACTAGCAATGCTAATAAGCACTATTTGTGCTTGTTGGTTGACTTAGGCAGTACCAACACTCAGGCCAACTCAAGGCTCTTGTTTTGGTCTTTTAATGGGCCTAATTCAACCCTGGTCCAAGCCCATTGGCTTTCTCGATAAGTTGGTATGGTTTTGAGCTAATACTAATACAATTTTACTCAGAAAGACCTCGATCAAGAGTTTAATAATGTAACCACATCCGACATAATTACGAAGTTTTTACATGTTGTATGCTATTCTAGTATTTCGTTTGATCTTTTGACACTTTGTTGAACCTCTAACAGATCATCCTTTCCTTTGGCATATCACTCGACCTATCGGCATGTGGACTTTTTTACGATATCTAATCTTTTGGTATAATACCTAATCCTTCAAAGATAATGCCTAAACTTATAGTACGAAGTCCAATCTTCAACACGTCAACTAATCCTCCGGCTCGACATTCAATTTTTGACATAATACTTTTCTCGACACAATGTCTAATTCTTTTGCTTCGATAATTTGCCCTTTGATGGTACGAGTCCATGATCGAAGTATTTCAAATGTCACTTATCTCAAAAATATATTAGTCCATAAACTCATCAATTAATTTCATCATCAAAATCCAAGATTCAATAATCTATTGATTTTCTTTTTTATAATGATAACTAATTAATGAACAAAGTTTTAACTAGACACTCCCTATCTATATGCCATTTTGAAATATAATGAACTTGGATTCAAAATAATAACTTTTTAAGTGATAGTCTTTGAATTCAAGTCAAAACAATTTTAATCATAAATCTTAGCGACTGTCAATAGTGATTATTGCAAAACTCATATGCATAATTTTAGTTAAAACATAATTTTTTTCTATTTAATAATTACATAAATCATATGCATAATATAATCATTGCACAAAATATATGTATAATAATCATTGCATCAATCATATGCATAATTTCAATATCAAAGAACATCATCATCATAAGCGAAAACATCATATTTTTTCTTGTTTAACATGTATAGTTACCACATCATCAAAATGTAAAGATTACTTCTCCCCCTTGTCATCAATAAAAAAAAGAAATATATAAGCCACTCAAGTGGTGGTAATTCAAAATATCTGAATAAAATATAAAAGTATGCATCAAAGGTATCCAGACACTGACGAATATACTACATCTCAATCAAAATATAGTCTTGATGAAGCTTAAGACGATCCAATCGGGTTGCTATGGAATCAAATGATGAAGAGGGTGTTGGATCCGCTGGAGCTTTCGTCTCAAAGGGACTAGTGGGAGGAGAATAACAGCCCCTATATATAGTGCTGAATCTTGGATTTTGATGATGAAATTAATTAGTAAATTGTTTGACTTAATCTATGTGTTGAGATAAGTGTGTACGATCAACTACGATAGTAGTAAGGCATAAAGTAGATGATGAGCCGGAATCGAAGATTCGAACGATGTACCGAGAGCTCGTCGAGAGCTTGTTTGAAGATCGTCGAGAGTTCGTCGGAAGATAGTCAAGAGTTCGTCACCGGAAGCTCATTAGAAGATCACCGAGAGCTCATCAGAAGATCACCAAGAGTTCGTCAGGAGTTCACCGGAAGCATGCCGAAAGACTCGCCGAGAAGTTCACCGAAAGAAATCAACATATCGTATTAATCGCTTGCCTTAATCATAGTTAGTACGTTAATTAAGTTAGGATCAGAAGATAATCCTACTAACTTAGATAGGGGCCAACTAGGCCCTTAACAGGGCTAAATTGGGATAGATAGAACAGCCCATTTAGCCCCTAAAATCATGGTCGGCGGTGGCACCGCTTGGGAGACCCAATCTCCCAGGTGGTCTGGGTGGTGGTACCACTGGCAATTAATATAGCTAGTGGTGGTACTACCCCTGTCAGGTGGTGGTATCACCAGAGCTCGGTCTTTGAGCTGTATCAAGCGGTCATACCGCCTAGTGTCATGTGGCAAATGGTAGTACCTTCCAATAATGGTGGTGGTACCACTAGTACCCTAAAATCTGAGGATGTGACACATTTTAGCTCCAATTCTGAAACCATTTGGGGTCTATAAATATCCCACACTTTTCTACATGAAAGGGCACGAAAGCATCGGCATAATCCTAAATTCTTGAGTATTAAAGGGTTGTAAAAAGTACTAGAGTCCTCCTCCTCCCTTTTTAAGTGTTGAGATCATTCAAGAGAGATGTGAGACTTATAAGTGTTGTCTCCTAAGCCCGTGAAAAGGAGAAAGCGCTATAAAAAGTGGTTGGTCTTTGCCTATTGAAGGAAGGCCATTAGTGGACACCGGTGACCTCGATGGAGGAGGAATCTGAAAGTGGATGTAGGTCACAATGGTCGAAGCACTCTAAATTCTGGTTTGTATTTTGTCTTGAGCAATTTACCTTTCTTGCAAGTTACTTTACCTTCTTACTGCCTTCTCTATGCTCCCATATGCTTTCAAGTTAAAATCTTTACAAAATGATTTTCATCAAAATCAAATTTAATTGAAATGAAGACCTTTGAAATGGGAAAGTTTTCCATGCACTAATTCACCCCCCTCTTAGTACCGCTCTTGATCCTAACAATTGGTATCAGAGCTCAGTCACTCTCATTTGGTTTGAAACCCAAGAGAAATGATATTTTTTGATAACCAAGAGGGTCATTTAATCATATGTCCGCCCATGTTCAATAGAATGGATTACACCTATTGGAAGACTAAAATGAGGATTTTTCTAATTTCAATATATTTTGAGATATGGAATCTTATAGAAAATAATTTTCAAAAGTCTTCTCTTCCAATGAGCGATTGGAATGAATTAGAAAAGAAGACTTCCGCTTTAAATGTCAAGGCTATGAATGCCTTGTTTTGTTCTTTGGATAAAAATGAGTTCTATCGAGTATCTATTTGTAAAACGGCTTTTGATATATGGCACACACTCGAAGTGACTCATGAAGGCACTAGTAGAGTAAAGGAGTTAAAAATTAATCTTTTAGTCCATACTTATGAGTTGTTTCGAATGAAACCGAGTGAGACTATTGGAGACATGTACACCCGATTTTGAATGTCGTCAATGGTCTAAAAGGACTTGATAAAGGTTTCTCAAATTTTGAACTTGTTAATAAAATCTTAAGATCCCTTCCAAAGAGTTGAGACCATAAAGTAATAGTCATTCAAGAGGCCAAGGATTTAAATAATTTTACTCTCGAAGAATTAATCTAGTCACTAATGACCTATGAGATGACTTGTAATGCTCATAAAGAGTTTGAAAACAACATTCCAAAGAATAAAAAGGATATGACGCTAAGAACTCAAGAAGACCACTTGAAAGAAAATTCAAGTGATGAGGACCTTGATGATGACTTAGCACTCTTAACAAGAAAGTTTAAAAAATTTATAAAAAGGAATAAATTTAGAAATGATACTAAAAATAAATTTGAACCCAAGAAAGAATAAGTCATATGCTATGAATGTAAGAAGCCGAGATATTTCAAAAGTGAATGTCCCCAAGCAAAGAAGAAACAACCAAAGATAAATAAGGCTCTTAAAGCAACGTGGGACGACTCAAGTACATCCGAAGAAGATGAGCAAACCAACATCGAGCAAGTTGCTCACTATGTGTTAATGGCTATTAGAGATGAGGTAAGCGGTTCATTAAATGAAATTTATTTTTTGATGAATTACTATATGTTTTTCATGATTTATTTGATGAATGTAAATTAGTTAGTAAAAAATATAAATTGTTAAAAAAGGAACATGCTTCTCTTATTGGTGATTTTGATAGACTAAAAATTAAGCATGATGATAGTTTAGCTCCATGCACAAAGTGTGGTCAATTAGAAACGCTTAGAAATGAAAACTTGCTACTCAAAAAAACCTTAGAAAAATTTGAGGTTGGTAGCAAGTCCTTGAACATGATCCTTGCCAATAAGGGTCAAGTTCATAAAAGAAGAGATGGAATCGGCTTTGTGAGTAACACTCATAAAAATCTAACCATCTTTGTTAAATGTCATACCTTGCATGTTTCAACCCAAAACAAATGTAACTTTTATTGCAAATTTGGACATGTTGGGTACAAATATTCATTTAAGAAATATAGTCCACGTAAATTGATTTGGGTTCCTAAAGGAACCTCAAATGACTCAATACAATATGATAAGTTGTGTAGATTGATTTTTGAGGCGCCCAAGGTCAAATGAGTACCTTAAAATTACCCTTTTTTGTAGAAATGTTTACCATCATAAGCTAGGAGCAAAAGATGGTACCTTGATAGTGGATGCTCAAGGTATATGATCGAAGATCCATCTCAATTCTCTGAACTCAGTAGCCTAAACGAAGGATATGTCACCTTCGGAGACAACTACAAGGGTAAAATCATTGGCAAAAGAATCATAGGTAACAAATCCAACTTCTTTATTGAAGATATGTTATTAGTTGATGGCTTAAAGCATAACTTTTTGAGTATTAGTCAATTATGTAATAAAGGATATATCATTAGATTTAAATCCAATACCTGCATTATTAAAAAATATACAAAAACATATCTATGATTGTCCTAAAATAAAATAATGTATACACTATCGACATTGATGATTTTATAATAAAATATATTTTTTGGTTTTGAATGATGATGCTTGGCTTTGGTATAGGAGATTAGGTCATGCTAGCATGAAACTAATCTCTCAAATCTCATCTAAAGAACTTGTAAGAGGAATTCCTCACATAAAATTCATTAAAGATAATATGTGTGATGCATGTCAACTAGGAAAATAAATAAAAGATAGTTTCAAACCAAATAACCAAATAAGCACCTCCAAACTATTGCAATTGATCCATATGGACTTGTTTCGACCAATTGTGATATCAAGCTTAGGAGATAGCAAATACGCATTTGTTATCATGGATGATTATAGTAGATATACTTGGACTTACTTTTTGACATATAAAAGTGATTGCTTTAGGCATTTTGTTAGTTTTGTAAACTTGTTCAAAATAAAAAAGGTTTTATGATTTCATCAATTCGAAGTAATCACGGTGGTGAATTTCAAAACCTTGATTTTCAAGAATTTTATGAATCTAATGGATACAACCACAATTTTGCTACTCCAAGAAATCCTTAACAAAATGGAGTAGTAGAAAAATAAAAATAAAAACTTACAAGAAATGACTAGAACCATGTTAAACGAACATAGCCTTCCCAAATATTTTTGGGCCGAAGCCGTAAATACGGCATGCTATGTCATGAATAGGGTTCCAATAAGACCATTACTCTCCAAAACTCTTTATGAGTTGTGAAACAACAAAAAACCTAATGTTTCATATTTTAAAGTTTTCGGATGTAAATATTTTATTTTGAATGAAAAAGATGCCTTAAGAAAGTTTGATGCAAAATCCGATGAAGGAATTTTTCTTAGCTATTCTTTTATTTCTAAAGCATTTCATATTTTTAATAAAAGAACTTTTGTTATAGAAGAATATATTCATATTGTTTTTAATAAAGTTTTCGAAGCTAAGAAAAATGATCTTGATGATTTTTTTAATTTTAATGCTTTGAATTTAAATGAAACCCTTTCTCCAACTAGCAACTTGGATGCATCTTCTTCCAAAATATTCTTACCCAAGGAATTGAAGTATGTAGATGCTCATCCTAAGGAGATAATCATAGGAGACACATCAATAAGGGTTTAAACTCATTCTTCTCTTAAGAATTTTTGTGCCAATACCGTTTTTCTGTCCCAAATTGAACCTAAATGTATTGACGAGGCCTTAAAAGATGATTCATGGCTTATCGCAATGCAAGAAGAGTTGAATCAATTTGAGAGAAATGAGGTATGAAAGTTTGTTCTGAGGCCAAATAATCATTTAGTTATTGGTACTAAATGAGTCTTTAGAAATAAGCAAGATGAATTTGGTATCATGGTTAGAAACAAGGAAAGATTAGTGGCCAAGGGTTTCAACTAAGAAGAAGGTATTGATTATAAAGAAACTTTCACTCCTATGGCACGATTAGAAGCCATAAGAATGCTCCTTGCCTATGTTAATAGTAATAATTTTAAGTTATTTTAAATGGATGTTAAAAGTGCTTTTCTTAATGGCCTTATTTTTTAAGAAGTTTATGTTAAACAACCTTCCGGATTTGAGAATGATAATTTTCCTAATCATGTGTTTAAATTGACTAAAGCTCTCTACGGATTGAGACAAGCCACAAGGGCATGGTATGAGAGACTTAGCTCATTTCTTTTTCAAAATAATTTATCTAAAGGCAAGGTCGATACCACATTATTTATTAAAAATTTTAAAAATAATTTTTTTATTATTTAAATTTATATTGATGATATTATTTTTGAGTCTACTATTGAATTTTTATGTGAATCATTTGCAAAGAGTATGAGTCAAATTTGAAATGAGTTTGATGGGGGAACTAACCTTCTTTTTAGGCTTACAAATCAAACAACTTAATGATGACATTTTTATTAGTCAAACAAAATATGCATTAGACTTGCTAAAATGATTTAATATGGATAGTTCAAAGACTATCAATACTCCTATGAGTACCTCCACTAAGTTAGACATTGACGAAGATGGAGAAAACTTTAATAAAAAAGCTTATAGAGGTATGATAGGTAATTTACTATACCTCATTGCAACTAGACCAGACATCATATTTAGCGTAGGATTTTGTGTTAAGTTTCAATCTAACCCTAAGTAATCTTATTTAAAAGTTATCAAAAGGATCTTTAGATACCTAAACGGAACTCCTAAACTAGGATTATGGTATCCAAAATATAAAAATATTGAATTGCTTGGTTATGCCAATGCTGATTTTGCTAGCTGCCAAATAGATAGAAAAAGCACATTCAGGACATGTCAATTTTAGAATACACACTTATCTCTTGGTCTTTCAAGAAACAAAACTCGGTTGCATTATCCATAACCGAAGCTGAGGATATTGCAGCAGGTGCATGTTGTGCTCAAGTTATATGAATGAAAAACACTTTAGAAGATTATGAAATTCACTTGAATTACCTATAAAGTGTGATAACACTAGTGCAATATGTTTAACGAAAAATCCTATTTAGCACTCTAGAACTAAACATATTGATATTAGGCATCACTTTATACGAGATCATGTTAATAATCATGATATAATTTTAGAATTCATTGATACAAAATATTAATTGGTCGATATTTTTATAAAACCTTTAAATGAAGAACAATTTGATTCCATTAGAAGGGAGTTAGGAATGTTAAATTGTCTGAATGCATGAGTTTATTGAATTTCGAACTTTCTCAATTTTTTATCACTCACTTGAATCATAAACCATGCAATAAGTCATGAATCTTATTATACACATTTTTTTTCATGATGTTTGCGTACAAATTTTATATGATGAATCATGAATGTTGGTGCGAATTTTTATGTGATGCAAATCTTTACATAATGTGCTTATAATGTGTAAATGAGTGTGTACACTTTACAATGATAAAAATCCTGCAAGATGGAACCACTCAATGTCAGCACCACAACACACCACAATTGGAGCAGTGCTCACTACCTGTAAGCAGTGGCACTGCCCAGTTGGCAGTCACACCGCAGTTGTCATGGGTGGTAGGCGGTACCACCGTCCAGGTGGCACCTGGATGGTGCCACCACCCGCAACCTGCTTTATAAATAGAACAAGTTAGGGTCGGCAGTAGAACCGACCCCAACCCATTCTAAGTGCCCCAAAACTCTTGAATCTCTTGCTCTCCCTCTACCAACTCAAAAGAATCCCCATTTTCTACTAAATCAATGATTAATCTCAAACACCATCTTGGTAATCATAAGAAAGAGAAACTACTAAGGTAATCCCTAAACCAAAGTGATTTCCCCTATGCATTACTTATTTTTGCCTCTTATTTATCTTCATAATTGTAGTCTCCATGAGTTCTAGAAGATCCTCTTGGGACAAAGGGAAGAGGAGATTAGATGAAAACTATGACTCCCTACTTTTCGATTCTCATCAACATGCCCTTAAATTTTCATCCATAGAATCTAGAAATGTTTATAAGGGTAAATATGTTGATTTAGAGAAATTAAGTTATTTGGAATATATTCAATGGTTTGCTAATCTAGACATTCTCTCAATCCTTCAAATAAGTGAACCTATCTACCCTAGACTTATTAGGTTACTTTACAACAATTTACATGTAGATGAAAACGAAAGGGTATCTACCTATCTCTTAGGACATCATATACCCATTATGGATGGCATGATATGCAATCTAATAGGAATTATGAAAAAAGAAAGAGGTTGTTATTTTAGAGGCCAATGGGATGAAGCATCAGTTGGGACCACTTATTCTGAAGCCTTAGGAACCATCTTTGGTAATCCTAATTTGTCTATTCTTCCAAAAAGCTGTGAACATTTACTACCTTTCAACAACAAAGTACTTCATCATATCTTGATAAGCATTAAAATTCCAAAACAATATCATCATAATGAAGTTAACCAAATGGAAATACGAACGATGTATCAGATTATGAAATGACATGAAAATTATTTTGGCTACCTAATACAACAAAATATGATCGAACTATCGAAAAAGGATATGATGCTTCTAAATGGTGGCCTGATCATAAGACAAATCAATGCTCATGACATAGTTATCCTACCTGACAATGAAGTTATGAAACTCGATAGATTTAATATCATAAATAGAAACCTACTTCGAAGATTAAGGTGTATATTCAGAAATGGGATATTAAATAGGTTACCTAGAAGGACTGATCTCCTCCCACTTGAACCAGAACCTGAAACACTAATCTTTAAGGGTAATCAATCTCCTCCTATTGGTCCCTTTGAGGTAACACCTCCAGTAGAACAAGTCCCCCCCTCATCTATCGACGACATAGGGACTCGAATGGATCGATTTGAACAATGTCAAGATAGATTTAAACAACGTCAAGATCCAATTTTAACTGAGTTATAGTAGATTCATCAACAGCTTAATGCCTTGTTTAGACATTTTGACTTGCCACCACCTGAATAAGTTGTGTATATCTTTTTGCTGATGACAAATGGGGAGAAGTGGACGAAATCCTTCTCTTTTATTGTGTTTACTTTGATGTTGTAATCTTATGTTATTTACTTTGATGTTATAATCTTAAAATGTTGCTTTGACGTTGAAACTTTAATGCTGAAAACTTTTATGATATTGTGATTTTCTTCAATGTTGAAAATTTCTATGATATTGGGATCTCTTTAATGCAAAGAATTTCTAATGTTATCATATAATGATGCAATATTAGATTCTTAATATTATGAACTTTTGAGTGTTACAACGCAATAATGATAATATTTCATGCAAGTAGTGATGAAAGGCTATGCCGAAATATTTTATTATTCATGAAGTGATTGTGTATTTAATATCTTGATGACTTGAAATTATGTTAATGCACAATGCATGCGATTTCTAAATTCGATCAAAGTTTGAATTCAAGGTTATGAATTCAAGTTTATATCTTCTCGAGTATGGCATATAGATAGGGGGACTTAAGGCTAACTCCTTCACCAATTGGTTATCATCATCAAAAAGGGAAAGATTGTTGAATCTCAAATTTTGATGATAAAATCAATTGGTAAATTATTTGACTTAATCTATGCATTGAGATAAGTGTACATGATTAACTACGATAGTAGTAAGGCATAAAGCAGATGATGAGTTGGAATCGAAGATTCGGATGATGTACCGAGAGCTCGCCGAGAGCTCATCTAAATATCACCGAGAGTTTGTCAGATCACCAAGAGTTCATCACCGGAAGCTCATTGGAAGATCATTGAGTGATCATTGGAAGATCGCCAAAAGTTTGTCAGGAGTTCGCCGGAAGCACGCTAGAAGACAAGCCGAGAAGTTTACCGAAAGAAATCGATATACCAGACTAATCACTTGCCTTAATCATAGTTAGTATGTTAATTGAGTTAAGATTAAGAGGTAATCCCACTAACTCAGATAGGGGCCAACTAGGCCCTTAATATGGATAAATTGGGCCGGATTGAGTAACTCATTTAGCCCCTGAAATTATGGTCGGCGATGGCACCGCTAGGGAGACCCAGTCTCCTAGGTGGTTTGAGTGGTGGTACCGCTAGTAGTTAATGTTACCAGTAGTGGTACCGCCTAGTGTCAGGTGGTAGGTAGTAGTACTGCCCAATAATGGCGGTGGTACCGCCAGTACCCCGAAATCCAAGGATATGACACTTTTTGGCTTCAATTCTGAAGCTAATTGGGGCCTATAAATACCTCACACTTTTCTGTATGAAAGGGCATAAAAGCATTAGTATAATCCTGAATTCTTGAGTGTTAAAGTGTTGTAAAAAGTGCTAGAGTCCTCCTCTTCCCTTTCTAAGTGTTGAGATCATTTAAGAGAGGTGTGAGACTTGAAAGGGTTGTCTCGTGAGCCCATGAAAAGGGAAAAGCGCTGTAAAAGGTAGTTGGTCTTCACCTATTGAAGGAAGGCCATTAGTGGACATCGGTGACCTCAATAGAAGATGAATCCAAAAGTGGATATAGGTCATAATGATTGAACCACTCTAAATTCTGGTTTACATTTCGTCTTAAGCAATTTACTGTTATTGAGTTTAGTTAGAGTCAGGTAGGGGTTTATTTAATATTTATTTATTATCAGAGTTCAAGTCCTAGTGGACTCTGGGTGGAACTCTATAAATAGTGATGTAACCCTTTCTTTATGAAATCAATCAATCAATCGATGAAATGTTATTCCACTCTGTGGCCAAACCCTATGAGGTCGATCCCCTCGAAGCGATCATTATCATTCCCTTTTCTCCCATTTCTTCCATGATCAGATCTTAGGGTCTTACCATTTGGTATTAGAGCCTTATCATTTCTTTCATTTTTTTTACAATATGACTTTAGGGTCTTATCATTTGGTATCAGAGTAACGATCCTTGGCGCAGCCTACCGCAGCCTTGCTTCCCTTCTTCCCCACCACCACTACAAGGCAACTCTTTCTTCACTGCTATCGTTGTTTCCCGGGCTGCTCAACCACCATTGCCGCTGCTGCCCAGCCACCAAGTAGGTATCGTTATCCAAAAAATTAAAAATTAAAAGAGAGAAAGAAGAAGAGAGAAGGCCGGCAGCCCGCATCCCCTGCTTCCGGCCAGCCCACCCACCGCTGCTGCTTTCCAGCTGACGGACCACCGCCGCTGCTGCCTAGCCAGCAGCCACCACTGCCACTGCTGCCCCCCCAGCCAGCAACCTCGCCTCCTCGTTGCCCGCATCTCACTCGAGCGAGAAGGGCCGCGGTCGCCGTTTCCCAGCCAGCGGACTACCCATCTCCGCTTCTACCATCGGCGACGCTACCCTAGCCACACCGCCATCACTACCTTCCCTTGGTTGTAGCTTCGGCCGCGTGATCTGTCGGCGTCGCTATTTCTGTGGTGTGATAGAAACAGAGCAGTCGTCGGTCCCTTTACTGCCGCAGGCGCCGGTTGCCTCTACCGCCGCCGCTGTTTCCCGGCCACTTCAATGCCACCCCTCTCCTTCGTTGCTGAGCCACCACCGTTGCCAGCCACCGTGCGACGACCACCACATGCCTCCCAGCCGCCGATCCCCCTTGCTATGCATCCGTAGTGATAGAAACAGGGCAACTCACCGTTGCCCTTGTTCCTAACCGTGACACCGCCGACTCCACCTTCTCCACCGCCGCCACTACTGTGGCTGCTAACACCGGTTGCCCTTGCTCTGCATCCACACTAGTTGACCATCTGGTCGAAAGGGGCCCCTGCCTCCCCTGCTTTCGGCCAGCCCCACCGCAATCGCTGCATTTCGGCCAGCGACCACCGTCGTCGTTGCTCCCCAGCCAGCAGCCTTCCCTCCTTGATGCTCTACCCTGCTTGAGCGAGAAGGGTCGCTGCCGCTATTTCTCGGCCAGCGGACCAAGCCCCTCGTCGCTTCTACCGTCGGTGACTCTACTCCAACTGCACCATCGCTGCCTCCCCTTGGGTCCAATAACTGCAGCCACATCGACGCAGTCACCTTCCAGCCCTGGCGCTCTCACCCCACGCAGCAACAGAAACAGGACAACACCTCTTCCTCCTCGACAGTTTCGCAGCTATAGTGCAAATGCCTTTGACTATACATTAGAAACAAAAACAAGGGATTACCGACATGCGATCATACGCAATGGTTGCCAATAACTTAGTTAAAGCATAAATGGAAGCATTGGAAACAAGAATTGAGAATCGACTACAAGAAACCCTTCATGATTTCAAAAAGAGCTTATTGGAGCACTTTAGCGGGTTTAAATAAGATGAGAGCTCAAGTTCTATGTTGAACAGATTGGGAGGTACAGGAAAAGGGCCCCAGGATGGTGACACACACTACCCATGCATTTGGGTAAAATTTCCACGATGGGAATATAAGGATCTGACTAATTGGATCTCTAAGGCAGAAAATTTTTTTCGTTTTCACAGAACCCCAAAAGAATCTAAGGTAGAAGTAGCCTCAATCCAGCTCGAGGGAGATGCACTCCAATGGTACGATTGGTATGAAATTATCTATGGAGTTCCTTCATGGGAGAAGTTCAAAAGAGGGCTTCTTGTTCGATTTGGCCCATCCGAATATGAGAATATTGATAGCCAGCTCGCCAAAATTCGTCAAACTTTTACAGTGTTGGAATATCAGAGTAGGTTTTGAAAGATTGTCAAATCAAGCTAGAGATTGGTCGGAACGATAGCTTCTAGATACATTTATTGAAGGGCTTATTCCAGAGATCTAGTGTGAAGTTAAGGCTCGTCAACCCCACACTATGATAGCAGCGATCTTATTTGCACATCTACATGAGAAAAAATATTAGCAAGGAAAGATCAACAAGAGGTTTGTACCATCATGAAAATGGAGTATGGAGCACCGATATAAACAATGGCAAGTTCTGATGATTGAACCAATTGGAGAGGAGCCGAAAGCTAAGAATGTGGACTCCAATCATGAAGGTATAAATTCTAACGAAAATGTTGAACCTACCATACATACAATGCATACATTAGCCGACTACTCTAACCTACAAACTATGGAAGTTGGCGGAACTCTGGAGCATTAGCCTATTATAGTTTTGATTGATACTGGTAGCACTAACAAATTTATGGACAGTGAGACTATTAATTGATTGGCCCACCATATTGAAGACTATAATAGATTCGAAGTAAAGATTGTTGATAGATAGATTTTCACTTATGATAACAAAGGTTTAAAGATAAAATTGATTATATATGTTGAATCTCGGATTTTGATGATGACATCAATTGTCATTTGTTATCTAATCCATATGTTGAGATAAGTGTGCAGGATTAACTACGATGAAAGTAAGACATGCAGCAGGAGTTGCGTTGGAGTCAAGACTATGATCACGTTAGGAGTTCGAGAGCTTGACAGAAGTCCGGACGGTCGTCGGAGGTTCTACGGGAACAAATCCGAGAAGTCCAGGAGCTTGCCAAACGAAGCTTGTCGGAACTCGCCAAGTAGATCGTCGTAAGTCCAGGAGTTTGCCGGAAGTCCGCAGGAGCATCGTTGGAGGTCCATCGGATGTTCACCGAAAGTTCGCCGGAAGAAGCGATTGATGCACCAGAGCAAGCTGTAGTAAAAGTCTTAAGAATTGTCGAAGTTAGCACGATGATTAAGTTAGAAATGGGAGGTGATCCCATTAACTTAATCCAGGGAAAATTGGGCCCTTAAAAGAACCAAATCGGCCGAATGGATCAACCCATTCGGACCCAGATCTCTCGCCCAGAGGTGGCACCGCCTGGGTTGGCGGTGGCATCGCCCAAGGCTCAGTCTCCGAGTTCTGGCTGGGCGGTGCAATCGCCTCTGACAGCGGTGCAACCGCCTGAGCTCGGTCTCTGAGCTCTGGCTGGGCTGTACAACCACCCCAGTCAAGCGGTGGCACCGCCTGAGCTCGGTCTCCGAGCTCTGCCAGGCGGTGCAACCACCCCTGACAAGCGGTGGCACCGCCTAGAGGCTCAGTCTTCGAGCTCTATCAGGCGGTGCAACCGCCAGACCCCGGAATTCCGGGAAATGACAGTTTTGAGCTCCAAATTCAAACTGGTTTGGGGCCTATAAATATCCCACTCTTTCAGCAATGAAAGAGCAACGAAAAACCACCAAAATCCTGATCTTACTCTGTGATTTTTAGAGCTCAAAAGTGTTGTATAAGCTAAAGGTTCTTCTCCCTCTTTTCTTCCAAGTTCAGATCTTTCAAGAGAGGAGAGAAAAGTTTATAAGGGTTGTCTCCTAAGCCCGTCAAAAGGAGTGAATCTGTAAATGGGTGGTTGGCCTTCGCCTATTGAAGGAAGGCCTCTAGTGGACGTCGGTGACCTCGTCGGTGGAGGAAGCCAAAAGTGGATGTAGGTCAAGATTGACCGAACCACTCTAAAATCACGCTACTCTCTGGTTTGCATTTACTTTGAGCTTATTACCCTTACTGCAAACCTCCTTCATAGCTTACTACCTTCTGCACTTTTACGATTGCGTTTCCAAGCTCAGTATTTTCCGAATCGGTGTTTAGACGTAAATCGCTTTTCTCGTATGAATATCGTATTTTAGTTTGCGCTTCCATTTTGATTTCCATCACAATTGCAAACTGCCTTCATAGATTCGTTTTAATTGCTTCTTGCCTAATCACAAGTTAAAGTGATTTACGAATCGGCTTTTCTACTGAAATCGGTTTTACCATACGAATATCGTATTTCAATTTGCGCTTACATTTTGATTTCCATCATAACTGCAAACTACTTTTATAGATTTGTTTTAACAACTTCTTACCTGATCTCAAGTAAAGTAATTTACGAATCGGGTTTTCTATCGAAATTGCTCTTGTCGTACGAATGCAGTTTTAAACGTCAAAAGTTTTCCGCTGCACTAATTCACCACCCCCCCCCCCTCCCCACTCTTAGTGCTCTTGATCCTAACAATTAGTATCAGAGCGGGGTTCACTCTCAAACGGATTAAAACCCAAGAGAGATGGCATACGCCGGAAACCAAGAGGGTCATTCTATTATATGTCCACCCATGTTTAATGGGACGGACTACACCTATTGGAAGACCCGAATGAGTATCTTCCTTATTTCAATGGATTTTGAACTTTTGAATCTTGTCAAAAATGGTTTTTTGAAATCTTCTCTTCCAATGATCGATTGGAATGAATTGGAGAAGAAGACTTTCACTCTTAATGCAAAGGCTATGAATGCTTTATTTTGTGCGCTTGATAAAAATGAGTTTAATCGTGTTTTGGTTTGTGAAACCGCATTTGATATTTGGCATACACTCGAAGTGACTCATGAAGGCACAAGTAGAGTAAAAGAGTCAAAAATCAATCTTTTGATACACTCTTTCGAACTTTTCCGAATGAAACCGAGCGAGACTATTGGCGATATGTACACCCGTTTCACAGATGTCATCAATGGTCTAAAAGGACTCAACAAAAGCTTTTCGGATTTTGAGCTCATAAATAAGATTCTAAGATCCCTTCCTAAGAGTTGGGACTCTAAAGTGACTGTTATTCAAGAGGCTAAAGATTTAAGCAACTTCCCTCTTGAAGAACTAATCGGGTTATTAATGACCTATGAAATGACATGTAAGGCTTATGAAGAGCAAGAAGACATCATTCCAAAAAACAGGAAGGATATTTTATTGTATGATTTTGAGCTTTTTCGAATGCAACCAAACGAGACTATAGGCGACATATACACCCGTTTCACGGATGTCGTCAATAATCTAAGAGTTCTTGGTAAATCTTTTTCGAATTTTGATCTTGTAAGCAAGATCTTAAGATCCCTTCCAAAAAGGTGGGATCCTAAAATAACCGCAATACAAGAAACAAAAGATTTAAATATTTTTCCACTTGAAGAACTTATCGGCTTATTGATGACATATGAAATGGTGTGCAATGCACATGATGAATACGATGAACACTTGAACCACCTTCCAAAGAATAGGAAGGATTTGGAACTCCAGACAAATGAATACCACTTGAGCGATGACTCAAGTGATGAGGACAATGATGAACTTGAACTTCGAACACTAAATCTTAATAAGTTCATTAAACAAAAATCTAAAATAAATAATGAACTTGAACGGAGGAAGAGGCCAAAGAAGAGGAAGGCAACCAAGGATGAATCAAGAACTTCCAAAGGTGAAATGACGAATTGGGTTTGATGGGCTTTGACTACAAGGTAAGTAACTCAACTCTCTTGAATTATTTTGAAATTGTTGAATCTCGGATTTTGATGATAAAATCAATTGATGGGTTAAATGATCTAATCCATATTATTGAGTTAAGTATGCAGGATTAACTACGATAACCAGAAAACACAAAGCAAGGATACCGGAGTCAAGTTCGATAGACGTTTAAGAGTTCGAAGAATCGTCGGAGATGCTGCCGGAACCAACCGAGAAGAAATCGGGAACCAGTCAGAATTTTCGAAAGTTCGCCGAAGAGATCGTCGGAGGTTCACAGAGATCACCGAGAAGGCTCGGCTACTCATTAAAGTGATCACAAGTTCGGGAGCTTGCTGAGAACTCGTCGGAAGAAGTTCGTCGGAAAGCTCACCGAAACAATACTCGACGTTCGCAGTTGAAAACTTGCTTAGGATGTGTTTTGTTATGTAGTTCACTTGTAATTAGGATTAGGATTAAGAGATAATCCTATATCCTGGTTAGGGGCCAACTGGGCCCAAAATTAGACTTGGTTTGGGCTAAATTTGAAGCCCAACAAGTGAACCAAAGGGTCTGGCGGTGGCACCGCCAGACTGGGCGGTTGCACCACCCAGCACCCGAGAGATGGGCAGTAGCACCTCGCCTGGGCTGGGCGGTGGCACCGCCCAGCACTGTCAGTGTCTGACACTGACAGGCGGTGGCACCGCCAGCATCGGGAACTCAAAGAGAATTCAAATTTTGGAGCCCAAATTTGAATCCTCTTGAGGCCTATAAATACCCCTCAAATCTCAGCTGAGAGAATAACTTTTTGCGCAGCAAGTGTTTGAGAGAAAGGCCTTAGAAAAGTCTTAGTTAGCCTTGTTTTCAATTTGCTAGTGTTCACCTCCTACTTTCTTGTTGAAAATCTGTAAGAGAGTGAACTGCTTGTAAAAAGTTGTAAGAGGGGTATTCACCCTTCCCTTTCAAGAGATTTGCTAGTGGAAGGTGGGAGCCTCACCGAAGAGGGGCCTCGCTAGTGGATGTAGGTCACTTGACCGAACCACTGTAAAATCGGCATGATCTCAGGTTTGCATTTACTTATTGTCATTTACATTACTGCAAACCATTTGCACTTTAATGCTATACTGCTTTGTCTCAGTCTTACTTATCCCTTCAAGTTAAAACGCAATCGAAACGATTCTAAACAAAAACGTTGCTTTTATCGTACGAAGTTTCCGAAAAGTGTTTAAATCGTGAAAAGTTATCGCACTTTACCGCTGCACTAATTCCCCCCCCCCCTCTTAGTGCCGCTCCGATCCTAACAATTGGTATCAGAGCAAGGCTCACTCTCATATTTGGTTTAATACGAAAGAGAGATGGCTTACTCCGGCATGCATGAGGGACACTCTATCACACGTCCACCTATGTTTAATAGGTCGGATTACACGTATTGGAAGACCCGTATGAGGATCTTCCTCATTTCCATGGATTTCGAACTTTGGACTATTGTCAAAAACGGATTTCAAAAATCTTCTCTTCCGATGAGCGAATGGAATGAATCGGAGAAGAAGGTTTTTGCTTTAAACGCAAAGGCTATGAATGCCTTATTTTTTGCACTAGATAAAAATGAATTTAATCGTGTTTCAATTTGTGATTTGGCTTTTGATATTTGGAGAACTCTTGAGGTCACTCATGAAGGCACTAGCCGAGTGAAAGAGTCCAAAATCAACATCCTTGTGCACTCTTATGAACTTTTCCGAATGAAACCAAGTGAGTCCATCGGAGACATGTACATCCGTTTCACGGATGTCATCAATGGACTCAAAGCTCTTGGTAAAGATTTTACTAACTTTGAACTAGTAACTAAAATCTTAAGATCCCTCCCTAAAAGTTGGGATCCAAAAGTTACGACAATTCAAGAGGCCAAAGACCTTAAAACATTCCCTCTTGAAGAACTTATTGGGTCTCTAATGACCTATGAAATGACATGTCAAGCTCATGATGAGCTCGAGAACCCCCTTCCAAAGAACAGGAAGGATATGGCACTCATATCACAAGAAGACCACTTGAAAGGAACATCAAGTGATGAGGACAGTGACAATGACATTGCACTTTTGACTCAAAAATTTAAAAAATATTTAAGAAAGAAAAAATTTAAAAATAATACAAAAAATAAGTTCGAACACAAGAAGGACCAAGTGATTTGCTATGAATGCAAAAAACTGGGACACTACAAGAACGATTGCCCTCAAGCCAAAAAGAGAACATTAAAGAAGAAGACGCTCAAGACAACGTGGGATGATTCAAGCGCGTCCGAAGAAGAGGAGTCCAACACCGAGCAAGTTGCTCATTACACCCTAATGGCCATCGGAGAAGAGGTAATAGATTTAATTGATGCAGACTTACCTTATCATGAATTATTAAATGCTTTCCATGAGTTATTTGATGAATGTAAGACAATTAGTAGAAAATATAAATTGCTAAAAAAGGAACATGATAGTCTCACTTGTGATATCGATAAATTAAAAACTGAATATCATGATAGTTTAGCTCCATGTATAAAATGTCATGATCTAGAATCTCTCCAAAAGGAGAACTTGCTACTTAAGGACACCTTGAAGAAATTCGAGGTTAGTAGTAAATCTTTGAATATGATCCTTACAAATAAGGGTCACGTTCCTAAAAGAAGTGGAATCGGATTTGTGAGAAGTCCTCACCAAAATCCAACCACCTTCATTAAAGGCCCCGTCTTACATGTTCGGCACCAAAGCAATTGCAACTTTTGTTGCAAATATGGACATAAAACTTATAATGTCCATTCAAGAAAATTAGTCTGAACAAACTAATTTGGGTTCCTAAAGGAACCATGATCAACTCTATGCAATATGATGAACAAGTTAAATCAGTTTTTAAGGCACCCAAAAGAAAATGGGTACCTAAAAATAATCCCTTCTTGTAGAAACATACACCATCACAAGCTAGGAGCAAGAGATGATATCTAGATAGTGGATGCTCAAGACATATGACTGGAGATCCATCTCATTTCTCTATACTCACTAGCAAAGAAGAATGGTACGTCACCTTCGGAGACAACAACCAAGGGAAAATCATTGACAAGGGAACCATAGGTAACAAATTAAAATTTTCTATTGATGATGTCTTACTAGTTGATGGATTGAAACATAATCTCTTGAGTGTTAGTCAATTATGCGATAAAAGTTATATCGTTAGATTTGAATCAAATGTATGTATTATTGAAAAACCAAACCATAACATGACTATGATTGCATTAAAACAAAATAATGTCTACACTATCAACCTTGATGAACTAAGTAATGAAATGTGCTTCTCTGTTTTAAATGATGATGCTTGGCTTTGGCATAGGAGACTAGGCCATGCAAGCATGAAACTAATATCTAAGATCTTATCTAGAGAATTAGTGCGAGAAATTCCAAATATAAAGTTTATTAAGGACAAAGTATGCGATGCATGTCAACTAGGTAAACAAATAAAAACTAGTTTCAAATCAAAAACTCAAATTAGCACCACTAGACCATTACAATTGATTCATTTAGACTTATTTGGACCAATTGATATGATAAGTCTAGGAGGAAGCAAATATGCATTTGTAATTGTGGATGACTATACTAGATACACTTGGACCTATTTCTTAGCTCACAAAAGTGATTGTTTCAAGTGTTTCTCTAAATTTTGTAAACTCACTCAAAACGAAAAAGATTTCATGATTTCATCAATTCGGAGTGATCACGGTGGCGAATTTAAAAACCGTGACTTTCAAAATTTTTGTGAAGTTAATGGATACAATCACAACTTCTCCGCTCCGTGAAATCCCCAACAAAATGGAGTAGTTGAAAGAAAAAATAGAAACCTACAAGAAATGGTAAGAACTATGTTAAATGAACATAGTTTACCTAAGTATTTTCGGGCCGAAGCCGTAAATACGGCTTGCTACATCATGAATAGGGTCCTAATAAGACCATCCCTATCAAAAACTCCCTATGAATTATGGAATAACAAAAAACCAAATATTTCCTATTTTAAAGTTTTCGGTTGTAAATGCTTTATTTTGAATGAAAATGATGCCTTAGGAAAATTTGATGCTAAATCCGATGAAGGCATCTTTCTTGGTTACTCTTCCGTTTCTAAGGCTTTTCGGGTTTTTAACAAAAGAACCTTAGTAATAGAAGAGTCTATTCATGTAGTTTTTAATGAAATTTCTAATTTAAAGAAAAATAATTTTGATGATGATCTTGGTTTTGATAATTTGAATTTAAATGAACCCCCTCCTCAAAATAGCAACTTGGATGCACCTTCTTCCGAAATTTCCTTACCCAAGGAATGGAAGTTTATAGATGCTCATCCAAAGGAGCTAATTATAGGAGATACATCAAAAGGGGTTCAAACTCGTTCCTCTTTCAAGAATTTTTGTGCTAATGCCACCTTCCTTTCTCAAATCGAACCTAAGTGCATTGATGAGGCCATAAAAGATGATTTTTGGGTTATTGCAATGCAAGAGGAATTGAATCAATTTGAGAGGAATAAGGTGTGGAAGCTTGTTCCTAGACCTAGTGACCATTTAGTCATTGGTACTAAATGGGCCTTTAGAAACAAGCAAGACGAAAATGGTATCGTGGTTAGAAACAAGGCTAGATTAGTGGCCAAAGGTTTCAACCAAGAAGAAGGTATCGATTACGAAGAAACCTTCGCTTCTGTGGCTCGATTAGAAGCCATAAGGATGCTCCTTACCTATGCTAGTAGTAATAATTTTAAACTATTTCAAATGGATGTCAAAAGTGCCTTCTTGAATGGTTTTATTTCCGAAGAAGTATATGTCGAACAACCTCTCGGATTTGAAAATTCTCTTCTTCCTAATCATGTATTCAAATTGACTAAGGCTCTCTATGGCTTGAAACAAGCTCCTAGAGCTTGGTATGAAAGGCTTAGTTCCTTTCTTATTTTAAATAATTTTACCAAAGGCAAGGTTGATATTACATTGTTTATTAAATATTTTGAAAATAATTTTCTTATTGTGTAAATTTATGTTGACGATATTATTTTTGGCTCTTCGGATGAATCACTATGTGAATCATTTGCCAAATGTATGAGTCATGAATTTAAAATAAGCTTAATGGGTGAATTAACTTTCTTTTTAGGATTACAAATCAAACAACTTAGTGATGGTATATTTCTTAACCAATCTAAATATACATTAGAATTGTTAAAACGATTTAACATGGATAATTTAAAAGCAATAAATACCCCTATGAGTACTGCGACTAAGTTAGCTATGGATGAAAATAGTGAAAATTTTGATCAAAAAACATATAGGGGAATGATAGGTAGTCTACTCTACCTTACCGCGACTAGATCGGATATTATATTTAGTGTAGGACTTTGCGTAAGGTTTCAATCAAATCCTAAATTATCTCATCTTAAAAGTGTTAAAAGAATATTTAGGTATCTTAAAGAAACTCCAAATCTAGGACTATGGTATCCAAAATCTGAAAAATTCGATTTAATAGCTTATGCAGATGCCGATTTTGGTGGATGCAGGATAGATAGAAAAAGTACATCCGGAACATACCAATTTTTAGGACATGCACTTGTTTCTTGGACTTCTAAGAAACAAAATTCAATTGCACTATCTACGGCAGAAGCCAAATACATTGCTGCAAGTGCATGCTGTGCACAAGTTGTTTGGATGAAAATTACATTAGAGGACTATGGAATTCACTTTAAAAACATTCCCATAAAATGTGATAATACTAGTGCCATATGTCTTACTAAAAATCCAATTCAGCACTCTAGAACTAAGCACATCGACGTTAGGCATCATTTCATATGTGATCATGTCCTTAACAATGATGTTATTCTAGAATTCATTGACGCAAAGCATCAATTAGCAGATATATTTACAAAAGCCTTAAATGAAGACCAATTTGAATTCATTAGAAGGGAATTAGGTATGTTAAATTGTCCCTAAATAATAAACTTGTTTGAATGGATTTTCCGTAAAGTTTTTCATCTTCTCTCCGTTCCTCGGTGAATCTAATCCTTCTCCTTCAATTCTAAATGACATGTTAAATTATCTTATCCTACCGCTCCAATCTGTTCAAGATTAATGATTTTATGACATTTTCTGAATCTCGAAATTGATTTTTTGATTATGAGTTTCAAGTTGACAATTTGAATTTAAATGAGTTTGTATTCGAATTATGATCTTGACTTATTGAAGTTACTACTTAAAATTTTTTTATCCCAATCTCTTCCTTGTACATCTACAATTTCTGTTATTTATAGAAAGAAGAGATTAGATAATATGGATGCATGCTGAATTTTCCTTTGAGATGAACTCTGCGTAAATATTTTTGCATACTTAATTTTGAATGATAAAATCTTTGTATGACAAAATATGTGCTTCAGGTCTCATTTCCCTTTTTTTGTTGATGACAAAGGGGGAGAAAAGTGATGACTTGTATCATTTTTAACAGCATGACTTATATGAATTGCAAAAGCTTTTCAAAATCTTTGAGAAAAGTGATCGATCGATGAATATCTTATATGCCTTGCAAAATCCTTGAGAATATCGCAAGATCGATTGATCATATTGAAAGCATGTCTAACATGTATATCATGAAATTCATGTTGAAAATCTTTATCTCCTATCGTAGTAAAAATTGTCTCTTATCATTCGACTTGAAAAGGATTTTCATCGAAGTTTCGCATTTACATTATGCTTAATAAGAATAACGATAAGTTCTACTGTTAGAACTTATCGGTTTATGCTTGAATTCAATGGGATGGAATTCAAGTGTTTTTATCTTCTCATAATATGGCATATAGATAGGGGGAGTTATGTTTAACTTCGTCATCAATTGATTGTCATCATAAAAAAGGGAGAGATTGTTGAATCTCGGATTTTGATGATAAAATCAATTGATGAGTTAAATGATCTAATCCATATTATTGAGTTAAGTGTGCAGGATTAACTACGATAATCAGAAAACACAAAGCAAGGATACCGGAGTCAAGTTCGATGGACGTTTAAGAGTCCGAAGAATCGTCGGAGATGCTGCCGGAACCAACCGAGAAGAAATCGGGAACCTGTCGGAATTTTCAGAAGTTCGCCGAAGAGATCGTCAGAGGTTCACAGAGATCACCGAGAAGGCTTGGCTACTCATTAAAGTCATCACAAGTTCGGGAGCTTGCTGAGAGCCCGTCGGAAGAAGTTCGTCGGAAAGCTCGTCGGAACAATACTCGACGTTCGCAGTTGAAAACTTGCTTAGGATGTGTTTTGTTATGTAGTTCACTTGTAATTAGGATTAGGATTAAGAGATAATCCTATATCCTAGTTAGGGGCCAACTGGGCCCAAAATTAGACTTGGTTTGGGCTAAATTGGAAGCCCAACAAGTGAACCGAAGGGTCTGGCGATGGCACCGCCAGACTGGGCAGTTGCACCACCCAGCACCCGAGAGCTGGGCGGTAGCACCGCCTGGGCTGGGCGGTGGCACCGCCCAGCACTGTCAGTGTCTGACACTGATAGGCGGTGGCACCGCCACTGACAAGCGATGGCACCGTCAGCATCGGGAACTCAAAGAGAATTCAAATTTTGGAGCCCAAATTTGAATCCTCTTGAGGCCTATAAATACCCCTCAAATCTCAGCTGAGAGAATAAATTTTTTGCGTAGCAAGTGTTTGAGAGAAAGGCCTTAGAAAAGTCTTAGCTAGCCTTGTTTTCAATTTGCTAGTGTTCACCTCCTACTTTCTTGTTGAAAATCTGTAAGTGAGTGAACTGCTTGTAAAAAGTTGTAAGAGGGGTATTCACCCATCCCTTTCAAGAGATTTGCTAGTGGAAGGTGGGAGCCTCACCGAAGAGGGGCCTCGCAAGTGGATGTAGGTCACTTGACCGAACCATTGTAAAATCGGCGTGATCTCTGGTTTGCATTTACTTATTGTCATTTATATTACTGCAAACCATTTGCACTTTAATGCTATACTACTTTGTCTCAGTCTTACTTATCCCTTCAAGTTAAAACGCAATCGAAACGATTTTAAACAAAAACGTTGCTTTTATCGTACGAAATTTTCGAAAAGTGTTTAAATCGTGAAAAGTTATTGCACTTTACCATTGCACTAATTCACCCCCTTTTGTGCCCCCCCCTCTTTGATCCTAACAGAAATTACTTGAAGTTTTTCATTAGTGCTTAATTTAGATAGTAGGTATAATAATAAAAAATTATTTTTTAAAAATTATATCATTTTTTTTTTAGCATCTTTTGAAAAATTAAAAAATTTGATCATGAAAAGTATATTACTAAGGTTTCATGCATGTTACGTTTTGAAATGTTGAATGATGTCTGCAATATTAGGGATGATAATTATATGATATGTGATAATGCTTAGGATTAATCCATGCATAATTTTATGTCATGCATAATGATCATGCTTAATAAATTTCGAAATTATGCATGATGAATCTTGTGATTTATGGATTATTGATTTTTACCATAATGAAAGTGCCTTATTAATTTTTGTTGTAACAACTCTTACACTTTCGGTTTTAAACATGATATATGTTTTTATTTGGCATAAATAAAACAAAATCATATGTTTTGAAACAACCGAAAAGAGGAAAACATTCTTGAAAATTATTTTGCTCAATCTTATTGATTTTGATGAATCCATTTGTATTATCTTTGTGAATCTCTTGGATTTTGATAATGAGTTTGATGATTTAAATTTGAATAATTTTTTATCGAAATCATGATCTTGATCTCTTGAAATTTATAACATGAAATCCTTTATGAATCAAGATTTCTTACTCTTTATTCTCTTACATTTTGAGAAAAATTTCAATATGAATCATAAGTATTCTTACGCATGAATTGAAATCTTTTTCTCCTATATTTTCTTTTGTGATTTACTAAAGAGAATATCCTTTTTAAAAATTCTTAACTTAAAATTATATTTAAAAATATTTTATTATTTGATCTCCTAAGATTTTCCTTTGATTATTTATGAGGAGGCTTTTCAAAAAGAAATCATGTCTTTTGGCATTCACATATTCTAATATTTTATGGTATGATTTTTATGTAATTCCTTGTATTAATGAAATGTTTATCTCATCACCCAATTATTTTCTCCTTGATATTCCTTATGTGATGATATGAATACATGAAATATTCATTAATTTGTTTTGATGAAAAGTTATGATCATGAATGGTAGGATGAAATTTGACAAGTTAATACCATCATGATTTAAACATTTATGGTTTGAAATTATGCATGCAATTACTTTTTATTATGATGATATATGCATATAATGTGTATCATGAATACTTTATTATCATACATGAAAATAGTGATAAATATTTTGAAAATAAATGTTTGTATCATGTTAGATGATTTTACATTTTTTGCATGATGAGTTATAGTGATAATTGAAATAATGATTGAAATAATATAAATGATGATTTAGAATCATGCATATAATGATGAGTTTATATGTTTTAAAAATATATATGATGATTTGGTATTATGTATGCAATACTTTAACGTATGATAATGATGTACGCAATGATGAAATATTCATGATAAAATTATTATTTTGATATTCATGACTTGAATCTTCCTTTCCTTTTGCCAATGACAAAGGGGGAGAAAGAGTTGCTAATGTGCAATCTTGAATTGATGTAAAAGGGTTATCTCAAAAAGAAATTAGCTAGCTTGCACAAAAATGCAAAAACTTGCTTACTTTCTTGCACATCTAAAGAGAAGATGCAAATGTAACACTTGCCAAATTGTTTGCTTGCCTCATGTAAAACATTGTCCCTTGCTAAGTTGGCATTTTGCTAAGGAAGCAAAAATGACACTTCTCAAAAGAGAAGAAAGAGCTTGCTTTCTTAAACATCTTTAATTTGCTAGCTAGCATGATATACAATTTGCTATCTTGAACATTACAAAGAAATACTATCATGCACATTGCAAAGAAAAGCAAATATGCCAACTTGCACATCTTTAAATTTGCTAGCTTGTATGTAGTAAAACTTGCATATCGTAAAAGTTGCTAGCTTATAGAGAAGCAAAGAATTGCTATCTCGAAAGAAGCAAAAAATGCAAAACTTAGAAAACTTGCAATATAATTGCTCTTACCATGCTTTGTATCAAAAATAGGTTGATATCCTTAAAAGCATTGCATTAAAGTTTTTTAGTATTGCAATGTATCACATGTATCACAAATTGAAATTTTTGATACTATTATCATATCATGTTTAACAATTGATGTATTTCATGACATGATTTCTTTATATTTTTGTCTTGTATGTATCATGTGATGATTGAAATATTGATTGATGCAAATTCATAATTTATGTAAAAGTCTAAATCATTGGTTCCTCTCCTTTTCGGCAATGACATAGGGGGAGAAAGATTGCTAGCTCAAGGCAAATGTTGGCTAGCTTGTACTCTTCCCTTCTTTTCGATAAAAACAAAGGGGAGAAAGCTTTTGCTAGTTAGAACATGTAAAGAAAAGCAAAGTGCAATCTTGCACAAGAAGCAAGTGTTGAATTGCCAGGATTAAACTTAAGAATCTTGTTATGCTTTTGTGCTTATATGTTGTGATGAAAATCTAGCTTCATGTTGCAAAAACTTGCATATCTTTTAAAATAGCTAGAGCTACTTCTCCTTTTTGTTGATGACATAGGGGGAAAAGTATATTGATGACTTCATGCATTGAATTGAATATTTTATTTATATTTGCATGATGGTTTAAATATTTTTCATAACATGTGATGAATGTTACTTGGATTTGGGATAATCCAAGTATTCTATCAATGACATATTGATAGGGGGAGTTTGGTTAAACTTCGGGGAGTTAAGGTTAACTCTGTTAGTCATCAATTAGTTGTCATCATCAAAAAGGAGGAGATTGTTGAATCTCGGATTTTGATAATGAAACTAATTGATTGTGTTTAGATGTTTAACTACATTTTGAGTAATGCAGGTCTACTCGATCAGGATTAGACAGTTGACGCAGGAGGAATTGACGTTGCGTCGGAGGAGATCACGTCAGGATATTGGATGGCAGAAGGCTTCGGACGTCGGGCATCGGGCCAAGGAGAGCGAAATTGCACCAAGGATATCGGGGTTGCGGAGGTCAACCACCGTTTGGGCAACAAGATGCAAGAGAGGACGATGCGCTAAAGAATCGGACGAAGCACCAACCAATGACGTGCCGGGCAACAGAATGTCAATTCGCGTTGTAATAATTGTCTAGATCGGAGTAAAGTTTTAGTTTGTGTGTGCAGGAATAACTACGATAATAACAAAGACATAAAGCAAAACAAGTGTCGGAGTCAAGTGCGAAGGATTTGTTGGGAGTTCGAGAGTTCGACGGAAGTTCGAAGGTTCGTCAGGAATGCTGCCGGAACTAGCCAAGAATGAGTAGGGAGCTTGCTGAAGGGTTTTTTGGAAGCTCGCCGGAAGGTTCGTTGGAAGTTCGTGGAGCTCTCCGAGAAAGATCGAAGATTGCCAAAGAAGCTCATTAGAACTCACCAAGATCAAATCGTGAAGTCTAGGAGCTTGCCGGGAGTCCGCAGAATGGTTTCCAAGAGTTTATCGGAAGACCGCCAGAAGTTCGCCGAAAGCTCGCCAAAAGCTCGCCGAAAGAAGTCTTGACTTACGGACTTTGTAATAGCTTAGGAAATATCTTTAAATTTATAGTTAGCACATTAATTAGGGTTAGGATTAGGTGTTAATCCTATAACCCAAGTAGGGGCCAATTGGGCCCGAGTTCGGACTGGTTTGGGCCAAGTTTGGAGCCCAACCAGTGAGCTGAAACAGTGTAGGCGGTGGCACCGCCTAGAACCCGAGATATGAGGGGTGGCACCACTGGACTGAGCGGTGGCACCGCCCAGCACCCGAGTGATCCGGCGGTGGCACCGCCAGCCATGGAAACCCAAGAGAATTCAAAATTTGGAGCCCAAATTTGAATCCTCTTGGGGCCTATAAATACCCCTCAAATCTCAACTGAGATTACAACCTTTGAGAAGCAAGAGAGTGAGCTAAAAGTCTTAGCAAAGTCTTTAGCAAGTTTTTATTTTCAAATTGCTTGAGTGTTCACCTCCTCCCATCTTGTTGAAAAGAATTGTAAGAGTGTGAACCACTTGTAAAGGTTGTAAGAGGGGTATTAGTCCTTCCCCTACAAAGAGATTTTGCTAGTGGAAGTTGGGAGCCTCTTTGAAGAAGGCTTCGCAAGTGGATGTAGGTCATTTTGACCGAACCACTTTAAAACCGCTGTGTTATCTGGTTTGCATTCCACTCTTGCCATTTACATACTGCAAACTTCGTTACTTAGTCACTATGCTTCCATACGCTTCTAAGTTATCAAGCTTCCAAATCGATTTTCATCGATACTGGTTTTTATCGTATGAAAGTTTTTAAACCAACGTTATTTTAATCTGCTGCACTAATTCACGCCCCCCTCTTAGTGCCGCTCCGATCCTAACACTTGGCCCAATACCCGAATCCATGGCCCAAAACCTTCTGTTGATACATCGACCGATCCTTCGGCCCGACGTCCAATCTTTTGATATGTTTCTCCGGCTCAACATAATTCTTCCTACTTTAGTTATATCTTCCTGATAGAAGCACCCTGCATTACTCAAAATGTAGATTAAATCATAAACACTATCAATTGGTTTCATCATCAAAATTCAAGATTCAACAGCTTAAAGAGAGAGTTTATAACACTTTTGTACTCAAGAATAAGTACTCTATCAACCAAGTCTAGGTAGAGTATTTACAAACCTCAAAAGGCTTCAAAAATGGAGCCAAAAATTTAAATCACTAAAATTTTAGGATACTAGCAATACTACCACTAGCACCGGATGGTACTACTATCATAACATGACTATGAATCATGGGTCTAGCGATACTATCACCAACCTATTAGGTGGTATTACCACCGTTATTAGTGGTACTATCACCAAAAAAGTACAAACAATACTTTTCAATTGACTCCATTAGTACTATCGCCTAGGCTTAGCGGTACCATCGCCTAGGCCTACTTTAGGTCAATACTTTGGCCTTCTAATAGGCCTAATTCAACTTTGGTTCAAGCCTAATGGATTTTTGATAAGTTGGCATGGTTTTAGCCCAATATCAACTCAATTTGACCTAGAAAGATCTTGATCGGGACTTTAATAATCCAACCACATATCCGACACAATTACAAAGCTTTTTTTACATTGTACACTATTCTGACATATCATCTGATCTTTTAGCACTCTATTCGAACCTTCGGTTCATCGTCCTTTCCTTCGACATATCACCAGATCATTTAGCTTGTTGACTTTCCCATGACATCTGATCCTTTTACGCAATACCTGATCCTTCCAACATGATGCCTGAACTTATAGTATGAAATTCAATCTTTGACACATCGACTAATCTTGTGGCTTGATGTCCAATTTTTGATATGATGCTTTTTCCGACACAACTTCTATTTCTCCTACTTTGACAAATTACCCTTTGATTGTTTGAGTCCATGATCGAAGTATTTCCCACATCACTAATCTCAAAAGCATATTAGTCTATAAACTCATCAATTGATTTTATCATCAAAATCTAATATTCAATAATCTCTCCCTTTTCTATGATGACAACTAATTGATGATGAAGTTTTAACCAGGCTCCCCCAATTTATATGCTATTATGAAAGGTTATAATAAACTTAAATTCAAATAATCATATATCATCTTAAATGCATATACTAAATTCAAGTTGAAATATATTTGATTTTGTCAATATTATGATTCAATCATTCAAAGCCCAAAAATCAATGTTCAATCAAGTTTTAAATTTTAAATTATAATCATTTCATATTTTAAATTTCAACAATTATCAATATGAAATATCAATTAAAATATAACTAAAAGTTAACCATTTGTATAATAAAAAATCGGAAGACATCATAATTCTTGTTCATGCATGAGTCACCAATTCTCCCCCTTGGTTAACAAAAAATATGCATCTCCTTTTTTGTTAATAAAAAACATGAGTTACTACTCTCCCTTTATCGTCAGCAAAAGAAGAGAGTGATATCAATCATGATACTACTTCTTTCCCTTTGCATTAATGTTTCAATTATGTAAAAATAAAAATTATTTTGATATTAATGCACATAAAGGATCTCAATATTATGTCAGATAAGTTCAAGTTATAGACATCGATAGGTCAATTAATGAAAGGGTACTCTCCCTATCTATATGCCATCTTAAAAATGTGATGAACTTGAATTTAAAATAAAGCTTTTTCAATGGTACTCTTTAATTCAAGTCGAGATAAACTCAATCGTGATATTATCATTGTAAGCTCAAATATTCAATCAAGTTTCAAAAAATAATTAACAAAAGTTAAGCATGAGTCACTAGCAATAAAAAGTTATAAAAGTATCATAAGTTTCCTTGTTCAACACAAGTTAGGCATGAATCACTACTTTTCTCATTTTGTCATCAACAAAATATGAGTTACTTCTTCTCATTTGTTATCAATAAAATGGAGTATACAAGTCATGAATACAAAATAGTCATACACAATAAATCTCATGTCGTGAATATTAAAAGATCATGATTCATTTGGATAAATCCCCTTCTTAGTCATCAAGAAAACAAAAGAATCATAGAAGATTATATAGTAAAAAGTCTTGATTCATATAAAAAAAATCTCAAGTCATGAATACCAAAAAATCATGATTCATTTGGATAAATCTCTTTCTTAGTCATTAGTAAAAAGAAAGAATCATAAGAGATCAAATAGTAAAAGGTCTTGATTCATACAAAAGAAATCTCAAGGCATGAATACTGAAATATCATGATTTATTTGGATAAATATCCTTCTTAGTCATTAGCAAAAATAAATAATTATAGGAGATCAAATAGTAACAGATCTTGATTCATACAAAAGAAATATCAAATCATTAATACCGAAAGATCATGATTCATTTATATAAATCCTCTTCTTAGTCATTAGCAAAAAGAAAGAATCATAAGAGATTAAATAGTAAAATATCTTGATTCATATAAAAGAAATCATCATGCCAAAAATCATGATTTATTTGGATAAATCTCCTTTTTAATCATTAGTAAAAAGAAAGAAACATAAGAGATCACATGGTAAAAAGTCTTGATTCAAAAAAAGCTTAAGTTATAAACATCAAGAACTCAAGTAGAAAATCATGATTCGTTTGGATAAATCTCCTATTTAGTAAAAAGAAATAATCATACAAGAACAAATAGCAAAATATCTTTGATCATGCATTTAAAAAATTCAACATACCTAATTCTCTTCTAATAAAATTGAATTGTTCCTCATATAGTAGTTTAGTAAAGTCAATAATCTTCTAAAGTATTCTTCATCCAAATTACCTACGCACAATATGCACTAGCCATAACATAGTCAGCTTCTATTGTAGATAATACAATAGAATTTTACTTCTTGGATAACCAAGAAATAAGTGTATGACCTAGAAATTAATAAATTCTAGAGGTACTTTTTCTATCTCTTCTATAACCTGCAAAGTCAACATCAGCATTAGTAATCAAATCAAAAGTTTTAGATATAGGATAATCCCATATTAGGAGTTCCTTTTAGGTATCTAGAAATTCTTTTAACTACTTTCATTATTTAGAATTGAATTGGAATCTTGCACAAAGTCCAACACTAAATATTACATCAAGTCTAGTTATAGTAAGGTATAGTAAACTACCTATCATATCTCTTTAAATTTTTTTTATCAAAACATTCTCCTTCATTGTCTATATCTAATTTAGTAAAAATACTCATTAGTATGTTAATAACCTTAGCACTATCTATGTGAAACTGTTTTAATAGATCCAAAATATACGTGGTTTGACTAATAAAAATTTTATCATTCAGTTGCTTAATTTGTAGTCTTAAGAAAAATATCAAATCACTCATCAAACTCATTTCAAATTCTTGACTCATACACTTGGCAAACGATTCACATAAAAATTCATTTGTAGAATAAAAAATAATATCATCAACATAAATTTGAATTATAAAAAAATTATTTTTAAAATATTTAATAAATAATATAGTGTCGACTTTATCTTTTTAAAAATTATTTTGAATAAGAAAGGAGCTAACTCTCTCATACACACTCTAAGACCTTGCTTCAACCCATAAAAAACCTTAGATAATTTATAAACATAGTTTGAAAAAATATAATTTATAAACATAGTTTGAAAATAAAATCAACATCTTCAAAAATAAAATCATTAAAAAAATACTTTTAACATCCATTTGAAATAATTTAATTTTTTTAAAAGACAAGTAGTATCCTTCTGGCTTCAAGTCTAGCTATAAGAGCGAAGGTTTTTTCATATTCTATACCTTCTTCTTGGTTAAAACCTTTGGCCAATAATCTAGTATTATTTGAAATCATAACACCTTGTCCATCTTACTTATTTATAAAAACTCATTTAGTATCAATTATAAGATGATCACTAGGTCTAAGAACAAGTGTCCAAACTTTATTACTTTCAAATTAATTTAGTTTTTTTATGAATTGTCGAAACCCATGAGTCATCTTTAAGAGCATCATCAATATATTTAGGCTCAATTTAAGATAAAAAAAAGTAGCATTTGTAAAAATATTTTTAACAAAGAACAAGTTTGAATACCTTTTGATGTATATCTAATAATTAACTCCTTAGGATATACATCTAGGATAAGGTTTTTTTGGAAGCAGGTGTATCCAAGTTGCTTAGATTCTCATTTGAATTCAATTTATCAAATTTAAAATAATCATCAAAATTATTTTTTAATTATGAGAGATTATCAGAAATAATATGAATAGATTCTTAAATAACTAAGGATCCCTTATTGAAAACTTGATAAGCTTTAGAGATAGAAGAATATACAAGAAAAATATCTTTATCATATTTTACATCAAATTTTTCTAAGGCATCCTTGTCATTTAAAATAAAGCATTTACAATCAAAACTTTGAAATATGAGATGTTGGGTCTTTTATTGTTCCACAAGTCATTAAGAGTTTTAGATAGATGAGGTCTTATAAAAACCTTATTTATGATTTAGCATTTCATGTTAATGGCTTCGGCCCAAAAGTATTTGGGTAAGCTATGTTCATTAAGCATGATCTTTATCATCTCTTATAAACTTCATTTTATTATATATTTCTAGGAGTGGAGAAATTATGATCATATCCATTAAAATCATTAAATTCTTATAAATAGAAGAAATCATAAAATATTTTTTATTTTGAACTAGTTTATAAAATTTAGTAAAATATTTAAAATAATTATTTTTGTGTACCAAGAAGTATATTCAAGTATATATACTATAATCATCAATAATTACAAAAGTGTATTTGCTATCTCCTAGGCTTGTGATATAAATAGATCCAAATAAATCTATGTAAATTAGTTATAATAGTTTAAAGGAAATCACTTGGTTTTTAGGTTTGAAACTATTCTTTATATGCTTTTCTAGTTGGCACACATCATAAATTTTATTTTTAACAAATTTAATTTTAGGTATTTCTCTTACAAGTTCTTTAGTTCTAACTATGAGATTAATTTTATACTAGCGTATCCTAATCTCTTATACCACAGTCATGCATCATCATTCAAAATTAAAAGCAAGTTTTATCACGAAAATCATCAAGATCAATAGTATAAACATTATCACTTCTTAAAGAAATCATAGATTTATTCTTATTTGGTATTTCTATGATACAGATTTAAATTTAATATTATATTCCTTATCAAAAGGTTGACTAATGCCTATTATGTCTCAAACTATCTACCAAAAGTACATCTTCAATTAAGATATTTGATTTGTTGCCAATATTTTCAATGCCAATGATTTTTCCTTTATTATTATCTTTGGAGATAACATATCCTCTATCTTGGCTAGTGAGCTTTGATAAGTGTATTGGATCTTCGATCATATATCTTGAGCATCCAGTACATTTATCAAAGCTCACTAGCGAAGATAGAGGATATGTTATCCTCATAGATAATAATAAAGGAAAAATCATTATCAATATACCATTGTTTGCTCCTAGCTCTTATTTGGAGATATACCTACAAGAAAGATGAGTTTGTTTTAAATACCTATTTAACTTTGGGTTCTTCATAGTTAGATTTACCTTTCTTAACTTTTGACATCAAATCACTTATAGTTTCTTTAGAAACTCAAACTATTTTATGATAATTATATTTTTTTAATAGAGTATGTATAAGTATAGTGACCAAATTTTTCACAAAAATTACATTCAACTTTCTAAGGAATATGTAGGATGGGTCTTTTTACAAATTTAGTTGGTTTTTTTATATGTATTACTACTTTTAAAGCTAAAATTTTTTTAAAATATATAATTTTATTTAGCAAGAATCATATCAAATAACTTATTTTCAATTTAAAGTTTTTTTAATATTTGTTGTAGAAATATGCCTTCCTTTTTAAGTGATTCTATTATATCATTACTACCAATAGACTCTTTTAAGCAATATTCTAATTTTTCATTCATGGTAAGTCATTCTTTATACTTTTCAAAGCATGCAATTGAAATAATTTTTGAACTAACTCATTTTTAAGTTCAAGATTAGATTATTCTAAATCTTCACATTTATTATAAAAAGTATAAGATGTTGACATATAGTTGTCATACTTATTTTTCAATGTATCAAATTCATTAATGAGTAAAACATGATCCCTTTTTATCAAACAATATTTTTTACTAATCTTTTTAAGTTCATCATATAGATCATAAAATGCTTCAAGTAATTCATCATGCAATAAAGAAGTTTTAGGAGAGTCAAATACCTCATTGTTGAAAGTCATTATGGCATAATTTTATCACTTCTTCATCATATGCTTTGTATATTATTTCATAAGTCATTAAAGATCTTATGAGTTTTTTTAAGAGGAACATTATTCAAGTCTTTAGCTTCTTAGATTATCATTATCTTTGGATCCCAACTTTTAGGGAGAGACCATAAAATCTTGCTCACCAATTCAAGGTTAATATAGTTTTTTACTAAGATATTTTAATCCACTTACAACATCCATAAAACGGGTATACATGTTAGTAATATATTCGCTTAGCTTCATTTCGAATAATTCATAAGTATGAATAAGAAGATTAATTTTAGATTCCTTTACTCTATTGGTTCATTCATGTGTGACTTAAGATATATCATATGTCATGTGTGGTATCACAAGTAGAAACTCGATTAAACTTATTTTTATCTAAAACATAAAATAAATCATTCATAGGTTTAACATTTAAAGAAAATATTATTTTCAAAACCAAACTCGATAACATTCTATAAATCAAAATCCATAGAAAGTAAAAAAATCCTCATTCGTGTTTTCCAATAGGTGTAATATGTCCCACTAAATATAAGAGGACGTGTGATGAGTGTCCCTCTTAATTGCTTGAAAATATCATTTATTCTCTCTTAGGTATTAATCCAATTGCTAGAATCGTAATGGCACTAAGAGGGGGGGGGGGGTGAATTAGTGCTATGTCAATTTTAATCGATTTTAAAGTTCGATTAATAAATCCGTATCAGGAACATGATTAACTAAAAATATGAGTAAGAGTTATAAGTAAAATAAATAAGTAAGAAATAACAAATCAAAAGAAAGAGCAGGAATGAAAACCGATTTATAGTGGCTGGATCTTTCCGACCTACGTCCACTCCCGATTCCTCTTCCCTCGAAACCATCGACTTTTATTATCGATCTTCTTTCTAACAAGCGAGATCAACTACTCTTATTACAAATTTTCTCCTTTTAACAATTTTAGGAGAGAACCTCCACACTTACTTTTTTATAAGATCTCTCACCTTCTACAATTTGACACTCAAACAATACTCAAAGAGAGATTTTACAATACTTTTATACTTAGGAATAAGTGCTTAATCAACCAAGCCTGAGTGGGATAGACCCCAAAAGGCTTCAACAATGGAGCTAAAAATTTAAATCTCCAAAATTTTGGGTACTAGCAATACTACCACTAGCACCGGACGGTACTATCATTGTAACGAGGCACGAATCATGGCTCTAGTAGTACTACCATTGGCTTAGGTGGTACTACCACCAACTTGGGTGGTACTATCGTCACTATGGGTGATACTGCCATCGAAAATGTTGAAAAAGTACAAATAGTACTTTTCGATTGACTCAAGCGATACTATCGCTTGGGCCTATCGGTGCCACCGTTTATGCCTACTTTAGGTCACTGATTTGGCCTTCTAACATACCCAATTCGACCAGTATTCAAGCCCAATGGATTCCTTGATAAGTTGACATAATTTCAACCTAATACCCACTTAATTTGACCTAAAAAGAACTCAATAAAGACTTTGACAATCCAACCATATATCTAGCACAATTATGAAGCTTTTAGCACGTTGTACACTATTCTAGCATGTTGTTTGATCTTTCGATACTTAGTTCGAACCTCTAATATATCGTCCTTTCCTTTAGCATATCGTCTGATATATCGATATGTCAACTTTCCAACGACATATGATTTTTTAACATAATACATGATCCTTCGAGCATGATGCCGAAACTTATAATACAAGTCCAATCTTCGATATGTCGACTAATCCTTCAACTCGACATCTAATTTTCAACATGATACTTTTCTCGATATAACGTCAGATTCTCCTACTTCAACAATTTGACCTTTGATGGTTTGAGTCTATAATCAAAATAATTCTTACGTCACTTATCTTAAAAATATATTAGTCTATAAACTCATCAATTAATTTTATAATCAAAATCCATGATTCAACACCTCCTTTGTACTCGGCTTATTCCAACCAAACAAAGATATAAAAACATGAAAAGAAAAGGATCAAAACGAGACTGATAAGATTAATTCAAATAATTATGATTAGTTGAAACAAAAGATAAAATTTAGATTAAATTAATTAGATGAGGGTGAAAAGATTTATTGAGATATAATAATTTTTTATTGTTTAAAAAATTATATTATATCTTTTGACTAATATAAATAGGTACTTTTGGATCAATCCAAAACACTACAAAAATACTCCTAATTCCCGTAAAGATGAACTTCAAAATACTCCTAGTTCCTATAAAGATGAGCTTCAGTTAAACTACCTCACACTTTCATATTACTATTAGAATACAATTTTAACACCTACTGTATCTTTTTTAAGGATGATTTTAAGATAATTATTTATTGAATTTGTTGTTTTGGGATACATTGCCTAAACATCCTCCAAATGGCCTCAAATTTATACATTACCACTAACATATGTACTAAATCAAATTGTAATGTTTTTTTTTTTTTATGAACTTAGGATAATTATTCATCGAATTGGTAGATTATATATACAAGCGTATTCTAATTTATTTTCAAATATAATAGATCTACTTCCTCCAAAGGAAATGATATCAAACTTTCACATTATCATTATAATATGATTGTAACACCAATTATGATTTTTTTTATTTTATGATAATTATCTATCGTTCGTTTTGAAATATATTATGTAAATGGGGAAGAAGGGGAACCAAAAAAAGAATGTGCAAAACGACAACCAAGGAGGAGAAAAGAAGCCAAGGGGCAGCGACATAGAGGCAACGACAACTACAGCTGGGATGAGGTCAACAACCAACAACAAGCACATTGGACAATTTTATTTCATTACTAGATCCTATTTCATTACGAGAAGGATAACACAGGTTTGTTTGGGGAACTATAATAAATAATCTAAAATTTTGTTGAACCAGACCAAATTGTTCAAAAAAAACAAATTATATATAATCTATAATGAAAACTAAACAATTTAACATAAATGAAGACATCTATTTAATAAAGGAAACCATCAAATAGAGGGGCATCATTTGATTAAAGCGTAAATAGTGAAGACATTTTGGGTTAATTTGGAGTACAACAAATAATCTAAAGTTTTGTTGAACCAGATCAAACCGGTTCAAAAACAAAAAAAGAAAATGACGTCATTTAACAAAATGAATGAAGATATCTATCCATTCAAAATAATACACCTAGTAATTTTTTAATAGAAAGACATCATTTGATAAAACGAAAATAGTGAATAGTTTTTCGGGTAAATTGCCCAAATGTGTTCTAGCTTTTCCTAAAGGTTTAGGGATTTATATCACAGAAAAGAGGAAAGAAAAGGTAACCCATGATTCATAGGCTGCGAATAGAATGAAACAAAAGACTTGAGAAAACCAAAGAAAATTTCTGCAACATAGGCACACAAATTAAAATAAAAAACTAATGTATTTGGAAGTGACGGCTGCCAACAGAACGAAACAACCTTCGTATGCTGACCCCAAACTATCAGTGCGGGATATCATCAATTAGAGTGGTAGAACCATTGGTCTAAATTGCATACAGCATAAAGGGTAAAGCTTCCGAAACCTTATATCCAGATTCACATACATAGATGGTAACAACTCAAATGTCACATACACCACTCACCTTGACGGAACTCTTACAGATAAAGCTGCCAAATTCTATAGCAAGATTCTCCGGAGAGCACCATGCCTAGTCTATTCTTTGCTCGTCTCATCTATTGAAGTAGATATCTTCAATTTGTCCAAGCTCAGGTGTTTATCCATATCAAATAAAGATACTTGCGCTGGTATCAGAACTGCTCAGGTGGTTCTCTACTCCAAACTTGCTTCAAAATTCTGCGGATCCGTAGATGTCACCAATTTGATTACAGCTACTGAAACCACTTTAAAGAGTGCTGTTAACCACTGCTTAAACAACCTCTCTAAATATTTTAATTAGGAATTATCAAACTCTGTTGCAATTGATCAGATCTTTACAAGGTATTGTCTCATATGCTAATGTGCACTAATTTCCCACTCAAAGAGAGCAATTATTTCTCAAGTAAAGAAATAAATAACTAAATGTGACATCTGAAGAGAACCCAAAGGTTGAATTAACCAGAATGAAAGGTCAGAGCAATGGCTGATAATAAGCACAATTTATGAAGTAATTAGCTATGAGAAAGGATACAGAACAGCTACTAAATGAATTGTCATTGACTTACAAACCCACAATTGATTTGACTCTAATTTACACTAATACAATTTACCGTCACAGAATAACGCTCAGATACATATAGTGTACAAAATGGAAAGAAAGATAAACAAACTAAACTACAATAGCATGTTTCAACAAGCATTAGCCTAAAGTAGCAACAGCAACTACAATAATTAATTACTGCTCCCAACTGTTTATGGCCAGACCCAAGGTTCACCTCCTCTTGAGCTTTGTCGAAGTGATATGTCATAATCATTCCTAAGCGTCCAAATTTTTGTTTGACATTTGACATTACCCAACTTCAATCTCTTAATCAATGTTGTGAACTAAAGGTCATTAAAATTAGCTTCTGAGCGTTTGCATGTGACAATATGTATTCCTAATAAGAAAGATGACCATTTGACTAATTTTAACCTTTCATATTTGATAGGTGGTAGCTTTGACTTGTTTATTGAAAATTGTAAGATCAAAGATAAAACAAAATCTCAAATCATATCTTCTGTTTCATCCTTTTTCATATTCATTATATCCATGTTTCTCACATTTTGTCATATAAATTTTCAGAAAAGTTTTATTTTAAACTTACAATATATTATTTATGGGGACAGGCAAAAATATTATTATCATTTCACCTAAAACAATTTTCAATAAGAAATTCTTCCACATTTTCTGTTAACCTCTACAATATTTTATTTTAATCTTACAGAGAATGATCTTATATTATTTTCCTTTCCTGTTTACCACAATAATTCCATTTTCGTCAACCTTTTTCGTACCAAGGTTCTGCAAGCAAATTAAATTTTATTCTTGAAAACATTACATCTACCAGTCTCATTCCTTCCCTTAAGGAGTTCCTAATCAAAAGTTGCCAATATTAGCTTGCTGTTAATCCATGCTCTGGAGCAATCCAAAATAATATTTGAACCCTTTGTTACAGTGTACATGCATAAGGTTCCAACAGCTCATTTCCACTCGACATCCTAGCCCGCATGGTTATTCCCTTTGAAGAATGTCAACAGTGATAATGCCACATGTCACTGGCCTAAGACACCCTAGCCTAACATCTATCGGTAAAGGTCCAAGTTCTTGTTTGATCTGACAATTTTGCATCAGTTATTAGCTAATCTGATACAATCCTCCTTTCTCTAAGCTTAGGACCGGGTACAAAATGAATACACAACATTTTTCATAAACAAGCAAAGTTCTTAATGTGTACCTGTATGTTATAATTTGACAATGGCATATATATATAATATACAAATCAAGCAAAAGCACAAGCTGAATTTGAAGGTCATGGATAGTATCGGCACGTACACAAAACCATTCTCCACAAACATGGGTTTTACAACATGTTTAGTGCAGAGGAATCAATTTTTACCATCACAACTATAGAAATCATCTCAGTGGCTAAAAGAGAAAAGTAGGATAACCTTCAAGTACAACAGAAAGACACAAGGTCCCAACTATTTGATGTCCTCTATTTTTCCATGGATCAATCACCACTCAATTTACTTGACTGGTGTATCCATACTCTCCTTAAATATTTTTAAATCAGTTCAACATTGTAACAATCACGGTTTAAAATAGCAAATTCACTGGTTGATACGAGCTGGTATTACCAGTCGAACAGCCAACTGAGATGCAAATTGAACAATTTCACTTAAACTGGTCCACTATGGATTGTACCAAGGTTTACAGTTTCGAATAATACCATACCGGTACGGGAAGTACGTACCGATCCGACAACATATTGGTATGTGGACCGCTTGTTACCGGGCGAAACACTTAACATCGCCCCATATCGGGCGGTAATGGTAGAAATTTCAACCGTTACCGCCCGACACAGCTCAGTAACGATAGTTTTCGACCATTATTGCTCGGTAACAATTGAAATCAACTGTTACCGATCGATAACAATTCTCCAACATTCAAATTGACCGTTGGAGCCCTTTCTCATAGGTTTTTAAACTCATCTTCTCTCCTATTTCACTCCACTTCACTCTCGTACTTTCTTAAACTGTCTCAAACTTCTCACATTTGCACTCTCCTAAACTCTACAAAACAACTATTTGTGAATTGAATCAAAGCTAATTTAGGAAGATTAAGAGAAAGAACTTTCAAAACAAGAGGTATGTATTCTTTTTCTTTAATTAGAGAGTAATTAAGATTTTTAATATTATGATTAGTGTGTCTAATATTTATTAATTCGAAATTATACACTTAATAAGTAAAATATTTATATTTCATGCATATTAAATATTAAAATATATTTATGAAAGTAAAATAAGTTTAATTAGATTTTATTAAAGTTATTGTATGCTACGATTAGTCATTTTAATGATGATTTAATCGAAATTTGATCGACTTTATGTCAATTCAATGTTTTTATTACCTATTAGGGTATTTGACATATTTATAATGTTGAAAGAAAAATAATTAATGGGTAATTAACTATTTTAATCATGTGATTAGTGTATCTAATGATGATTTAATCGTAATTTAACTTATATTATATCACAATCCATAACGGACCGAAATATGAACCTTGCATAAGGTCATTTCTTAAAGTTCGAAAATGATTTGTGATACTATTCTTACCTAATTTACATTGATTTTGCTAAACTTATATTATTACTATATTTATTTCTAATTTAAAAACCTATCCAAACATTTTTCTTTATTTTTAGGTATTTTCAGAAGATATTACAGCTAAATTTAGGTGTACCGCTCGGTACGCCCTGACGTAGTGCTCGGTACACAATATCGTACTATACCAAGTAAACCTCGAAACTTCAGTACGGTACGAAATTTCAATCCTTGGATTATACCATTTGATAAACTCAATATGCCTAGTGAATAGGACAGTAAGAGACCAGCACCAATATCTTTTTTTTTTATAATAGCTATCAATTCTTCTTTTTCTTTGTCTCTCGGTCTGTCTCTACAATTCTCTTTCATTTCTCTTACCCTCTGCCTCCTCCCCACTGTCAAATCCTTTCTGTCTTGTTCAATAGTTCCCTCCTCTCCTGGACAAACCAAAACCAGTCAGCTCAAGGGTCTACTGACACGTCATATGCCCAACCATGCTGATAGTTTACCAGTCAGCTAAAAGATCAAATTAGGTTTTGGAACAAGATTTAAATCCTGATTATGATAACAATAATACAAGTCACCCTAAAGCAAACAACAAACGGTTTTTTAAAAAATCAGATTCTATGTTAATTGAATTAAATATTAGTTCTTAAAAGCTTCAAAAGTGTTGGTAACTCATTCTATAAAGATAAAATTAGCACTATCAAGCAAAATACCACATACAGGTAACTAAACTTGCTTAATACACATAATAGTAAAATTGCAAATTTCACTCACAATTTATGTTTGCCAGGTTCAGCCATTTATATTTTGTATGCAGTTTCAAGGGGCAAATCGCTTCTTAAACAATACATGTCTCTTTGAGGGATCCTTTGGTTTACTTTTCAAACCATGCCCAGCCTGCTTGCTCTTCCCAGTGCTAAAAATTAGCAACAAGAAAACTCATTGATAAGATCAACAATTCCAAATTTTAATAAATAGTACTAAAGGAAAAAGGATAAGAAGGCATACCTGTATTCCATATACACCATCCCAGTCGCTCCGGAGAAAGCACTCATTGATCCTGCAGAGCGTTTGCTTTTAATATTAGCAATATCATCTGCATCTTCTTGCAACTGCTCCAGACCCACCATGTCATCCCCCGCATTCAGTACCTGTCATAAAAAAATTTGCCATTAATATTTATAATATTAAACTGTAAAGCATTGATCTTTAACCAGAGAGTCATTGAAAATACCTTGCTTAGTAGTTCAATTTGCTCCTCAAGGCTATGATAGCTGAGTTCAGCGCCTGAATCAGGAGGCGGCAAGCTGGTGATTACCTGCAACAGTCATAGTTTCCATTGATTATATAGAATCTCAATTCAATCAACAGGTCAAGAAAACCGAAGGATAAACAAAAACCGATACATGCAATTATACCAAATTGAAGAATTTAGTCTTGCATTCTGAAAAATCAACAAAGATACTACTAAATATTTAGCACAGCATTGAAGAAGATATAACACAAATAAAAGGTAGTGACTTGATATTGTGCCCTTTGTGAATCAGACGAAAAGATGCAAATCAAATCTGGAGATCAAGGACACAGACAAATAAGTTTTGACATTTGTAAGCCTCTACAAACATGAAAATAGATTATTTTAGGGGGGGGTGGGTGGGGTGGGTACCACCTTGAAGCTATATCCTTGATCAATTAAGAATTGCTGCCTTTTAGTAGAGTAATACATCTCCTGTAACAAGTAGAAAGACCAATTATCAATAAATCATAACCCAATAATCCATGACTGCTGCATAACTTAAGCCAGTGACCAAGAGAAGCAAAAAAACAAAAGAAAAAGGAAAAAACAAACAAACCTGTGTATCTGTGGAAACAAGGGAATAGAAAAAGGCATTGTATTCTTCTTTTCCACCTGCCATTCTGTCTTGAAGTCGGCCCTATGTATACAGTAAACATCAAACACTTAAACAAAAGCAAATTCAACATACACACCTTAAAAATTCAATCAAAAAGGTGAAATGACAAGCGCACCATACAAGATAAGAACATTATAAGGCAAAACAAATCTACCATTGAACATATGACTAATAAATGATGATATCCAATGGTAAAGTGTAAAGTATACCAACCCATTATGATTACATCTAATAACAAAAGAACAGAATAGACATAGATATGTCTATGACAAGTTATATTTCTGAACATTGTTTCAGATAATTCAGAAATTCTAGAATCAAAAGAATCATACCAGGTAAATACAAGAAAATGAGTTCAGGTAAATGTAAATGCTTCACTAAAATTTAAGCAGATTGACATGATGTTGCATGGATATGCTCGTCAGTCTCAGTTGCATTCAGAATGTTAGATCAAACAAGAAAAAGAAGAGATGAAAGATCCGGAGATAATATAACTGTCATTATATTCAGATGATTGTGACCTTGAGTTGTATAAATAAAAATATTTAAAGATAATTAGTTGAAAGCTACAGTAAAAAGTGTTTATTTCTTATTTCATCATGTTGTAGAAGTCCAATAACACAAAACTGTAACTTCTTATTCACCCAAACATGTTGAAAATGAATTTTCTCAAGGTGGAAGCCATAGTCCATTGAATGCTAGATGATAATCACATGATACTCATGTTGATCTGCTCTTCTAAGTATTTTAGGGCTTTCCCTGTCCAGCTAATAACAGCCCTTTTAGCTTTTAAGCTCACCAGCTTGATCTGGATTCCACTTGCCCAACTTAAAAGCCAAGTTAATAAATGCATTGCTCTAGTGCCATTAGGTCTGAATTGCCTGGAAGACAAATTCAAGACACACACAAATAAACAAAAGCTATGTCCAAGACGTGAGTTCAATAGATTCTGATGACAAGATGCAAACAAGCCAATATATAAGCATGTAAACCCTGCTGATGCAAGCTCAAATCAGAGCTCTTATATAACAAGCCAGATAATAGTTGCAAGTCCACTTCTCACTTCTAATCTCATGAAATGAAATTAAACTAAATTTACGAATAAGTTGTTGAATTGTCAAACACCATATACAAATTGGTCATCCTAACTTCATTTCCTTGTCATCTAGCAACAACAAAAGTACCTTTGCCCTAAGAATACGACCCAAACGTTGGGCTTCCTGACGCCGTGACCCAGCATGAGAAGAAATCTGTATTATCACATTTGCTTCTGGAATATCAATTGAATTATCGCCAACCTGTATAAGACAGAAGAGAACAGTTAGGAAGTCAAAATGTGCATTCAAGGACACTTGTATATGAAACAAGAAAAAAAGGTAAACAATGAGAGTACATGGACTGTAGAAAAAAAAGTTGCCATTAAGCATATTAAAGCATGGATATCAAGGATTCTTTCCCTTAATTCACACATGAAGAATGCAAACAGGCTCTGTGGCAAATATTAGTGAACCACTCTGCATTAGGCTTCCATGACTACTTGCAGACTTGATAGTTAGGAAGAATATACATGAGACTCGGGCATATGCTAATTCAATCTTCAGATGGTTCCCCTATGCTTTTTCTACTGCTCGAATATGATTAGACCAATATGTACCATTGAGGCACAACCTCTACTTCCAAGTAACAATATCCCCCCATCAAAAGAAAAAATAAATAGACTAATATCAGGACCAGAATGCACAAACCTTGGACAAGAAGATTGTATTGACATCAGGGCTATTCTTAAATGCTTCAAGAATCCTTGTTCTCTCATTGTGGCTGAAAAATAACAAAGGAAAGATGCACGATAATGAAACAAAGAGCAAGGACAATGAATGTAAATACAAGAACAACATCATCAGAGTCCCCAAATACCTGGTTGCACCATAGATCATGGGCTTGCGCAGCTTCATTGCATATGCAGTAAGTGCAAAGAGGTTATCAGCAAATACAATAATCTTATCACCACGCTGCTGCTCATGAAAGCGAATCAAAAATTCGCAAGCTCTGAACTTATTTGGATTCATCACATAGAGTGCCTAATAAGAGGAGAATGAAAGTAACAAGAAAGGTGACCCTGAACATAGTGATCTGAACTGATAGTATGAACTAAATCACAAAATATGGTACTCCCAGACAGTATATGGATCCAGCTAAGTCTCTTTTAGGGGGGAAATTGTTATCAGATTGGACTTTTTTGCTTGAGGTGAGTATGATGACTGTCTTCTGAATCCAAGAAACTCATGTGCCAATCAAGATAATTGACTAAGATATCAACAGAAACCTGATTTGATAAACTACGTAAGACAGCAACAAACATGTGATTTAATAAACTAAACTGCTCTAGAAATAAGCTACAAATCATCATATGCATAATTACATCTAAAAAATTAAATTGTGAATTTGCATAGCCTCAATAATGCCGCTAAGCAAACCTTTCTAAACCTCAAGAAAAACCAGAATGGACAATGACTGCAAATCCATGATCATCGTTACCTGTATCCAGAAACCATCAGAACTTCCACCTAAAAAGGAACCAAGTTGCTACCAATAAGAAATCAACTTGCTAGTGCATGATTATGGTAGAGTTCCACTTGAAGTGAAAATGAGGCGACTTTACATTATTTCAGAAGTTCAGGTTATGACAAAAGATGTGATTGAATACACATTTCATCACCAGAAAGCACCCATAATATGCAGGATAGGATCATGTAACATCCACAACACTCCTGTTGCCTGCATTACATTACCTGTTCTTCAATCTTCCACAAAATGAATTATCAGTCTTCTATTTAAGGATCACATCTTCCTGATCAGATCTAGGGATCCATGATTCTTTTTACGACATTAACATGATATCTACAATTTACTTGGCCTAACTCAAACATTTATACCAATATAATAAGTTTACATACATACATACATATTTGTATGTATGTAAATATATATGTATATACATTAATATATATATATGTATATATATACATATATACATATATATATATAGGATTTGTTGTACCGCCCGACATGGTACAGTATGGGTGATACGTACCGGTCCAACAGGTGACCAACAAGTGGACCGCCTTGTACCAGACAATACAAAGTCTGTACCGAGCAACACGGTTGAAACTTGACCATTACTAACCTATACTGATCGGTAACGATCGAATTTCGACTAATACTGATCAAAAGCTCAGATTTGATCCCTTCCAACGATCAATTTGACCATTGGAACAAATTCAAAGGGTTTTTAAACCCTTTCCTCCCCTCCTTTTAATGCTTTTTACTCTCTTCCACTCTTCAACACTCTCAAACTCATTCTCACTCATATCTCTTTCATTCTCACATTTTCACTATTTTAAACTCAAACAAAATTGTGATTTGTGGATTGGATCAAATTTGAGAGACCAACAACAGTACGATAATAGTTGGTCATTTTTTTCCAAGGCTGATCGATCTTATAATATGTAGTAGGACAATGGCAAAAGTAGAATTCTGACATTCTCCAACCTTCGCACCAATACATACCACAATTATACTTGCCTCAAGAGCTGCCTCGAACACATGTGGTTCACGACATTCAAATTATAATCATCACCACACTGATGTACCAATGGTACATGATGTATCTATATACCACATGTCGTAAGAGCAATTTCTGGATTGGATCCGATAAGCATACCATATTGATATACAAATACATAAGATTGAAGATCCCGATCCACCACCAGTAGAGTACCATCATTCATTTTTATGGTAGAACCAGGTATATCCATCGATCAATCTATTTATTACTTGATTTATTTGAATCTTAAAGGTCAACTCATATTCTAACAATTCAAGTCATATCTTTGTAAATAATTCAATATCAATGGAAGTATGGTTCAAAACATGCCAAAACGTAGCTCCTCAAAGCCCAGAAAAGATACATGTAGCTATTCCTTCCGAATTTAGATAATTTTTAATGAAATTATAGTAAACTTACATTTAGTTTCAAATAAAAAACCCTAATCTAATTTTGTCCTCTTTTTCAAATTTTTTGGGGCTTTTTCTGTCATCGACATGCCCCGTCAACACTCAACACATCGATACAAGGCGACACTTGCCAAGCCGCCAGCCAACGCCCCGATCGGCATGAGAAGTCAAAAAAAAAAAAAAAAAAAAAATATATATATATATATATATATATATATATATATATATATATATATATATATATACACATATACATATATATATATATACATACATATATATATTGAAATAAAAAGTTAACATATTATTGGTACATAAAAGTCCTAGAACTATACCAAAATAATAATACAGATTAAACCATCAAAAGTCGTATGGAAGATACCACACACAAGGTCGCATTTAGATTAATTACCACATATCTAATGAAAATGACAAACCTGCTTTTTCTTTGAATTTTCTTTTTTTAAATATTCTGCAAAGAATTCCTTGGTCATGGGACACCAGACTTCAGCACACTGGACATTAGCTATAAATCCTCCTTTTACCAGATCCAACCAGTTTGCCTCATACAACTTTGGTCCGATAAGGAAATTCAAATCTGTTATGCGTTCATCCTCTCTCACAAGGGTTGCTTGAATAACAACCAAAGACAATTCAGCAAAACAAATAAAAAGCTTATACAGAAAAGAAAGAATTATATATATATACACAAGAAACACTAACCAGTAAGCCCAAGTTTGCAATGAGATTTAGTTATGCTGATAACTTTACGAAACATGTGTGCAGGAACGACATGCACCTGCAACAACAAAAAAGGACAAGAGCCAGCATATCATATTTTTGTGAAGTATCAATAAAATAATTTCCCATAGTTCAAACAAATGGATGATGTTTGGATAGACAATTGGAAATCCACTCGGCTAAAGATGTCATTAGAGCTAGAGATTTGATAATTCGAACTAGAAATGGTATTGAAATGACTTTTCAGTTCCCAGTGTTCAGCTGCAAGAATAGGATACCAATTTCTGTTCTTAGGGAATGTAGTTTTCCCTTTTGGGGTATTTGAAATTCTGACTGATGAGGAAATTCATGGTTACCAATAAATTTGTGGGGTATTTTAAATGTCTAATTTATCTAATAACTTTATTGGGTAGACAAACAGAGTTAAAACGTCAGATCTTAGTATAAACAAAACTAGTTTATCAAAACAAATATAGTTATACAACTGCCAGATTTGTCAGATTCCAAAGTACATGAGCCAAACATGAACCATTATTTTTCCAATTTTGATTCCTATTCTGATTCTAATTTAAATGACAAACCAAATGCCACCTAAAATTTATAAAAGAGAAAACATACCTCATCCATGAGAAGTAGTCCCCACTCTCTATTTCGTATTTCTTCAATGATTTTCTCAGAATCCTCAGATCGCTTCCCACCAAAAGCAACCATGTTATAAGTGGTCACAACTACACCAGCCAAACTACGAAATTTTTCCTTGTTATCAGATGTGAACCGACTGATCTGTTCATCTTTGATGGTGGACCAGAGCTTGAATTGAAAAGCCCATTGATCTACAGAAACAGCATTTGTGGCTAAGCAAAGGCAGCTCTTTTTTACACGACAAGCAGCAGAAACACCAACTAGAGATTTTCCAGCACCACAAGGCAGTACAATGATGCCAGACCTTGCTCGGCCTGCAGTTTTCCATTAAAAAAATTAAGAAAATTAGTTAATACTCAACTAGTTGATTTAACAGTTTCCATAATCTGAAGATATTAAACAACTAACTATATGTAAAACCTTGAGGAAAAAATATGCACAGTATAAGTCCCAATTTCAGCAGGCATTTTGACATACATTTTGCAAGTAGCATATTTGATGGGACTGTCTTGAAAATTTGGTGCTTCAGATGAAATTATAAAACACTATAAATTTTATGTCAAACAACATGGAAAGCTAGATGATCAGTATCTTTCATCTTTTGGAAACTAACAAGAAAATCTCAGTCACATTTTTTCAGTATGCAACTGTTTTCAAATTTATTGACTGAAAATAGTAATATCATGTGATAGGGAACAACAACTATGAGAGCAAATCGGATACACCTAATAAACATAACAATACAAATTCTTCAATTTACCATTCCGAAAAAGGAGGTTTTGGTAAAATTAGTGCTTAGCCTAGAAGCTTAACTGTCAATACAGATTTCAAATTATTTTTCATAAACATTCTTTTCATATTGGAAGTGTTGACCGAAGTTCAACAAAATGAGAACCTAAAGCAACAGGAGAAATCAGTGTCTATTTTAATTTCCTGATTGCTTTAATCCAATGGAAGGATTCTCTAGGACAGACTTTTTAAATGATAATGTGAAAAAAGATTATAGAAGAGAGGAAAGAAATGAAATAATATTTTTTCTTATATTTTTCAAGCATAGGGAAAATGTGGGGACATATTATCTGCAAGTAAGACTTGAAAAATAATTTAATTAAAAAATGGGAATCCTCTCAGATTTAATACCAAAATGAATTTCATGGTTTATTTTCCCAGCAGGATGACTAGAAAACAAATAGACAATCAGAAAAACTGCCCACAACAAGCTAAGCTGCTTAGAAGAAATACAATAAAGAGATGGGGTAAAGAAGGGCTTGGACTTGCATGAAATACAATAAAGGGATGGGGTAAACAAGAAGTGCGGAAGTGATGGCAGCTCGAAGGAATACTGCTGAGGAACTTGTATTAAGCAACTAATTCTTTGCAATGACCAAATATTCAGGAGTTGGTTACCCAAATATGCAATGAAAACAAAGAATGAGATAACATAAAGTTCATCATGAAGATAACAGTACTTTACTGTAAACTTCCAGATAAGTGTATGAGATAAATAAACAAAGGATCAAACAGAAAATTTAACTAAATTTCTCAAACCATAAAAGCTATTTCCTGATACATCTCATGTGCATAATGAGCAACTGACAATTGCAAGCAAAACAAAAGCCTCAATGAAATACATAGCACATAATTGTAATTCTCTATTAGTCTATTATAAATCTGGAAATTAGGCAGACATCAATGCTGTGTTACAAGCACAATAATGTGCAGATGACATGTAGATAAAAAGTACTCACCATTTCCAAACATCTTACTGAGACTTTTCTCTTGATATGGTCTTGGTTGGGCTTGAGGTTTCAATTCTATATTCAAATCAGGGTTCACCTGGAAGACGAAGACAATTTTCCGTCATTAGTTACGTGTGCAACAATCATAATGGCATACCATATAAACAAGGAAAAGGAGAGTTCACCAAAAAAGCCAAACATTCACAGCATAATGATACCTCTCAAGGAAGCTACTAAAATACATCATCCTATAATCAGAGTGGAGAAATTTGCACTTACATGACAATTTAGAGATGTCCATATTAGGAAGCAAATTAGTTTATGAAAAATATTTTTGCTCAAGTGTGGAACTTTCAGAAGACAAACTGATAGTACAATATATTTCTCTGTGTAGAACACTCAAGATAAAGATATCAATACTTTATAGATGTAAATTATTATCTTGCTTCTTGTTCTTCTGTGAGCAAAAGCAAAAATGGAGGCACAGCAAAATGTATCTCTCCTATAGTTTCATAATTCTTTGACCCCTGCCTTTATGGAAGAGAAGAATGGCAACAAATCAACTTATTGCAGCATCTTTTTCTCAATATGTTAAGCAACAAGTGGAAAGACAAAAAAACTGATTCTCCAAACTCCAAACAGGTGCTTAAGTATCAGGCATCCTAATATTAATCTCTTCCATACAGAAACATATGAAAATTGCCTTTTTACCCCTTCCCTTTCTTTTTCTGTTAATAAGACTAAGCAGAACCATGGAAGAGGTGCCCGATGTTGATAGTATGTGGAAGTAACTATATCTACTAGTATGAAATAAATCATGCAACATTCTTTTGACAGTTGAATGTGAACGTGTCCTACTTATGAAACCAAATCTTCTAGCAGTCGTAATCAGCTTATGGACTACAGAGTATGCATCAGTGGAATAAATTTTGTTAGTTTAAGACAAAATAGCTAAAAAAAGATAAACACAATATCCATTGGACATTGTGAAGAGTGCTTGTGTCAGTCCAGTACTCTTAATCAAGTTATAAACAGAAAAAATTGACACCTTACTATTTAAATACTTGGAATGTCCAATCAAGTTTTAAACAGATATATGACTCACTAGAATTTAATTTGATTCTTAAAAAGCTCAATCAAGTTTGTAACAGAGATATGACTCACTGTATCATTCCGAAAATCATACTCCTCAAGCATAGGGAAGTTCAGAGCATTTGGCAAGCAACGTTGCTTGACATTCTCCACCTGCAATTTGAAAATGACGACATTACAGACAAAGTTTCAACTGTAGCAAGATACTCGTGCTATAAAAGTAAGGCACCTGAGCAGGATCTATTTCAAATGAATGAGTTTCCTTTTCTTCAGCTGCAGCAGCCAAGTCAGCCCCATTCAGCAAGTCCTCATGACCACCTTGTATCTCACGCACAGATTTGCTAATTGTGAATGTCTCAGCACCATGCAAATCCTAAAGAATGAATTATCAGAAGCTCTAGTCGATGAGAAATTTTAAACTTTAAAGGTATTGCAAATGAGAACAAGGTAAAAAGATGTATTGAAAAAGAACTCTGCAAAACTACAAAGTGTCGAAGGAACTTGACAAGACTGACTAAGCATACAGCCATGCACTACTTTCATGTGAAAAGTCCATAAAAAGGAACTGATTTTGTATATTCCCAAATAAAATAATGGAATCATACTTGCATATGATTCTTTTTAACTACCGATGAAGAAATAATGCATACGTGTTTTCTAAAGAAATAAGGAACAACCTACATATTGACATGATTGAACAAATTCATGAATGCAAGCTTCCATTCAATAATCTTAAAGATAGAAAAGAATATTAAATACCTCAGAATTAATCCGTGCCTTTGATATGACATCATCCTTAAGCAATCGCTTCAATACCTGCATTCATGAATGTAAAGTTCTTAGCACCAATAGCAAGAAAAAAAATTGCAAAGAGAAGGCAAAAAAATGTTACGGACCTTCAAAATTGAAAAATATTACCTCAGGGAATGGTGATTCGACGAAATACCGATTCTTTTTCAACACGAGCTTAACTTTGCCGTAGTTGGCAGTAGATCCATGGATGAAGTCAATTATCTCAGCTGGCAACTTGGTTTTCGACAGCTTGCTCAGGACGCTGATGATGGTCTCAGTCTCCAGACCAACAGAAACCGCAGCATACAGAGAGTGCGGCGTCAAATTATATTCATGCATTGATTCGGGCCTACGAATAAAGATCTCAAGATTGAAGACGCACAAATAAGCCTAAAAAAGATTGACGCTCCAAACGAAACCCCAATACCTGCAGACGGGCTCCGCGATGGCAATGAGGAAATCATAGGCTTGCTTGTAGAGAGGGGAGAAGGTTTCCAAAAAGATCCTGCCATCAGCGCAGGCCCAGAGCGGCCTGTTCACGTGATCCGGCTTCAGTTCCAGCTGGGTGAAATCCCTCTTCTTGATCTCCCTCTCGCCTTACCCATTCAAAAATTCCACAATTATCAACAGAAAAATAATCAGCAAATTCACCCAAGAAAACGTTTATTTAGCACATATCGAATACCGTCCCGGGAATCGTCGTCGAAATCATTGCCATAGTCATTAAAGTCCTCTTCTTCCATCATATGAACCGCCTACTCGACCAAGAGAATTAGAATTCCGGAACAAGGGCACAAAATTAGGGTTTCATAATCAACCGATTGAACTCACTTTGGAGTAGGAGGAGGAGGAAGTCTTGTGTTTCTTCATCGGTCGACCTCTTTCTCCTAAATCGGGACTCAAGCAAAGGGATTTAAAGAGAGAAACGACAAAAGGAGAAAAGATTTGAGGAAGAAAACAGAGAAAAAATAAACGAATAAGGATATCGGAAGGATCAAGTGGGGATTGGTTACGTACCGTCGCCGGCCATTGGCGATGACGCGGTCTTCCTCGTCGAAGCTGAGACCGAGAGGAAGAGATCAGAGAGGTATATAGAGGACAGCACGCCGTGAAACGACAGAGCCGAGTGGGTTTGTTTTTATAGTGGTGGAGCGCCAAGCGGACCACCACAGTGCATGGACGGACCGGGGACCACATTGGCCCCACGGGGCCCAAAGTTCAGAGTCAGGTTGAATTATGGGGTGGCAAGTGCGTAAGTCGAGAAATTGGATATTACCAATTTTTTTTTTTTTTTGACAAAAGATAAATAAGAATATGTGATCTTTACCAACTATATTAGCTAATATTTTAATAAAATAGTTAAGGTTTTGAATACTCAACTCTTAATTATTTTTTTAATATTTTTAAAATATCTCTTTGGTAATTTTTTTTTAATTTTTTCTTCGCATATGACCGACAACGAGCAAAGACAAACGATATAAACATTCACGAGCAATGATGAAAATAAAATAAGGGGATAATATGCGATATTAACGAGCAATGATGGTGAGAATAAAATAAGGGGATAATGTATGACATTCACGAGTAATGATAAGGATAAAATAAGGGATTGTGTGGTAGAAAAAAAGATTAAAATGGATAATATTAGGATTATAAATAATAAAATAATATTTTATTATTTTTTAAGGGATTGCTATAATACATTATGGTTAGTAAAAATAGGACTATAAATAGTCCAATAATAAGAATTTATCAAATGGAGCCCCTATATTTGGTTTTTATTAAGGGACACCCCTAAGGATTAAAATTTCACTAATACTCTTGAACTGATTTGATTCAAGCCAGGCCTATCTAGGAGCTAGTTTGAATTGATTAGGTTCTTAGTTTGGTTTAGATCGATTCTTTCGGATTAGGTCAAATTGGTTGCAGATCAAGTCAAATGTGGGTTGCCTCCGCAAATTGAGTTTGTTGTAGGTTGGATCTTAAACTTAAAACATAGAGATTACACTCGTGGGCTACATAGAACGAGTGTAACTATAGAGTAGGTGGCAATGATAATCTTAGTGCATTGACTCCACGTCATAAATGAGTAGTCTTTTCCTACTCTAGCCCCTTTACCGTATCTAAATCGACTATGATACTAAATGTCACAACTTACACCTAATAAGCTAATTAGTATATTAATTTTATTAGGCTCAAACAATTAATCAAAATGTTTGAAGTTGATAATACTACATTAATTAGATAATATTAATATTGTTCATTTTCGATATGAGACTAATGAGAGCGTTATAACCTATGACTTGTCTCTAGTAAGCCTCCAACTAATGTCTCCCCCTCTAATCATTATCCTCTAATCTCTAACTTTTGAGGTAATTTAATAGTTAAATTGTGAAGATGCAAGTTAGTATAGTATTTTTAGGGCACTTAAATTGATATTATATAAATTCAATTATGAAGATGCAATATGAAATAAATTATCGTGTAAAGATGTAAGTTGTGGATTGACAGATCATGAGCACTTCATGATTTTTGTTATCTATCTCCCCCTTTAATTGATTAGATTTTAATTCAATTGTCAAAATGTAATTATGGATATTCAAATGATATGTTAATTGAGTAATTTTCAGGGCACTTCAATTTTGTAGATAAGTAATTTTTAGGGCTTCAGATGATGAGAAGACTAATAATAAGATATAATAAGAGTACTTCAATTCATTAGACAATCTGAAAACTTCTTTCAACTTTTATGTATGTTGTTTATCTTTTAAATATCTGAACGGATGCTCGTTTGTCTCCTCCCATCTGATTATCACATAAGATGGAAGAAGCTTTTAGATTATTTTAACAGAATTTTAAAGCTGTAGAGTAGTACAGCAAATATTATCAAGCATACTTGATTTTAATATTTTTAGTTAGACATATTATTTGATTGGAATGTACTGGTGCTGAACTCACAAACATGTCGATGTTTAAATTTCTCTCTCTATTTTATCACCTAAATTTTGGATATAATATATCCAATATATAATATTTAATTTTATATATAAATAGAATAACATCATTATATAGATGCATTGTACTTTGGGGTAAGAAAGAGATGAAGTGCCTAGTACAGGTTATATATATCATAATTTAATAATTTATATTAGTTATTATTAAGTTATATATAACTAATTTATTTTTTATGTGTAAAATAAAAAAAATTTTATGAATCACACATTTATTCTTTATCACCCTCTCTCGTGTGACACCCTCCCTTTAGCGCTTTAGCACTATGTGCTTTCTTATTTATCATATCATTTATTCTATAATATTTTATAGTTATTATTATTATTAAATCTCGAATTTTGATGATGAACTCAATTGATGAGTTTATGGACTAATATATTTTTTAGATAAGTGATACAGAAAATACTTTAATCATGGACTTGAACCATCAAAGAGTAAATTATCGAAACAAGAGAATCAAACATTATGTATCATGTCAAAAATGAAACATCAAGCTAGGGGATTGGTTAACATAGTATATATTAGACTTCGTACTATAAATTTGAGCATCATGGAAAAGTCAATATGCTAATAGATCAAACAATATGCCGAAGGAAAGGACGATGTATCGAAGGTTTAAACAAAGTGTTGAAAGATCAAACGAGATGCTGGAATGACGTACAGCATGCTAAAAGCTTCCTAATTGTACCGGATATATGGTTGAATTGTTAAAGTCTTGATCGAGGTTTTTTTGGGTCAAATTATATTGATATTAAGCCGAAATCATACAACTTGTCGAGAAAGCCAATGGACTTGGACCCGAGCTGAATTGAGCCCATTAAAAGACTAAAATAGTAGCTCAAGCTAGTCTAGGTGGTGGTACCACTTATTAGTCGACAAGTATAAATAATACTTGTCAATGCTAACGATGATGGTATCGTCTATGTATGCAGTAATACCACCTAGGGTAGCGATGGTACCACCCAAAATTTAAAAATTACGATGGTGGTACTATCCAAAAGTTTAAAATTATGGCATCAAAACTTATGATGATAGTACCACCATGTGTCAACGGTATTACCGCACATACCCCAAAATTTCAGGGATTTAAATTTTTTAGCTCAATTTTCTTAGCCTCTTGGGCCCTATAAATACTTCATTGAGGTTTAATTGATGGAGCATCAAATTCTAAGTTGGTAAAGGGTTATAGATCTTGCTTTGAGTATTGTTTGAGTCTCTTCCTCTTTTTTGAGTTTCTAGGTAATTCTAAGTTATAAGAGATGAAAGATATTATAAAAGAGTGAGTATGGAGATTCTTTCCTAAGCTTCTTAAAAAAAGAAAAGCTATAACAATGGTAGTTGATCTTCGCCTATTGGAAAGAAGATCGGTAGTGAAAGTCGATTGCCTTGATGGAAGAGGAATCGAAAGTAGACATAAGTCAGGAAAATCGAACTACTATAAATTGGTTTGTATTGCTTCTCTTGCTTTTGATTTGTTACTCATTTACTTTACTCACAATCCTTACACTAATTCATATCCCCCCCCCCCTCCTCTTAGTTACTCATTTACTTTACTCACAATCCTTATATTAATTCATATCCTCCCCTTCTCCTCTTAGTATTATTATGATTCTAACAATTGGTATCAAAGCAAGATTCTCTCAATTATATTAATACTTAAGAGAGATCTAATGACTTTGTTAGGTAATCTAGAGGGTTACTAGATCACTCATCCTCTTATGTTCAATGGGACAGATTATACTTATTGAAAAACTAGAATGAAATTTTTTTTAATTTTTGTATATTTTAATTTATGAAATATTATTGGGTTTTAAAACTTTTAAAATAATAGATGATTGGAATGATGTTAAAAAGAAAATATTTTTCTTAAATGTTAAACCTATGAATGTTTTATTTTGTAATTTAGATAAAAATGAGTTTAATCGAGTTTCTACTTATTTCATCACATATGACATTTGACACACACTTAAAGTTACTCACGCACAAATAAAATAAAAGAATCTAAAATTAATCTTTTGGTTCATAGTTATAAATTATTTAAAATAAAATTAAATAAATTTATTAGTGATATGTACACTCACTTTATGGATGCTATCAATGGTTTAAAAGCTCTTAGTAAAAATTATACTAATATTGAATTGGTGAGTAAAATTTTAAAGTTGGTTCTTAAAAATTGGGATTTGAAAGTAACAACAATCCAAAAATAAGAAAAACCTTCTAAAGAAAAAGAAGAATATTGCATTTAAATCGAAAGAAGACTACTCAAGCGAAAGCTTAAGTAATGATGATGATGACATAACACTCCTTACTAGAAGATTCAAAAAGTTCATGAGGAAAAATAAAACAAATCTCATAATATGAGAAGGTATGAATAAAAGTGATTCCAAGAAAGATAAAATCATATACTATGAGTGTAAAAAGTTAAAATACTTCAAAAATGAGTATTCACAATTGAAAATGAAGTTGTCAACCTAAACGAAGAAGAAAGCACTCAAAATAATATGAGATAAATCAAGTGGGTTAGAGATTAAAGAGCAAATTATTATGAATAAGTGGTAAACTACATCTTAATGGCCTTCAACGATAAACTATTTAACTCTCCCAAAACATCTTTATCATATGATAAATTACTTGAAGCATTTCATAATTTATATGATCAACTTGAAAAGATAGGTAAAAAATATAATTTGCTAAAAATGGATTATGTCTCTCTTATTAATGAATTTGATACATTGAAAAATAAGTATGACAATTATATGCCAAGATCTTGTACTAAATATAAAAAGTTACAATCTTTTAAAGAGGAAAATATGTTTTTATGACAAACATTAGAAAATTTTAAAATTAGAAATAAGTCACTTGATATGATTTTTATTAAATAAGGTTATGTATTTAGAAAAGAATATATTAGTTTCACAAGTAATAACATATATCAAAAGCCAACTAAATTTGTAAAATGACCCACAATACATAACCCTCCTAAAGTTAAATGCAACCTTTATGGAAAGTTTGGTCACTATACTTACACATGCTCTCTTAAGAAATATAGTGATCATAAACTAGTTTAGGCTCCTAAAGGAACCATAAATAATTTAAAACCAAAATGTAAGAAAAGTAAATTCAACCATGAAGGACCCAAAAATAAATAGGTATATGAAGCAAATCCCTCTTTCTTGTAGGTATGTCTTTGAATAAGAGCTAGGAGTAAACGATAGTATCTTGATAATGGATACTCAATGCACATAATGGGATATCTAACACATTTATCATAGCTCACTAGTCGAGATGGAGGATATATTAGCTTTGGAGACAACAATAAATAAAAAATTATTGGTATTTAAAATATTGGTAACAAATCAAATCTTTTGGTTGAAGATATACATTTAGTAGATAGTTTAAAATATACCTTAATAAGTATTACTCAATTTTGTAATAAGGAATATACTATTAAATTTGAATCTCATGCTTGCATCATAGAAATACTAATTAAAAATAAATCTATTATTGTTTAAAAAGTGATAATTTTTATACTATTGATCTTGATGATTTTTATGAAAAAACATACTTTTTAATTTTGAATGATGATGCATGTCTTTGACATAAGAGACTAGGGCATGCAAATATGAAATTAATATCACAAAATGAAACTACAGAACTTATAAAATGAATGTCTAAAATTAAATTTGTTAACGATAAAATTTGTGATGTATGCTAACTAGGAAAGCATATAAATAGTAGCTTCAAACCTAAAAACTAAGTGAGTACCTCTAGACCATCATAACTAATTCATATGAATTTATTTAGACATTTTGATATAACAAGTCTAGGAGAGAGCAAATATGCTTTTGTGATTATTTATGAATATAGTAGATATACTTGGACATATTTCTTAGCACATAAAAATGATTATATTAAATAATTTATTAAATTTTATAAATAAGTTCAAAATAAAAAAAAAGTTTTATGCTTTCTTCTATTTATAGTGATCATGATGGTAAATTTAAAAATCATGATTTTCAAGAATATTATGATTTGAATGGTTATAACTATAATTTCTCCTCTTCAATAAATCTGCAACAAAATAAAGTTATTAAGAGAAAAAATATGAGTTTATAAGAGATGGCAAGAACGACTTAATGAACATAGCATATCCAAATACTTTTGGACTCAAGCCGTTAACATGACATTCTATGTCATATATAAGGTTCTTATAAGACCTTAAGTATCTAAAACTCCTTGTAATTTATGAAATAATAAAAGACCTAATATTTTATATTTTATAGTTTTTAGATATAATATTTTATTTTAAATAAAAATGATGCCTTAAGAAAATTTGATGTAAAATTCGATGAAGACATTTTTCTTGGATATTCGTCTATTTTTTAAGCTTATCAAGTTTTCAATAAGAGATCCTTAGTCATTGAGGAATCTATTTATGTTATTTTTAATGAATCTCTTGAAGTTAAGAAAAATAATTTTGATGATGTTTTTGAATATGATAAATTGAATTTAAATGAGAATTTTTCTCTCCAAAACAACTTGGATATATCTACTTCTAAAGAAACTTTACTCAAGAAATGGAAGCATATAGATGCACTTCCTAACGAGCTAATTATTAGAGATATATAAAAAAATATTCAAACTCATTCTTCATTAAAAAACATTTATGCAAATGCTATATTTTTATCTCAATTTGAGCCTAAATGCATTGATAACGCTCTCAAAATGACTCATGGGTCTTGGTAATGCATGAAAAATTAAATTAATTTAAAAGAAATATAGTTTGAAGGTTTGATCTTAGACCTAGTGATCATCTTGTGATTGACACTAAATGGGTCTTTAGGAAGAAGAAAGAAAAATAAGATGTTGTAGTCCAAAACAAAGCTAGGTTAGTGGCCAAAGGTTTCAACCAAGAAGAAGGTATAGATTATCAAGAAACCTTCACTCTTATGGCTAGACTTGAATTTATAAGGATACTCCTTATCTATGCATAATTTAAAAATTTTAAATTATTTCAAATAAATGTCAAAAGTATTTTTCTTAATGGTTTTAATTTCAAAAAAGTTTTTATTAAGCAACCACTCGGATTTGAAAATGATCATTTTTAAAACCATATTTATAAATTATCTAAGGATCTCTATGGGTTGAAGCAAGCCCCTAGGGTTTGGTATGAGAGATTTAGCTTATTTTTTATTTAAAATATTTTTTAAAAGGTAAAGTCGACACCATATTATTTATTAAATATTTTAAAAATAATTTTTCTATTATTTAAATTTATGTTAATGGTATTATTTTTATTTTATAAATAATTTTTTATAAAAATTATTTACTAAGAGTATGAGCTAAGAATTAGAAATAAGTTTGATGAGTGAATTAATATTTTTCTTATGATTACAAATTAAGTAGTTAAATGATGAAATTTTTATTAATAAAACCAAGTACACTTTGAACCTATTAAAATAGTTTTACATAGATACTGCTAAGGTTATTAACATTCCAATGAGTATTTCTACTAAATTAGATATAGACAATTAAAGTGAATGCTTTGATCAAAAGATTTATAGAGGTATAAGAGGTAGTTTATTATATCTTACTATAACTAGACCTAATATAATATTTAGTGTTGAGCTTTGTATAAGATTCTAGTCCAATCCTAAACAATCTCATTATAAAGCAGTTAAAAGAACTTTTAGATACCTAAAAGGAACTCATAATATAGGATTATAGTTTCTTAGATCTAAAAATTTTGATTTGATTACTAATGCTGATGCTAACTTTATAGGATGTAGAATAGATAGAAAAAGTTCCTCTGGAACTTGTCAGTTCTTAGATCATGCACTTATTTCTTAGTCTTCTAAGAAGTAAAACTCTATCGCATTATCTACAACAGCTAAATATATTATCACAAGTGCATGTTGTGTGTAAATAATTTGGTTGAAAAATACTTTAGAAGATTATAAAGTTTTTCTAAAAAACATTCATATAAAGTGTGACAATACTAGTACAATTTGCACCAAGTATATTGACATTAGACATTATTTTATTAGGCATCATATAAACAATCATGGCATATCCTTAGATTTTGTTAATACAAAACATCAATTAGAGGATATCTTTACAAATCCACCAAGTGTGGAACAATTTAATTTTATTAGAAGAGACTTAAGCATGTTAAACTTGAATGAATGAATCTTGATAAAGTTAATACTTTGGAAATAGACTTGGTGCCTAATTACTAGACTACTACATTATCTGAGAAGAATATAATAGCATTACTAGACTATTACATTAATAATAGCATTATCTGAGAAGGATATAATGCTTCTATATGGAGACCTGATTACTATACTACTACATGGACACGATATAGCATCCCACCAAACGAAGAAATCATGGAATTAGTTAGATTCAATATTATTAATAAAAACCTCTTAAGAAGATTGAGGTGTACTCTAATAAATGGAATATGGACTAGATTACCTAAAAAAATTGATTCTTCTCTACTTGAGCTTGAACCAGAAATACCTATATATTAGGATCAAGAGCGACACTAAGAGAGGGGGTGAATTAGTGCAGCGGAAAACTTTCTCGTTTCAAAGGTCTTCCTTTCGATTAAATCCGATTTCGACAAAAATTGTTTCGTAAAGATTTTAACTTGAAAGCATATGGGAGCGTAGAGAAGGCAGTAAGAAGATAAAGTAACTTACAAGAAAGGTAAATGATAAGACCCTAAGGTCTTATCGTAGAAGAAATGGGGATGCTCTGATACCAAATGATAAGATCTTAAAGTCTTATCGTCGCTCTTATACCAATTGATAAGACCCTAAGATTTTATCATGGAAGAAAGGGGAGAATAGGGACTGATAATGATCGCTTCGAGGGGATCGACCTCCTTGATCGCTACGAGGGGATCGGCCCTCCTTGATCACTTCGAGGGGATCGATCCTCCTTTATCACTTCTAGGGGATCGACTGTTGGGAAATCCTTGGGGGCGACATCATATGCGCAGCGGAAGAACAAGAAAAACAAAATCCCCGATTCCCAAAGAGATGTTCGTCGTCGTGCGAAGATTGGTACGCAAAAATCCGCGAAACATGAAACTGCGTATAGAGTAGATTATGTTACCTAAGGAGATCGTATATCCTTGTTTCCTTACAGATCCTTAGGAGAGGGTGAAGGAGGTCAAGCGTCCTCCTCTCTAGCGGTGATCCACACACCAGGGTTGCGACGACGCTCCTCAAAACTCCAGACCTACTCTGAGGTGGAGATGGAGAGGAGAATAGGAAAAGACAAACAAAAGCTCTCTAGCCCATGGGGCTCTGAATCCCTCCTATTTATAGAGGTCCCCTGTTAAACCCTAATGGGTCCTCCCCTAGTGGGTATTGGATCTGCATCCAATAAGACAAGGGCTCCGTCGGATATCTCATATCCGAACCTCTATTCATCGCAATGCCTACCATATGTGTATAACCCTCTATGCCCAATATCGAGCTGGGTGTGAGTCATACCTGTCAGAACTCCTTCTAACTCAATGAATTATTATCTCTGTAATAATTCACTTTCGACTTATCGATTCTGGACGTGCTAGGCCACTACGTTCGTAGTCCCCATATGATCTGGGGAATCCAATCCATTGGACACAATGCGTCGTCGATTCACAGTGAACCTATAGTCCCTCATCCATCTAATATACTAGAGACCGTATATCGAGCATGGTGTTGTCCAGACCCACCCTGGGTTTCTTCTCGAGTCTCGCTCTAATCAGATTCTCCCTGGAGAACTATTTCTCTCTCAACCCGAAATGACCCCGGCCGAGGATTTGTTCGAAACAAGAACACATGGGATATTCCTCTCATAACGTCGAGAGTGGATGATCCTCTATCGACACTCAATAGCCCTCGTAAGGTCGATTACCACTCCCAATGACCAGTTGTACTAGATCTGGGACAGCCAAACCTATAAGTCTGGTATCAAAGAGTAGAGCACTTATACAGGACATCCTTAGTGTCTAAAGTCTAAGGACCAGATACACCACTAGGACTACTGAAATCATTTGCGACAATAATAAGGCATCATTAACCATCCAAAGAATCCGTAAGCGGATCAATCGGTGAACTCATTCTCCAATGAGCACCTGCATCTGTATCCCTAGTGTCCCTACACAAGCAACTATGAGACCAATTGCATCCATCATATGGACGGGTATACAGACACACCGGTCTGTCCGGTTATCACGATATCCCTCTCGAGTAACCTATGGTAGGGATTATTTAGGATATGTGTTTAAAGGTGAATCGATCTCACTATCGTGATCTCATCACGATCCGATTCCCATTGCACAAATCCAAGGACATCACAATATATGTATACATTTATGCAATAGTTATAAAGTGATATATGCCAACATATAATAAGCAAAAGATTCTATATTAAGTCACACGTGCCATCACTCACGTGAGTGGCTTGCTTGGGCACCTATGACTAGCAATCTCCCCACTTGACCTAAAGCCAATCACCTATGTGTCCATCCCCATCGGACTCACGTGGACAAAAACAAATCAGACAACCGACTTTGTTAGCGGATCTGCAATGTTATCTTCGGATGGAACTCTTTCCACTACTACATCTCCTCGGGTCCATCTCTCTCTGATAAGGTGGAACCTCCTCGAAACATGCTTAGATTTACGATGAGACCTAGGTTCCTTTGTTTGAGCAATCGCCCGTTGTTGTCATAATATAGGGAGATCGGCTCTTAAGTTACCCTACGACTCCCAAATCTGTGATGAACTTCTTCACCCAAACTCCCTCCTTTGCTGCATCGATGCAGCAATGTACCTCCGCCTCGTGGTCGAAGAGCGGTGGTATCTTGCTTTGAACTCTTCCAAAGACACTTCCTCCTCCATTCAAGGTGTACACATACCCTGAATTCGACTTGCTATCATCGACATCATACTGAAAACTTGAGTCGGTGTAACCTTCAACCTTAAGGCTATTATCTCCATATACTAGTAAAAGATCCTTAGTCCTTCTCAAGTACTTAAGGATACACTTTCTTGCTTTCGATGCTCCAAGCCTGATCCGCTTTGATACACCTTTCGTGACACTCCTGAGCATGCTATATTAGGCCAAGTACATAGCATGACATACATGATAGACCCTATTGCTGAGGCATAAGGTATCATATCCATGTTAAGCCCTTTCTTTCTGAGTCTTTGGGGACATACTGTAGAAAGCGATATCTCATGTCTCATCAAGATGAGACCTCTCTTGGAATTTTTCATGCCAAACCTTTTGACAATGGTTTCTATGTACACTGACTGGGACAAGCCAAGCATCCTCTTGGATCTATCTCTATAGATTCTAATCCCCAAAATATAGGATGTTTCCCCTAAGTCCTTCATGGAGAAGTGTCTAGATAACCAAGCCTTTACTGTGGATAGCATTCCTACGTCATTCCCAATGATCAGGATGTCATCCACATATAACACCAAAAAGGTGATAGCGCTCCCACTTACCTTTCTGTATACACAAGGCTCATCTTCGTTCTTAACGAAGTCATAAGATCTGATTGCCTCATCAAATCTTATGTTCTAACTTCGGGAAGTTTTCTTTAATCCATAAATGGATCTAAGCAACCTACACACCTTATCTGGATAATTCTTGGACACGTATCCCTCAAGTTGCATCATATATACCTCCTCCTCGAGGTTCCCATTGAGGAATGCGGTTTTCACATCCATCTGCCAGATCTCATAATCATAGTGTGCTGCAATAGCCAATAGAATTCTGATGGATTTTAGCATTGCTACGAGTGAGAAGGTTTTGTCATAGTCAACACCTTGCCTTTGACGATACCCCTTAGCCACTAGCCTTGCTTTATAGGTCTCTACCTTTCCATCTACGCCGATCTTTTTCTTAAAGATCTACTTGCAACCGATGGGTACAATACCTTTGGGCGCATCAACTAGGTTCCAAACCTTATTGGAGTACATAGAATCCATCTCAGAATTCATGGCTTCTTACCACTTCCCGGAGTCTATACTCATAATAGCCTCCTCGTAGGTCTGAGGATCAATATTCTCTGCATCCTCTCCTCTAATATGTCCCACATATCTCTCAGGAGGATGGGATACTCTATCAGACCTGCGTAAAGTTGAAACTTGTGTATTAGGTACCTGAACAAACTCATGCTGTAGAGTGGTGCTTGAGCTTGGTTCTCCAACCTCGCTCAATTCTATCATTCTCCCACTATCTCCGCCAAGAATGTGTTCCTTCTCAAGGAACACTGCTCTCTTAGCTACAAAAACCTTTTGGTCCTCGAGATGATAGAAATAATACCCACAAGTTTCCTTGGGGTATCCCACAAATTTGCATCGCTCTATCCTTGATTCTAACTTATCGGGGTTGTGTCTTTTAACATTTGCAGGGCAGCCCCAAATCTTAACAACCTTAGGATCAGACTTCTTCCTTTCCATATCTCATATGGTATAGACACTACCGACTTAGTTGGAACTCTGTTCAGAAGGTAAGCTGCGGTTTCTAGGGCATATACCCAGAATGAGATGGGTAGGTCAGCGAAACTCATCATGGACCGTGCCATATCTAATAATGTACGATTTCTCCTTTCAGAGACACCATTGAGCTGAGGTGTATAAGGAGATGTCCATTGGGATAATATCCCATGGTCCTTGAGGAACTGAGTGAACTCTGTACTTAAGTACTCACCTCCTCGATCTGATCGAAGAGTTTTGATACTCTTTCCAGTCTGGTTCTCCACCTCATTCTTATACTCTCTGAATTTCTCAAAGGCCTCGGACTTGTACTTCATTAAGTACACATATCCATACCTTGAGAAATCATCAGTAAATGTAATGAAGTAGGAGTAACCTCCAATGGCATGAGTTGACATGGGTCCACATACATCACTATGTATAAGTTCCAATAACTCAGTGGCTCTCTCTCCAGTTCCACTAAATGGAGAGTTGGTCAGTTTTCCACGAATGCAAGGCTCACAAGTTGCATATGACACATAGTCGAATGGATCTAGATATCTATCATTTAGCAACTTTTGAATCCTTCTTTCATGGATGTGACCTAGCCTACAATGCCATAGGTATGCACTGTTCAACTCATCTCGTTTCCTTTTGGACACATTTACATTCATGATATGTGGAGTGGTGTCTAATATAAATAAACCATTATGCAATGTTCCTTTCATGATGATCTTATCATCCAATAATATCGAACAACCAGTGTTCTCAAAAATAAATTTATATCCACTAACTGTTAAACATGAAATGGAGATAATGTTTTTGATAATAGAAGGAACAAAATAACATGCATCTAATGCAATAAAAGCTCCACTAGGCAGATGATGTAGGGCGACCTGACCTGTACAAATACTACAACAACTTTTGCTCCATTACCCATCTTGAGGTCCATCTCGCCTCTCTCTAGTCTCCTAGGCCTTGCGAAATCTTGCAAACAATTACATATATGATAGGCACTCCTGGGTATCCAATACCCATATGTTATCATAAGAGTCCGACAAATGGAGACCGATCATGAATGTACTGAAGCTTCATTAAGCTTTTGTTTAAGCCCTTTCTGCAAGGTACTCTTTGCAGTTTCTCTTCCAGTGCCCATCTTTACCACAGTGGAAGCACTGGCCTTTGTCCTTTGCTGGGTCTTTCTTAGCAACCTTTGCTTTACCTAGTTTGACCTTGCCCTTTCCCTTCTTAAGGGACCTTTCTGCTTTCCTTTTCCTTTTGGTCTCACTAGTATAGAGAACTGGCTTCTCTTTCTTGATAGTACTCTCTGCCTCCCTCAACATATTGAGAAGCTTTGGGAGAGTCACTTCAAGCTTGTTCATATTAAAATTCATTATGAACTATGAAAAGGAATCTGGTAGGGACTGAAGCACAATGTCCACACACAAGTTATCCTCTAGGACCATTCCTAGACCTGTGAGTTTCTCTATCCACTCAATCATCTTTAGGACATGGTTTTGAACCGGTGTCCCCTCGGTCATCCTAGCGCGGAAGAGGTTCTTAGATATCTCATATCGCTGAGTCCTTCCCTGTTCCTCAAACAATTTGCCGGACATGTAGGAGAATGGATCTGGCATCCATCTTTTCATTTTGTCTCTGTAACTCAGGAGTCATAGAGCCCAACATATAGCACTGAGCAAGAGTGGAGTCATCAATGTACTTCACGTAGCGAGCGATCTCATCCTTGTTTGCCCCTTCTTCGGGCACAGGCATCACTGTATCAAGGACGTAACGATTTTCTCCGCTGTGAGAACAATTCTCAAGTTACGGAGCCAATCCGTATAATTTGGACCAGTGAGGCGGTTGAAATCACGTGTGCCATGTAAGGGATTTGAAAGCGACATTTTTTGAAAATAAAGATGCAGCAGAATTGAATAACATGCAGATTTTGCAAGAAATAAACTATCAAGATATGGACTTCTATCTTAATATGCTCCCACTATTTTACTAACGAGTCACGCGACACCCTCAGCACGTGAAACGGAAGTCTTCGGCAGACTTCTAGTGGGGATCAGGATCCAATCAGCATCTTAGTGTAACCTCGAGGGACTCGACCAATCACACTAAGCCTAAAAGGTAGGCAACTCTTGTCGATCACAACTCCTTGTTATTCCCGTCCTGTTCGGCCTCTGAATCACCATGGCCTCGAGGGACTCGACCAACCATGATGCTCGGTTAAGTCAACACCTTCATTACAAGATGAGTCTGATTTGATGATATACCCTCGAGGGACTCGACCAAGTATACCATGCCCTCAGGTCATCGGTGACATCTCTATGTCGTAAGCAAGATAGCGAATCGCGATATAGGTGAGTCTCGAGGGACTCGACCAACTCAACCTACACCGGAAATCAGTTCCTACTTATAACGATGGAAGGCCACGTGGGTCAATCTAATTGCCTCACGTTTACCAACTTAATATTATCGAGAGATGTTTCTATGATTTGGTCTCCTAATATGACATGTCACACATATACATATTTAATATATATCTACATCGCATGCAAATATATATACATATCTAGTATGTGTATAAGCAATTACACCAGATGATCATGGACCACAACCTAATATGATTAGGCCCGAGCCAGTAGGCCTAATCATTCACATCGAGATCTATGTGTGCAATGGTGCATCTCCATGCCCTGTGATCGTCCATTTCGTCCTTGTCGATTCCGTCGACATCTTGATGCATCTTCATGCATCACGATCATCCATCTCGTGGGTCCCGCTATCGCATCCACGCTCCCGCTGTGCCTCCTCATGTGATTACAACTTAATCATAGGCACGTAGGCCCGACAATAAACGAGAAATATAATGAAGGTTCGCAGACCTCAATAATAATAATCACAGGTACACACATCACACGGTCCATGATCATCCGTCCACACATCATACATCATATTTATAAATAATCATCATCATATAGGACTACTAGATAATAATAATAAAAAATAATAATCAACTAAACCTTTTAATTAATTAATATTTTATGAAATCAGGGACATTATAGGGAATTTATGAATTCATAGGGTATTTTCATAATTTGGACAAAAGACAGAAACTGGAATTTCTCAAATTCCGAGGGGCAAAACTATCTTTTGCCCAGAAAACCCTAATGCCCTTTGCGGCGGCGGCCTATGCGGCCTAATGCCCAGAAAACTGGAATTTCTCAAATTCCGGCGGCGGCCTGTGCGGTGGGGCGAGGGCACTGCCCTCGCCTGCAGGCGGCACGCTTGCTGGCAGCGCTGCCGCTGCGGGTGGGCGCCCCCTTCGGGCGCCGCCGCCTCCGTAGGCGGTGCTGTCCCACCGGGCGACTGCCCCTGTGGGGGGTTTCGCCCGCGGGAGCAGCGGCGGCGGGCGCCGCTGTCCTGCGGCGCCTCTGCCCGTGGGCTGCTTGCCTACGGATGCGCTGCACGCACGTAGATCGAGTGCAGCAACTATTGCTGCCCTTCCTTGTTTTTGCGTCAATAATTTTGACATCAAAATTCTTCCTAAACACAACACACGCAGTTCAAAACCAATCATTCGCACAAACAACTTGGCTCTGATACCACTATTGGGAAATCCTTGGGGGCGACATCATATGCGCAGCGGAAGAACAAGAAAAACAAAATCCCCGATTCCCAAAGAGATGTTCGTCGTCGTGCGAAGATCGGTACGTAAAAATCCGCGAAACATGAAACTGCGTATAGAGTAGATTGTGTTACCTAGGGAGATCGTATATCCCTGTTTCCTTGCAGATCCTTAGGAGAGGGTGAAGGAGGTTAAGCGTCCTCCTCTCTAGCAGTGATCCACACAGTAGGGTTGCGACGACGCTCCTCAAAACTCCAGACCTACTCTGAGGTGGAGATGGAGAGGAGAATAGGAAAAGACAAATAAAAGCTCTCTAGCCCATGGGGCTCTGAATGCCTCCTATTTATAGAGGTCCCCTGTCAAATGTCTAGATCGAAGTGTATTTTTATTTGAGCAGGATTAACTATGATAGCAAGACATAAAGCAAAATGAAATCCTGGAGGCAAGAATGTGATTTCGTTGGGTGTTCGAGAGTTCGTGTGAAGTCCGGACGTTCGTTAGATGTTCTATCGAAATTGACCAAGAAGTCCTGGAGCTTGCCAAAGAAGCTCATCGAAACTTGCCAACAAGATCGTCGTGAAGTTCGTCGGAAGATCGCCGGAAGAAACCCGACTTATCTTGCTTAGATTATGTCTTAAGAATCGTAGTTAGCATATAATTGGAGTTGGGATTGGGAGGTAATCCCATTAATTCTGTTAGGGGCTAGTTGGGCTGGTTTGGGCCTGATTCAAGGCCCAACCAGGGTGTTGAAACCTTGGCCAGAGGTGGCACCGCTAGGGCTAGCGGTGGCACTACCTGTGGAACAACACCCTAGGAAATCTGGGCGGTGGTACTATCGACAGCAATGCTACCAATGGTGGTACTGCCCCTGGTCGATGGTGGTACCAACTAGTACCAGATCCTACGGCGATAGTACCACCCAAGAATGGTGGTGGTACCACCAGTACCTAGGAAACATAGGATGAGACCTTTTTAGGCTCCAAATTTGAATAAACTTGAAGCATATAAATACCCCTCTCATCCCTAGTTAACACACACAAGCACAGAGAATTTAAAGAGGGAAAAATGCTATTATAATCTCTTGTAAGAATCCTCCTCTTCTAATTGAAGTGTTAGAAAAGTTTGAGAGAGGAGTGAGTGCTTGTGGGAGTCCGTCAATGAAGTCCATAGATATGTCGGTCCAAATAACATCAGGAATAGAGAGGAGGGGTTGTAGCAAGCCTGGGGTGGCTACTATTTCACTTTTGTGGCATTGGCAAACATCACATTTAGTAACAAATTTCTTGATAAAATTTTTCATACCTTTCCAGTAAAAACATTATCGGATTTGCTTATAAGTGCAGAGAAATCCATAATGACTAGCGTTTGGCGATAAATGGAACTCCTTCATAATTATCTCTTGGCAAGAAGAATGTGGTGCTACAACTATTCGGCCTTTATAGCATAAGTCTACCGAATCCCAACTATAATTTGGGATAGAACTTAGAGCTTCTTCTAGTTTTTTTATAATATTTTGGATCTTAGGATCATCTGACCATTCCCTTATGATAGCTTCCAAAGTCTCGTAAATAGGAATAGAAATAACTACTAGTTCAGCTTGTTCTGGAAGTTGTGAGAGTGTATCTGCAACTAGATTCTCGCTTCCCTTTTTATAAATGATCTCATAATTGAATCCTAGTAGCTTTGTGACCCATTTCTAGTGCTCTAAAGAAGAAATCCTTTGCTCCAGAAAATATCTGAGGCTTTTGTGATCAGTGCATATTTGAAACTACTGGCCAATTAAGTAGGGTCTCAATTTTGTGACTGCATGGATAATGGCTAGCATCTCCTTATCATAAATAGATAAACTTAAATGGGAAGAGGAAAGAGCCTTACTAGTGTAAACGATAGGCCGACCTTCCTACATTAATACAACTCCTATAATAGCTCCAGAAGCGTTAGATTCAATCCTAAATAACTTATTAAAATCGGGTAGAGTAAGCATTGGTGTACTAGTCATTACAAATTTCAAGGAATTAAATGCCTAGGTTGCCTCTTCTGACCATCTAAATGTACAGAAGTGACATCAAGGGGGTACTGATTTTGCCATAATTCTTCACAAACTTTCGGTAATAGTCTGTTAGCCCCAAGAACCACCTTAAAGCTTTGATTGACTTTGGAATTGGCCAGTCTTTCATCACTTAGAATTTTGAAGGATCAACTACAACACCCTTTTGAGAGATGATATGGCTGAGATACTCAACCTTTGGTTGCCCAAAACTTCACTTAGATTTCTTGACAAAAAGACCATGTTCACGAAGAATGTTAAAGATAGTTCCTAAATATAATAAATTACTCTTTAGGGAGGGATTATATAACAAAATATTATAAAAAAATTAGAACAAACTTATGGAGATAAGCCCGAAATATATCATTCATTAAACTCTAAAAAGTAGAGGGTGCATTGGTTAACCCAAAAGGCATTACTAGAAATTTATAATGACCCTTATGTGTCCTGAAGGTAGTTTTCTGAATATCACCTTCATGTACTCTGATTTGATGATAGCCCGATCGTAACTCTAATTTAGTGAAAACTTGAGCTCCTCCCAATTCATCCAATAGTTCATCCACTATTGGAATAGGATATTTATCTTTCACCATAATGGTGTTGAGTGCTATGTAGTCCACGTACATCCACCATGAGTCATCCTTTTTTATGACCAATAAGACTAGGGAGGAATATAAGCTAACACTAGCTCTTATAACTGTTGGGATCAAAAGCACTAAGAGGGGGGGGGGGGTGAATTATTGCAGCGAAAAACTTTCGTTGATTAAAACGATGTTCGTATGATGAAATCGTTTTTGATGATAACCATTTCAAAAAGTTCTTCAACTTAAGAGTAAATGGAAGTATAGTTGATGTAAAGCAATGGAGGTAGTTTGTAGTTAAGATAAGGAGCAAAATGTAAATGCAAACTGATATTTAGAGTGGTTCGGTCAATCTTGACCTACATCCACTTTTGGCTTTCTCCTCCGACAAGGTCATCGACGTCTACTAGAGGCCTTCCTTCAATAGGCAAAGGCCAACCACCTTTTACACCTTTTCTCCTTTTGATGGGCTTAGGAGACAACCCTTACAGATTTTTACTCCTCTCTTGAATGATCAACAATTATAAAGAAAGAGGGAGAAGAACTTCTAACCTTTTACAACACTTTTAAGATCTCAAATACTCAGAATAAAAGCAAGCTTTTGGTTACCCTTTCATGCAGAAAGGGTGGGGTTTATATAGGCCCCAATCAGTTTGAATTTGGAGCTCAAAAGTGTCATCTCCCGGATTTTCGGGGTTTTGGCAGTACCACCGCCATAACTAGGCAGTACTACTACTTGGTATTTGACACTGGATGGTACTTCCACTCAGGCTGGGCTATACCATCGCCTGATAGAGCTCGGAGATCGAGCTTTGGCGGTACCACTACTTGACTGGGGTGGTACCACCGCCTGACAGAGCTCGGAGACCGAGCTTTGGCAGTACCACTGCCTGATTGGGGTGGTACCATCACCCAGAATTCCTAGGAGACCAAGTCTCCTGGGCGGTGCCATCGCCGGCTCTGGCGGTGCCACCGCTTGGCAGGAATTTTGGGTCCGAATGGACTAATCTATTCGGCCCCAGATTAACTACCGGCAAACTCCTGGACTTGCGATGATCCTCTTGGCGAGTTTTGACGAGCTTTTTTAGCAAGCTCCTGGACTTCTCAGATTGTTCCCATAGAACCTCCGACGACCGTCTAGACTTCCGATGAACTCTCGAACCCCTAACGTGATCTTTGTCTTGACTCCTTCTCAACACCTACTGCTTGTCTTACTGCCATAATAGTTAATCCTGCATATGGAAAACAAACTTCGATCTAGACAATTAATACTAAGTATTAATCAAGTTGTCTGGCATGTCATTGGTCCCTCGATGCTTCGTCCGATTCTTTGGCGCATCGTCCTCTCCTACGGCCTATTGCCCAATCGGCTAGTTGACTCTGCAACTCTGATATCCTTGGTGTAATGTCCGCTCTTCTTAGCCCGATGCCCAAATCAATGGCTCGAAGCCTTCTGTCGATACGTCGATCGATCCACCGGCCCGACATCCAATCTTCTGACATGTTCCTCCGGCCCAACATGATTTTTCCTGCTTTAATTGTCTTATCCTGATCGAAGCATCCTACGTCACTCAAAATACAGATTAAAACATAAACATAATTATCAATTGGTTTCATCATCAAAATACAAGATTCAACAATCTTCCACTTTTTGATGATGACAACTAATGGATGACGGAGTTAAACTTAACTCTTGGAGTTTAAACAAACGCCCCCTATCAATATGACTTATTAATAGAAACTCTTGGATTTGAAAATCCAAGCAACATGTCATTATCAAATCATGCATGTCATCAACATACTTCTCCCCCTTTGTCATCAACAAAAAGGAGAAGTTCCACTCTTATGTGTTTGTGATATTAATTCAACTTATTGCATAAAAACATAATATCAAGTTTTATCATCATGCAGTTTTGAAGCTAGAAAGTTTAGCAAGTGTTACATCATGCTTAGAATATTCAAACTATCAAGTTTTATATATGCAAGTTTTACAACATACAAGATAGCACTTTTGCAATTTTTATTTCTTAAGATGTTCAAGATAGCAAGCTCTTTCTTTTCTTTTGAGAAGTACCATTTTTTTGCTTCCTTTGCAAAGTGCAAGTTAGCATGTTTTGCATCTTGAGATAGGAAAGATAGCATATTTGGTATGCAAATTTATAGTATGCAAGCTATTAAATTATATATATAAAAAGTTAGCAAAATTTTACATCTCTTAAGATATGCAAGATGGACTATTTTGCCTCTTTTTGAAATGTGTAACTTAACAAACATTGCTTCTCTTGAGATTTGCAAGATAGCACTTCTTGCTTCCTTTTTGAGATTAGCAAGCTAGCAAGTTTGCTTCCCCTATGTCATTGTCAAATAGAAGGGAATAACAATATAATAGTGTAGTTCATTTTCCTTTACTATAATATTCAGATCATGACAAGGGTAAGTATCATTCTTATTTGTGCATCATAATATTTTTAAATTAAAATATATATAATTTCAAAACCTTACATTTCTTTTTTCATGCATGATATTAAAAATAAATCAATTATCACTGCAACTCATTATGCATATTATTAAAATATAAAATCATCAAACATGATACAAATATTTATTTTTAAAATATTCATCATTATTTTGATCACATCATACATGATTCTAAGACAATCATAATATATCATTTTAGCAACAAATCATAGTATTTCAAATCATTAATATTTCACATTGTGATAGTATCAATTTTGTCAAATTATATCCTACCATGCATGATCAAAATTTCTCTCTATTTTATCATTGTAAACAAGAAAGAAGAAGGGAAGAACAAAATAGTGTAAAATATTTTAATCATTTCAAGGCATACAAGCCATAAATACAATGACATCATATAATACAAAGATAAAATCACTTGAATACCAAAAGATATGATTCATATAATAAATCTCTTCTTTAAATAAAATATCAAGAAAAATCATAGGAATATAAAGAAGACATCTTGTTTTAAAAGAAAATTAAGTAATAAATCCAAGAACTCACAAGAAGAATCATGATTCATTAGAAAATCTCCTTTTAAGAAAATACCAAGTAGAATCGTAGGAGAATGATTAATAAAAAAATGTTGATTCATAACAAATCTTTCAAGTTATAATCAATTAATGAATACCAAAAGAACATTCTAGATTCATTTGGATAATTTTTTTTCTTTAGTAAACGACAAGAAGAAACATGGGAGTAAAAAAAATAAGATCTTGATTCATAAACAATTTCAAGTTATAAATCACGAGAAATCAAAATCATGATTTTGATAAAAATTTATTCAAATTTAAATCATCAAAATTATTTTCATAGTCCAAGAGATTCATAACAGTGATATAAATATATTCATTTATCTCCTTTTTGAAAAAAATCAAGAAAGTAGAAAAAATAAAATTTTCTAGGAGAAACCTTTTCTCTCTTTAGTTGTTTCAATTCATGTGACTTATTTCATTTATGTCAAACAAAAATGTGCATCAACGTTTAGGATCAAAAAATGAATTTCGTCATAAGAACCATCAAGACCAATAACTCACAAAAATCATCATGTATAACTTTAAAATCTGATGCATAAAATCATCAAATCATGGTATCAAAACTTCAATATTTTCATTACAACATCAATCAAGGTTTCATTGAACATAATTTTGAATGATTCTTATAGATATCTAAATCTTCTTTAGTTTTAATTAAATGATTGACTTTATATTAGCATGCTCGAATTTTGTTCTTATGTCAAAACCAAAGACAAGGTTCATAAAAAAAATCATCAAGTCTTCTATACAAAAGCCATGCATCGTCATTGAAAAGCAATATGGAAATCATCAAAATACACATTCTTGCTTCTCAAGCACATACATAAGATTAATCTTACTAGGTGTATAATCATTATATTTATATCTAACATTTTATTGCATTAACATAAAACATACAATGTCATTTTCAAAATTACGAGAATGATCATATTTTTGCATTTTCATTTTTAAACATTTAATTTACAAGAAAATTAATTCAAAACTAAATTAAAAAAATGCATCATGAAAGACATTATGTAATTTTGAAGTAAATTAGGGTGATTTCGATTACCTCATTATTGAAAGCGGTTAAGGCGTAGTTTGCCACCTCGCCTTTCTTGATTTTCTCCTCATCTTCGGAGGAGCTTGATTCATCCCAATTTTTGTTCTTCTTATATTTAAACAAGTAGTTCCATTCTTTTTGCTTTTTAATTTTTATTTCATTTATAGTTTAAGTTCACCATCACTTGAGCTTATGCTCGAGTGGTCTTTAAATGTTCTATGTCCCAAATCCTTCCTATTCTTTGGAAGGTTGTTCTCGAGTTCTCTTTTTGCCACATTGTTCATTTTGTAGGTCATTAAAGACCCAATTAGTTCTTCGAGTGAAAAATGATTCAAATCATTAGCCCCTTGTATGGCCGTTATTGTAGGGTCCCATGTTTTATTAAGAGAACACAGATTCTTATTTACGAGTTCAAAATCCGAAAAACATTTGTCAAAAACTCTTAAACCCTTGACGACATCCGTAAAACGAGTGTACATGTCAACAATGGTTTCGCTTGGGTTCATTCGAAAAAGCTCGAAATCATGCATTAAAAAGTTGATTTTCGAATCTTTAACTCTAGAAGTGCTTTCGTGTGTGATTTCAAGAGTGTGCCATATGTCAAAAGCCATTTCGCACAAAGAAACCCAACTAAATTCATTTTTATCTAAGGCGCAAAACAAGGCATTCATAGCCTTTGCATTTAGAGAAAATGTCTTCTTCTCCAAATCATTCCAATGGTTCATTGGAATAGAAGACATTTCAAATCCGTTTTCGATTATGTGCCATAAATCAAGATTCAATGAGAGTAAGAAAACTCTCATTCGAGTTTTTCAATAAGTGTAGTGTTGGGAAATCCTTGGGGGTGACATCATATGCGCAGCGGAAGAACAAGAAAAACAAAATCCCTTATTCCCAAAGAGATGTTCGTCGTCGTGCGAAGATTGGTACGCAAAAATCCGCGAAACATGAAACTGCGTATAGAGTAGATTGTGTTACCTAGGGAGATCGTATATCCTTGTTTCCTTGTAGATCCTTAGGAGAGGGTGAAGGAGGTCAAGCGTCCTCCTCTCTAGCGGTGATCCACACAGCAGGGTTGCGACGACGCTCCTCAAAACTCCAGACCTACTCTGAGGTGGAGATGGAGAGGAGAATAGGAAAAGGCAAACAAAAACTCTCTAGCCCATGGGGCTCTGAATCCCTCCTATTTATAGAGGTCCCCTGTCAAACCCTAATGGGTCCTCCCCTAGTGGGTATTGGATCTGCATCCAATAAGACAAGGGCGCCGTCGAATATCTCATATCCGAACCTCTATTCATTGCAATGCCTACCATATGTGTGTGACCCTCTATACCCAATATCGAGCTGGCCGTGAGTCATACCTGTCAGAACTCCTTCTAACTCAATGAATTATTATCTCTGTAATAATTCACTCGACTCATCGACTACGGATGTACTAGGCCACTACGCCGTAGTCCCCAGATGATACAAGGGAATCCAATCCATTGGACCTGTCTGTCGTCAGTTACCGTGAACCTATAGTCCCTCATCCATCTAATATACTAGAGACCGTATATCGAGAATGGTGTTGTCAGACCCACACGGTTTCTTCTCGAGTCTCGCTCTAATCGGATTCTCCCGGAGAACTATTTCTCTCTCAACCCGAATGATCCTGGCCAGGGATTTGTCTGAGCAAGAACACGTGGGATATTCCTCTCATAACGCCGAGAGTGGATGATCCTCTATCGATACTCAATAGCCCTCGTAAGGTCGACTACCACTCCCAATGACCAGCTGTACTAGATCTAGGACAGCCAAACCTATAAGTCTGGTATCAAAGAGTGGAGCACTCATACAGGACGTCCTTGGTGTCTCAAGTCTAAGGACCAGATACACCACTAGGACTACGAAATCGCTGTCTGATAATAAGGCATCATTAACCATCCAGCATTCCATAAGCGGATCAATCAGTGAACTCATTCTCCAATGAGCACCTGTACTGTATCCCTAGTGTCCATACATAAGCAGCTATGAGACCAGCTGCATCCATCATATGGACGGGTATATAGCACACCAGTCTGTCCGGTTATCACGATATCCCTCTCGAGCAACCTATGACCGGGATTATTTAGGATATGTGTTTAAAGGTGAATCGATCTCACTATCGTGATCTCATCACGATCCGATTCCCATTGCACAAATCCAAGGACATCACAATATATGTATGCATTTATGCAATAGTTATAAAGTGATATATGCCAAAATATAATAGGCAAAAAGATTCTGTATTAAGTCACACGTGCCATCACTCACGTGATTGGCTCGCTGGGCACCTATGACTAGCAAATGGCTCCTAAAAGATCAAAAGGGAAAAGGGTTGAAGGAGGTTCATATGACCAAGACCTTTTTAGTTCCAAAGAAGAAGCTCTTAGGTTCCCAAACTTCGAAACAAGATGTATCCATAAGGGTAAACATGTTGATCTCAATGAACTAAGGAACCTAGAACCCATTAGGTGGTTTGCATATCTAGATGCCCTATCTCTGCTACAAATAAATGAACCAATTTATCCTAGGTTAGTTAGACTATTTTATGCAAACTTATATGTGGATAATGATAGCCTAAATACTTACCTACTAGGAACACAAATTAGAATTTTTTATAGTACTATTTGTGAACTAATTGGAATCATTGCTATTTATAGGGTTTCTAAACCCTAACTCCTAATAGGACTCCTACTCAAGACTCCTACTCAAGACTCATTCTTCTAACCAACTCCTAATAGACTTCTAATCAAGACTCCTATTTCTTTACAACTCCTAATTTATCTCTAAGAAACAATCTCCTAACCCTAGCCGGCCTCTTCACCTCTTTAATAGGGGTCGGCTTAGGTAGGTTTTACATGAATGTCCCTCTCAATTAGGACTCTCCTAGCTAGAGTCATAACAAACCCGCCCTCTTCAAATCAGCCTTGTCCTCGAGTCTGACGATTCATGAATTTTGGGAATTTGATCTTCAAGTCGCCATAGTTCTCCCAAGTGGCATCTTCTGTTGGTAGGTTCACCCACTGTATTAGCACTGTAGTAGTGGGTCGTCGTCGTCGAGTCACGATCTGTCGATCAATAATGACACTTGGCTGGGTCTGAAGTTCTCCTTGGATAGTCATATTTGGTGGGTGGCTTTGGGCTGTCTCCAAGCACCTATTTATAAATTTTGTCTGGCTATTGATTTGCGGGTGATATGCCATACTCCTTTTCAATTTAGTACCCTGTATATAGAATAACTTTGTCCAAAATCTGCTCATGAAGATGCAAGTAGAATTTATCATAAGCACAATGCGTCCCTTATAGTATAATTCTTTTGAGTCCCAATTGTAATGAGCCACGAAGCTTGGTGCTTCCTGCAATTTTTTTATAATCTTACTTGTCTTTAAATCTTCCTGCCATTCCATCTTAATATCCTCAAGGAAGTCACTGGTCGGAAGTGAAACGACTGAAACTTCAGCTTGCTCGGGTAGCTGCGAAAGCGCATCTACAAGAATATTCTCTTTCCCCTTTTTGTAAGTTATTTCATAATCAAATCCAAGAAGTTTTGTTACCCATTTTTGCTGCTTAGGGGATGATATCTTTCGCTCCAAAAAGTACTTGAGGCTTTTACGGTCGATTTTAATTTGAAATCGTCGACCATTCAAGTAGGGTCTCCACCTCGTTGCTGCGCGCACAATGGCAAGCATCTCCTTATCATATATTGACTTATTTTGATGGGAGAGAGATAGTGTCTTGCTAGTGTATGTGAGTGGTTGACCATCTTGCATGAGAACGACTCCAATTCCGACTCCAGATGCGTCGGCCTCAATGATGAAGGGTCTATTGGAATCTGGTAGCGCAAGCACCGGCGTCGTTGTCATGGCTGCCTTAAGTTTGTCGAAGGCAGCATAGGCTTTGTCCGATCATTGGAAAGCATCTTTTTTTAGTAAAGAAGTGAGTGGTGCACTGATCTTCCCATAGTCCTTAACAAATTTTTGGTAGTAGCCCGTTAGTCCAAGGAACCCCCGTAGTAATTTCACGTTTGTAGGTTTCGGCCAGCCTTGCATTGCCTCAATTTTTGCTGGGTCTACTGCAACTCCTTTTTCTGATATTATATGCCCAAGGTACTCTATATTTTGCTGGAGAAAGCTACACTTTGGTTGCTTTACAAAAAGAGTATTCTCCCGAAGGATCGTCAGAACAATCCGTAAATGCTGAAAGTGAGTCTCAAGAGAAGGGCTGTAAATGAGAATATCATCGAAAAATACCAGCACAAATTTACGAAGATAGCTCCGAAAAATATCGTTCATGAGACTTTGAAAGGTTGAAGGAGCATTAGTGAGTCCAAAAGGCATTACTAAGAATTCATAATGGCCATAATGTGTGCGAAATGTAGTTTTTGGAATGTCATTGTCACATACCCGAATTTGGTGGTAACCGGATCGGAGGTCCAACTTCGTGAAGACTCGAGCTCCTTTTAATTCATCAAGAAGTTCATTCATCACTGGTATTGGGTACTTGTCCTTGACGGTGATGCCATTTAAAGCTTGGTAATCAATGCATATTCGCCATGTTCTATCCTTCTTGCGTACAAGTAGCACCGGTGAAGAGTAGAGGTTGCAACTTGGCCGAATAACTCATGTTTTGAGCATCTCTTTTATAATCCTTTCTGTTTCATACTTATGGAGATGTAGATATTGATATGGCCGAGTATTTGCTGGAGGTTTGTCTGAAAGAATCGTTATATAATGATCATGCCGACGGGTAAGAGGTTGGTTGTAAGGTTCGTCAAATATATCTGAAAATTCAGCAAGCAAAGGAAGTAGGTTTGGATCTTCAAATTCTATTGGCTCTCCCTTAGTTTGCTGCTCAAGTTGTACCAAAAATCTGCGGCATGCTTTATGCAAAATCTTCTCCATTTGTTGTGTGCAAATCATCGTTACGTCGCCCCCATGTTTCTCGTTCAGTATCACTTGTTTCTCCTTACTGTAAAATTTCATAATTAGTTGCATAAAATTCCAAGAAATATCACCTAATGTTGTCAACCATTTAATTATGAGTATGGCCTCATGATCATCAAGCGGGAGAAGGAAGAAATATGCAATTATCTCTTGGTTCTGCAGCACTAGTTTCTCTTGCGGGCGCCTACGATCATACTTCAAAATCCATCCATCAGCGATCTTAACGTCAAACCTGCTGCAATTCTCGATAGGTAAAGCCATTTGGACAGCAACCTTACTGTTTAGAAAGTTATTAGTACTACACGTGTCGATGAGAACAGTGATCGGTTGTTGTTTGAGAAGGCCTCCAACTTTTATCGTTTGCGGGTTTGAGTAGTTGGCTAGTGCATGTACCGTAACTTCGATCAATTGTGGCTCTTCTTCTGCATCTTCTTCTTCATGTTCAAGGCTCTCTTCTGGATATTCAATGACCTCTTCTTCTATTGGTTCAATCATAAGAAGTCTCCCTTTACTACAGCGATGCTCACGGCTCCACGGGTCGTCACAATGCCAACATAACCCCTTCGCATATCGCTCCCGAAGCTCTTCTTTTGTTAACCTCTTTGGTGTAGGAACTTGGTCAATATTAGGGGGGTTGAGGGCTTCAATATTGCTAGTTGAGGAGTGACCCTAGTCCTCCGAGCTTCATAGTTCAATTGCTCCTCTTGATGTCGTGCGAAAGAGATAGCTGCCATAAGTGTATATGGTTGTCGCGCTTTAACTTCTCCTCGGATCTCCGGCTTCAAGCCCTCAATGAAGGTCCTCAATAGCTGTTTTTGAGACCAATCACGAGTTTGATTAGATAACCTTTCAAACCTGGTTTGGTACTCCTGGATGGTGGAAGTTTGTCGGATCTTTGCTAGTTGTTCGTCAATATTCTCGTAATCGGTTGGTTTGAAGCGTATCAGCAGTCCTTCTTTGAATTGTTGCCATGAAAGGACTCCATAAGTATGTTCAAACCAGTCAAACCACCTGTATAGCATCCCCTTCAAGATATATAGCTGCAATTTTCACCATAGATGCATCTGCGATTTTGTGGTACCGAAAATATCGCTTCCCGCGCGAGATCCAACCAATCGGGTCTCCTTCTTCCCATCTAGGGAAGTCCACTCTCATGCATGGATAGTTGAGGTTGGTCATAGAGCTTCTCCTCTCTTGGAAGTCATATCTTTGGGCTTGGTGCGATTGGGCAAAGCTCTCTCCTTGATGTGATTTCTTCGGGCTTAGTGGTCGGCCCAATCTGAGTTCGGTAAAGAGCATCCCAATCTTATCCTCCATTCGCACCTCGAAGGCTTCGAATTTAGCATTGAATACCTCCTCAGATATCATAGTATATGCCGTCTAATCTGTGATATTAAGATCTCTCTTTTGTTGTCGGGTTAAAGGTATGTATTGGTTGAGAGAGGTGATGGTCGAAAGGGTTGGTAGATTGGTGGATGTAGGCTACGGTTTAGGCTTATTTTGTGGCTATTTTGGGTGCAGGTTGAGGGTGTGGTTTGGTAGAGTTTTAGGGCTGTAGATAAAAGTTTTGAATCTGTGGTAGATGGTAGCAAAGGTTTGGTAGAAATCAATGGAAGTTGCAGCAAGTATGTGCTGTCTTGTAAGAGTAGAATTGTCGTCGAAGAAACAACGGTTTCTCGACGTAATTCCCACCAAAAACGTGAGAGAATTGAGGAGGGAATTGATAGCAAAAACAAAATTTATATGACAGCAAGGATATCTAATTTAATCAAGAAAATTTCGGCAGTATAACAGCAAGGAAATTGGTGCAAGTTGCGATTGCAGAATTCTCGTCGAGAAATTCCACCAGGTTATGACGAAAATTTGCAGCAACACAAAATCATTTTTAGAGATGAATTTCTTTATAGATCAATCTTAGATGGAAGCCAAGATGATCTATGAAGTGTATAAGAAATTTCATTCAAAAAAGATTGCAAATAGATGGGTTAAGGCAACAATATGCGGCTGAAATTTTCTGCAGCACAGATTTTTAAGTATAGCAGATTAAACATAAAAGATCAATGGTTTATATTGAGAATTTTTTTATGAAACCAAAGGGAATCTGCTATTAGGAAATGTCAAAGATGTCATAAAAATTTCGTAGAGATTTGGATAGAAAAAACACAGTAGCAAGATCAAACAGACGGTGCTATACGGTTGGAATTCTGCAATGTATCTTTCGTCGTAGAGATGAAAACTTTATGACGAAAAGTATATGCAGCAATATAGGAATAATTTTTTTTGGGATTTTCGAACAAGGATAACTAAATTGCAGCAGCAGTAAGGTAGAAAACCAGAACCTGTTGCAATTCACGGGGAGATCAAAGGATGATCCGTGGTGGTGGAGATGACGGTGGAATTTGACAACGATCTCTTAAGCAATTGTGGGAATTGCTTTGGGCGGTTGTGGAGGGTTGATGGATGGCTATGGAAGGGCAGCGAGATGCCAAGAATGCTGCTCTGATACCAGGTGTTAGAACCCTTGCAGATTCTAAACTTGGGGTTGATCTCTTTAGGGGATCGGCCTCCTTGGAACTCTATAGGGGTTTCTCCCTCCAAGTTGCTGCTCAAAGGCTGCAGAAAAGATTCATCTATTGCTTATGAAAAGAGGAGGAATACATGGCTATTTATAGGGTTTCTAAACCCTAACTCCTAATAGGACTCCTACTCAAGACTCCTTCTTCTAACCAACTCCTAATAGACTTCTAATCAAGACTCCTATTTCTTTACAACTCCTAATTTATCTCTAAGAAAAAATCTCCTAACCCTAGCCGGTCTCTTCACCTCTTTAATAGGGGTCGGCTTAGGTAGGTTTTACATGAATATCCCTCTCAATTAGGACTCTCCTAACTAGAGTCCTAACACCTAATCATATTAGGTTGTGGTCCATGATCATCTGGTGTAATTGCTTATACACATACTAGATATGTATATATATTTGCATGTGATGTAGATATATATTAAATATATATATATGTGACATGTCATATTAGGAGACCAAATCATATAAACATCTCTCGATAATATTAATTCGGTAAATGTGAGGCAATTAGATTGACCCACGTGGGCTTCCATCGTAATAAGTAGGAACCGATTCCCGGTGTAGGTTGAGTTGGTCGAGTCCCTCGAGACTCACCTATATCACGATTTGCTATCTTGCTTACGACATAGAGATGTCATTGGTGACCTGAGGGCATGGTATACTTGGTCGAGTCCCTCGAGGGTATATCATCAAATCAGACTCATCTTGTAACGAAGGTGTTGACTTAACCGAGCATCATGGTTGGTCGAGTCCCTCGAGGCCATGGTGATTCGGAGGCCGAACAGGACGGGAATCACAAGGAGTTGTGATCGACAAGAGTTGCCTACCTTTTAGGCTTAGTGTGATTGGTCGAGTCCCTCGAGGTTACACTAAGATACTGATTGGATCCTGATCCCCACTAGAAGTCTGCCGGAGACTTTCGTTTCACGTGCTGAGGGTGTCGCGTGACTCGTTAGTAAAATAGTGGGAGCATATTAAGATAGAAGTCCATATCTTGATAGTTTATTTCTTGCAAAATCTGCATGTTATTCATTTCTACTGCATCTTTATTTTCGAAAAATGTCGTTTTCAAATCCCTTACGTGGCATACTTGATGTTAACCGCCTCACTGGTCCAAATTATACGGATTGGCTTCGTAACTTGAGAATTGTTCTCACACTGGAGAAAATCGTGTACGTCCTTGATACAGTGATGCTTGCGCCCGAAGAAGGGGCAAACGAGGATGAGATCGCTCGCTACGTGAAGTACATTGATGACTCCACTCTTGCTCAGTGCTATATGTTGGGCTCTATGACTCCTAAGTTACAGAGACAACATGAAAAGATGGATGCCAAATCTATTCTCCTACATGTCGGTAAATTGTGTGAGAAACAGGGAAGGACTCAGTGATATGAGATATCTAAGAGCCTCTTCCGCGCTAGGATGACCGAGGGGACACCGGTTCAGAACCATGTCCTAAAGATGATTGAGTGGATAGAGAAACTCACAGGTCTAGGAATGGTCCTAGAGGATAACTTATGTGTGGACATTGTGCTTCAGTCCCTATCAGATTCCTTTTCACAGTTCATAATGAATTTTAATATGAACAAGCTTGAAGTGACTCTCCCAGAGCTTCTCAATATGTTGAGGGAGGCAGAGAGTACTATCAAGAAAGAGAAGCCAGTTCTCTATACTAGTGAGACCAAAAGGAAAAGGAAAGCAGAAATGTCCCTTAAGAAGGGAAAGGGCAAGGTCAAACCAGGTAAAGCAAAGGTTGCTAAGAAAGACCCAGCAAAAGACAAAGGCCAGTGCTTCCACTGTGGTAAAGATGGACACTGGAAGAGAAACTGCAAAGAGTACCTTGCAGAAAGGGCGAAACAAAAGCTTGATGAAGCTTCAGGTACATTCATGATCAGTCTCCATTTGTTAGACTCTTATGATAACATATGGGTATTGGATACCGGTAGTGCTTATCATATATGCAATTCGTTACAGGTTCTGGCAAGGCCTAGGAGACTAGAGAGAGGCGAGATGGATCTCAAGATGGGTAATGGAGCAAAAGTTGCTGTAGTGGCTATTGGCGAGGTCGCCCTACATCTGCCTAGTGGAGCTTTTATTGCATTAGATGCATGTTATTTGGTTCCTTCTATTATCAAAAACATTATTTTCATTTCATGTTTAACAGTTAGTGGATATAAATTTGTTTTTGAGAACAATGGTTGTTCGATATTATTAGATGATAAGATCATCATGAAAGGAACATTGCATAATGGTTTATTTAGACACCACTCCACATATCATGAATGTAAATGTGTCCAAAAGGAAACGAGATGAGTTGAATAGTGCATACCTATGGCATTGTAGGCTAGGTCACATCCATGAAAGAAGGATTCAAAAGTTTCTAAATGATGGATATCTAAATCCATTCGACTATGTGTCATATGCAACTTGTGAGCCTTGCATTCGTGGAAAACTGACCAACTCTCCATTTAGTGGAACTGGAGAGAGAGCCACTGAGTTGTTAGAACTCATACATAGTGATGTATATGGACCCATGTCAACCCATGCCATTGGAGGTTACTCCTACTTCATTACATTTACTGATGATTTCTCAAGGTATGGATATGTGTACTTAATGAAGTACAAGTCCGAGGCCTTTGAGAAATTCAGAGAGTATAAGAATGAGGTGTAAAACTAGACTAGAAAGAGTATCAAAACTCTTCGATCAGATCGAGGAGGTGAGTACTTAAGTACAGAGTTCACTCAGTTCCTCAAGGACCATGGGATATTATCCCAATGGATACCTCCTTATACACCTTAGCTCAATGGTGTCTCTGAAAGGAGAAATCGTACATTATTAGATATGGTACGGTCCATGATGAGTTTCGCTGACCTACCCATCTCATTCTGGGGATATGCCTTAGAAACCGCAGCTTACCTTCTGAACAGAGTTCCAACTAAGTCGGTAGTGTCTACACCATATGAGATATGGAAAGGGATGAAGCATGATCTTAAGGTTGTTAAGATTTGGGGCTGCCCTGCACATGTTAAAAGATACAACCCCGATAAGTTAGAATCAAGGACAGAGCGATGCAAATTTGTGGGATACCCCAAGGAAACTTGTGGGTATTATTTCTATCATCTCGAGGACCAAAAGGTCTTTGTAGCTAAGAGAGCAGTGTTCCTTGAGAAGGAACACATTCTTGGTGGAGATAGTAGGAGAATAATAGAATTGAGCGAGGTTGGAGAACCAAGCTCAAGCACCACTCTACAGCCCGAGTCTGTTCAGGTACCTAATACACAAGTTTCAACTTTACGCAGATCTGATAGAGTATCCCATCCTCCTGAGAGATATGTGGGACATATTAGAGGAGAGGATGCAGAGGATATTAATCCTCAGACCTACGAGGAGGCTATTATGAGTATAGACTCCGGGAAGTGGCAAGAAGCTATGAATTCCGAGATGGAATCTATGTACTCCAATAAGGTTTAGAACCTAGTTGATGCGCTCGAAGGTATTTTACCCATCGGTTGCAAGTGGATCTTTAAGAAAAAGATCAGAGTAGATGGAAAGGTAGAGACCTATAAAGCAAGGCTAGTGGCTAAGGGGTATCGTCAAAGGCAAGGTGTTGACTATGACGAAACCTTCTCACCCGTAGCAATGCTAAAATCCATCAGAATTCTATTGGCTATTGCAGCACACTATGATTATGAGATCTGGCAGATGGATGTGAAAACCGCATTCCTCAATGGGAACCTCGAGGAGGAGGTATATATGATGCAACCTGAGGGATAGATGTCCAAGAATTGTACAGATAAGGTGTGTAGGTTGCTTAGATCCATTTATGGATTAAGGCAAGCTTCCCGAAGTTGGAACATAAGATTTGATGAGGCAATCATATCTTATGACTTCGTTAAGAACGAAGATGAGCCTTGTGTATACAGAAAGGTAAGTGGGAGCATTATCACCTTTTTGGTGTTATATGTGGATGACATCCTGATCATTGGGAATGACGTAGGAATGCTATCCACAGTAAAGGCTTGGTTATCTAGACACTTCTCCACGAAGGACTTAGGAGAAGCATCCTATATTTTGGGGATTAGAATCTATAGAGATAGATCCAAGAGGATGCTTGGCTTGTCCTAGTCCAGGTACATAGAAACCATTGTCAAAAGGTTTGGCATGGAAAATTTCAAGAGAGGTCTCATACCGATGAGACATGGGATATCGCTTTCTACGAGTATGTCCCCAAAGACTCCAGAAAAAAGGGCGAACATGGATATGATACCTTATGCCTCAGCAATAGGGTCTATCATATATGCCATGCTATGTACTAGGCCTGATATAGCATGCTGCCTCGAAAGTGTCACGCAGGTATTAGGGGGATCGAGGCTTGGAGCACCGGAAAACAAGAAGTGTATCCTTAAGTACTTGAGAAGGACTAAGGATCTTTTACTAGTATATGGAGGTAATAGCCTTAAGGTTAAAGGCTACACCGACTCAAGTTTTCAGTCGATGTCGATGATAGCAAGTCCAATTCAGGGTATGTGTACACCTTGAATGGAGGAGCAAAGGTGCTTGAAGAGTTCCAAGCAAGATACCACTGTTGACTTCGACCACGAGGCGGAGTACATTACTGCATCGATGCAGCAAAGGAGGAGTTTGGATGAAGAAGTTCATCATAGATTTAGAGTCGTCTTGGGGCAGCGAAGAGCCGATCTCCTTATATTACACAACAACGGCGCGATTGCTCAAGCAAAAGGAACCTAGGTCACATCGTAAATCTAAGCATGTTCGAGGAGGTTCCACCTTATCGAGAGATCGTGACCGAGGAGATGTAGTAGTGGAAAGAGTTCCATCCAAGATAACATTGCAGATCCACAAACAAAGCCATTGTCTCGTTTTGTTTTGAAGCGTCACAAGGGTCCGATGGGGATCGGACACTTAGGTGATTGGCTTTTAGGTCAAGTGGGAGATTGCTAGTCATAGGTGCTCAAAGAAGCCAATCACGTGAGGATGGCACATGTGACGTAATATAGAATCTTTTTTTGCTTATTATATTTTGGCATATATCACTTTATAACTATTACATAAATGCATACATATATTGTGATGTCCTTGGATTTGTGCAATGGAATCGGATCGTGATGAGATCAATGATAGTGAGATCGATTCACCTTTAAACACATATCCTAAATAATCCCTACCATAGGTTACCGAGAGGGATATCATGATAACCTGACAGACGGTGTGTTTGTATACCGTCCATATGATGGATGCAAATGGTCTCATAGCTGCTTGTATAGGGACACTAGGGATACAAAGACAGTGCTCATTGGAGAACGAGTTCACCGATTGATCCACTTACGGAATGTTGGATGGTTGATGATGCCTTATTGTCGACAAAATGATTCCGTAGTCCTAGTGGTGTATCTGGTCCTTAGACTTGAGATACCAAGGATGTCCCAGTATGAGTGCTCCACTCTTTGATACCGCACTTATAGGTTTGGCTGTCCCCGCATCTAGTACAACCGGTCATTGGGAGTGGTAGTCGACCTTCACGAGGGCTATTGAGTGTCGATAGAGGATCATCCACTCTCAAGGCCATGAGAGGAATATCCCATGTGTTCTTGCTCGCACAAATCCTCTGCCCAGGTCATTCTGGTTGAGAGAGAAAGAGTTCTCCCAGAGAATCCGGACAGAGCGAGACTCGAGAAGAAACCGTGGGGGTCCGACAACACCATGCTCGATATCACGGTCTCGGTATATTAGATGGATGAGGGACTATAGGTACACCAGAATCGAGGACGGACAGGTCCAATGGATTGATTTCCCTCAGATCGTGGGGACTACTGCGTAGTGGCCTAGTACGTCCGTAGTCGATGAGTCGAGTGAATTATTACAGAGATAATAATTCACTGAGTTAGAAGGAGTTCTGATAGGTATGACTCACGGCCAGCTCGATATTGGGCCTAGAGGGTGACACACATATGTTAGGCATTGCGATGAATAGAGGTTCGGATATGAGATATCCGATGGAGCCCTTGTCTTATTGGATGCAGATCCAATACCCACTAGGGGAGGACCCATTATGGTTTGACAAGGGACCTCTATAAATAGGAGGGATTCAGAGCCCCATGGGCTAGAGAGCTTTTGTTTGCCTTTTTCTATTCTCCTCTCCATCTCCACCTCAGAGTAGTTCTAGAGTTTTGAGGAGCGTCGTCGCAACCCTGCTGTGTGGATCACCGCTAGAGAGGAGGGCGCTTGACCTCCTTCACCCTCTCCTAAGGATCTGCAAGGAAACAGGGATATACGATCTCCCTAGGTAACACAATCTACTCTATACGCAGTTTCATGTTTCGCGGATTTTTTCGTACCAATCTTCGCACGACGACGAACATCTCTTTGGGAATCGAGGATTTTATTTTTCTTGTTCTTCCGCTGCGCATATGATGTCGCCCCCAAGGATTTTCCCAACACCATTTTATAGACAAGATGATAGATGAAAGAAACTGTAAGGAGTAGATAAAATAAGAGAAGAGAAAAAAAATTTCAGATTTTACCTTATTGAGAATCTCTTAGAAGATGGAGAGCTTCGATCAACAAAAATCACTCTTTAAGGCTTCCAAATGCTGGAATGAAGGTTTAGAGAGGATGTGGGAGAGCTTGAGGCATTTCTCACGAGTTGGGGGTGGTGTCACCGCCGGCCATGACCCCTTGACTTATAAAGGGGCTCTCGGGCGGTGCCACCGCCAAAACAAGCGGTGCCACCGCCTGGCGCCCGAGCGCTCAGGCGGTGCTACCGCCGATCCTGGCGGTGCCACCGCTGGCTTGTAACGTAAGAGAAGAAAATAAATTTTCCTTCCCCCTACTTGATTTTCAGAGGTGTTTGACTCAAGATAGGTTGAGACATTGAGTTGTACTTCAATATATCGTATTGAATCGAAAGAGAAGGATGAAATCGAATCCACAAAAGAACGGAACAAGGATAAGACATTTTTTGAAAAACACATTCAAACAAACTTATTTTCAGGGACAATTTAACATACCTAGTTCTCTTCTAATGAATTCAAATTGGTCTTCATTTAATGCTTTGTAAAAATGTCTGCTAATTGATGCTTTATGTTAATAAATTCTAGAACGACATTATTATTAAGGATATGATCACATATGAAATGATGCCTAATATCTATATGCTTAGTTCTAGAGTGCTGAATCAGATTTTTGGTAAGACATATGGCACTTGTATTATCACATTTTATGGGAATGTTTTTCAAGTGAATTCCATAGTTTTCTAATGTATTTTTCATCCAGATAACTTGTGCACAGCATGCACTTACAACAATGTATTCGGCTTCCACCGTAGATAGCGCAACTGAATTTTATTTCTTGGAAGTTCAAGAAACAAGTGCATGTCCTAAAAATTGGCATGTTCCGAATGTGCTTTTTCTATCTATCCTGCATTCGCCAAAATCGACATTTGCATAAGCTATTAAATCAAATTTATCAGACTTTGGATACCACAATCCTAAATTTGGAGTTCCTTTAAGATATCTAAATATTCTTTTAACACTCTTAAGGTGAGAAAATTTTGGATTAGATTAAAATCTAGCGCAGAGTCCTACACTAAACATGATGTCCAGTCTAGTCGCGGTGAGATAGAGTAGACTATCTATCATTCCCCTATATATTTTTTGATTGAAATTTTCACTATTTTCATCCATATCTAACTTAGTCAAAGTACTCATAGGGGTGTTTATCACTTTTGAATTATTCATGTTAAATAATTTTAACAATTCTAATGTATATTTAGATTGGTTAAGAAATATACCATCACTGAGTTGTTTGATTTGTAATCCCAAAAAGAAAGTTAATTCACCCATTAAACTCATTTCAAATTCGTGACTCATGCATTTGGCAAATGATTCACATAGTGATTCATCCGAAGAGCCAAAAATAATATCGTCAACATAAATTTGTATAATAAGAAAATTATTTTCAAAGTGTTTGATAAACAATGTAGTATCAACCTTGCCTTTGGTAAAATTATTTAAAATAAGAAAGGAACTGAGCCTTTCATACCAAGCTCCAGGAGCTTGTTTCAAGCCATAAAGAGCCTTAGTCAATTTGAATACATGATTAGGAAGAAGAGAGTTTTCAAATCTAGGAGGTTGTTCAACATATACTTCTTCGGAAATAAAATCATTCAAGTAAGCACTTTTGACATCCATTTGAAATAGTTTGAAATTATTACTACTAGCATAGGCAAGGAGCATCCTAATGGCTTCTAATCTTGCCATAGGAGCGAAGGTTTCTTCGTAGTCAATACCTTCTTGGTTGAAACCTTTGGCCACTAATCTAGCCTTGTTTCTAACCACGATATCGCATTCGTCTTGCTTGTTTCTAAAGACCCATTTAGTACCAATGACTAAATGGTCACTAGGTCTAGGAAAAAGCTTCCATACCTTATTCCTCTCAAATTGGTTCAATTCTTCTTGCATTGCAATGACCCAAAAATCATCTTTTAAGACCTCATCAATACATTTTGGTTCGATTTGAGAAAGGAAGGCGGCGTTGGCACAAAAATTCTTGAAAGAAGAGCGAGTTTGAACCTTTTTTGATGTATCTCCTATAATTAGCTCCTTTGGATGAGCATCCATATACTTCCATTCCTTAGGTAAGGAAATTTCGGAAGAAGATGTTAGGACCGGAGCGACACTAAGAGGGGGGGGGGGGTGAATTAGTGCAATGGTAAAGTATGATAAACTTTCGACGATTTAAACACTTACGAAAACTTCGTACGATAAAAGTAATGTTTCGTTTAAAACTGTTTCGATTGTGTTTTTAACTTGAAGGCATATGTAAGAAGGAGACAAAGAAGAAGAGCATCAAAGTGAAGATGGTTTGCAGTAATATAAATGACAATAAGATAAATGCAAACCAGAGAAGACGGTAGTTTATAGTGGTTCGGTCAATTGTGACCTACATCCACTCCTCCGATTCCTCTTCCGTCGAGGCCACCAGCATCCACTAATGATCTTCCTTTACTAGGCAAAGATCAACCTCCTTCTTACACCCCTCTTACAACCTCTTACAAGTGGTTCACCCTTTTACAAAGATTTCAATGAAAAGAAAGGAGGTGAACACTCAAGCTATTGAAAACAAGACTTTTCCTAAAGCTTTTCTCAACTTCTAGCTTCTCAAAAGGTTATTTTCTCTGGTGAGAAATGAGGGGTATTTATAGGCCCTAAGAGGATTCAAATTTGGGCTCCAAAATTTGAATTCTCTTGGGTTTCCGAGGCCGGCGGTGCCACTGCCTGTCAGTGGCGGTGCCACCGCCTGTCAGTGTCTGACACTGACAGTGGACTGGCGGTGCCACCGCCTAGTCAAGTGGTACCACTGCCCAAGTCTCGGGTGCTGGGTGGTGCCACCGCCTAGGCCAATTCAGCTCACTGGTTGGGCTCCAAACTTGGCCCAAACCAGTCCGAACTCGGGCCCAATTGGCCCCTACTTGGGCTATAGGATTAACACCTAATCCTAACCCTAATTAACATGCTAACTACGAATTTAAAGACATTTTCTAAGCTATTACAAAGTCCGTAAGTCAAGACTTCTTCCGGCGAACTTTCGGCGAATTTCCGACGGTCTTCCGATAAACTCTCGGAAACTATTCTACGGACTCCCGGCAAGCTCCTAGACTTCACGATTTGATCTTGGCGAGTTCCAATGAGCTTCTTCGGCCAGCTCCAATCTTTCTCGGCGAGCTCCGCGAACTTCCAACGAACCTTCTGGCGAGCTTCTGAAAAACCCTTCGACAAGCTTACTCATTCTCGGCTAGTTCCGGCAGCATTCCCGACGAACCTTCGGACTTCCGTCGAACTCTCGAACTCGCAACAAATCCTTCGCGCTTGACTCCGAAACTTTGCTTTGCTTTATGCCTTCATCGTTATCGTAGTTAATCCTGCACACACAAGCTAAAACTCTACTCCGATCTAGACAATTATTACAACACGAATTGACATTCTGTTGCTCGGCACGTCATTGGTTGGCGCTTCGTCCGATTCTTCAGCGCATCGTCCTCTCTTGCGGCTTGTTACCCAATCGACGGTTGACCTCCGTAACCCCGATATCATTGGCGCAATTCCGCTTTCCTTGGTCCGATGCCCGACGTCCGAAGCCTTCTGCCGTCCAATATCCTAACATGATCTCCTCCGGCGCAACGTCAATTCCTCCTGCGTTAACTGTCTAATCCTGATCGAGTAGACCTGCATCACTCAAAATATAGTTTAAATTATAAACACATATCAAGTGGTTTCATCATCAAAATACGAGATTCAACAATCTCCCCCTTTTTGATGATGACAACCACTTGATGACGGAGTTAATCTTAACTCTTGGAGTTTAAATAAACTTCCCCTATCAATATGCCATATTGATAGAACCTTGAATTTAAACTGAATTCAAGTCATTGCAATATTCTTCATGAATACTTGCAACACATCATCATGAACATATGCATAAAACTTATGCATCACATGTCATGTCATCAACATACTTCTCCCCCTTTGTCATCAACAAAAAGGAGAAGTACCACAATCAAGTGTTTGTTATATGGGATCAACTTATTGCATGAAAAACATAATATCAAGTTTTATCATCATGCAATCTAATGATTAAAGATGTGTAAGTTTAGCATGTTTGGTCTTCTTGAGATAGCTATTGATTGCTTCTCTTTAGACTATAAGCTAGCAATTTTTACGATATGCAAGTTTTACTATATACAAGCTAGCAAAAAATTACAAAAGCAAATACAAGATAGCTTTCTTGTGTAAGCTCACGATTCTTGCTTCCTATTGCAATGTGCAAGTTGCAAGTTTTGCTTCTTTTGCAATGTGCAAGTTTTCAAATTTTGCATCTTGAGCGAGCAATATTTCTCCCCCTTTGTCATTGTAAAAAAGAAAAGAAGAATACAGTTTTGTAGTTCTTTTTCCTTTTACAACGATTTTAAAATCATGACAAAGGATGAATAATCAAGTTATGAATGTCAAGACAATTTTTCATCATGAATATTTTATCATTGCATGCATCATTATCATAAGTTGAAGTATTACATGCATAATATCATATCATCATTCATAATTACATTAATGTTTCAACATAGCAATTTCTTCTCAGAATGTGTAACTTAGCACTCATTGCTTCTCTTGATATTTGCGAGCTAGCTAGCAAAATTTGCTCCCCCTATGTCATTATCAAATAGAAGGGAATAACAATACAATTGTATAATTCATTTCCCTTTACTATAATCTTCAAATCATGACAAGGGTTAAATGTCAATCTTATTTGTGCATCATTATATTTTCAAATTAAAATATACATATTTTCAAAAACCTTATATTTCATTCATGCACGATATTGAATAAATCGATCGACATTATGAGGATATCATACATGATACTAAATTTTTTAACTATTTATCAATATTTTGATCATGGTACCAAACAATCATCATTTAGAGCATTCATGATATAAAACATTAAATTAACATTTATCATTTTAGCAACAACTCAGCATTTTAAATCATGATTTACATCATATGCGATACATCACATCATAATTAGAAAGCACAAGTATTGCATGCATAATTGCAAATCATAAATGTTTCATGATGGTATAAATTTTGTCATATTATATCCTACCATGCATGATCAAAACTTCTCCCCGTTTTATCATTGAAAACAAGAAAGAAGTAGGGAAGAGCATAAAAGTGTAAAATATTTCAATCATTTCAAGGCATTTATATCATAGATATAAAAAAAAAATAATATCATCAAAGATAAGACCATTTGAATACTAAAAGACATGATTCATTTTATCAAATCTCTTCCTTTTATAAATAACAAAAATTGTAGGTGTACAAAGAAGAGATTGTGATTAAAAAAGAATCTCAAGTAGTAAATCCAAGAAATCAAGATCATAATTTAAATACAAACTCATTCAAATTCAAATCGTCAAATTCATCAAAATCTCAACATTACTTTCAAGAGATTCAAAATGGTATACGTAGATTTATCATAATAATCATCAAGATCAATAAGATAGAGAAAAATAAATTTTCAAGGAAAAAATATTTTTCTCTTTTAAGTTGTTTCAATTCATATGATTTTATTTCATTTATGCCAAATAAAAACATGTATCATGCTTAAAACCAAAAGTGTAAGATTTATTACAACAAAGATCAATAAGGCACTTCCATTATAGTAAAAATCAATAATCCGTAAATCGCAAGATTCATCATGCATAATTTTAAAATTTATTAAGCATGATCATTATGCATGACACTAAAACATGGTTTCAAAATGTTTAATATTTTCATTACATAGTTTCATCATTATGCATCATCATATTTTCAAATTCGAACATGCACAATTTCAAAACTATATCTTTTATTTTTCATGCATGATACAAATAACTCAATCATCAATATCGACATATCATACATGATATTCAAGCATTCATGATAAATCATTTTGGCAACATGACCAAAGCTATTCAAATGATAGTATCTAAATGTCAAAATTCATTACATCCTATCATGCATGATCATTAACATCTTATTTGAATTTCATGCATTATTTCATTTCATCACATAAGGAATGTCAAGAAGAGTTATTGGGTGATGAGATAAATATTTCATGAGTATAAGGAATTGCATAAAAATCATATCATGAAAAGATAATAATAGAAGACACGTTTTGTTTTGAAAAATCTCCTCTTAAATAATCAAGGAAAAATCTTAGGAGATCATGATATAGATAAAATTCATTCAATCTTAGAATAAGATATTAATTCAAGGATATAAAATTTCTCAATTCATTATAAATCATAAAAAGAATAGTGGTTCTGAAATATCACAATTCATTTAGGAAAATTTTCTCTTTAGTGCACCATAAGAAGAAATAAAGCAATGATACCAATCATAATTCATTTGGATAATAGATGCTAATAAAGGAACATTGAGGATACAAGATCTTGATTTTTATAGAGTAAATCTCAAGTTATAAATCTCGAAAAATAAAGATAAAGTTTATTCAAATTCAAATCATCAAATCAAAATCATTTTCAAGATATTCATAAAAAGATGATAAAATAGATTCATCAAACCAAGAATTTTCAAGAAAAATACTTTTATCTATTTAGTTGTTTCATATAAGTATGCCTTTGTCGTTTTTGTGCCAAAAAAAAAATATATATCGTCAACCATTTAGGATCGAAAAATAAATTTCTTCATAACAACCATCAACATCATTATGTATAACTTTTAAAATCTCATGCATAAAATGGTATTAAAATATTTAATATTTTCATTCCATCATTTTGCATTTTTATTGAACATAATTTTGAATGATTCTTATAGATAACTAAAACTTCTTTAGTTTTAATTTATATGATTGACTTTATCTTAGCATGCTCAAATTTTGTTCATATGTCAAAACCATACATCATGTTTGAAAACCAAAGACAAGGTTCATAAAAAATCATCAAGCCTTCCTTTCAAAAGTCAGGCATCGTCATTGAAAATCAATATAGAAATCGTCAAAATACACATTCTTGCTTCTCAAGCACATTCATAAGATTAATCTTACTAGGTATATAAGCATTAGATTTATATCTAACATTTTATTGCATTAACATAACACATGTAATTTTCAAGAAAATTAATCCTAAACTAAATTAAAAATAACTCATGAAAGTATTATGTAATTTCAAAATAAATTAGGGGGGATTTCGATTACCGCATTGTTGAAAGTGGTTGAGGCGTAGTTTGCCACCTCGCCTTTCTTGATTTTCTCCTTGTCTTTGAAAGAGCTCAATTCATCCCAATTTTTGTTCTTCTTGCGTTCAAAGCAAGTAGTTCCATTCTTTTTGCTTTTTAATTTTTATTTCATTTGTAGTTTAAGTTCATCATCACTTGAGCTTATGCTCGAGTGGTCTTCATGTGTTCTATGTCCAAAATCCTTCCTGTCCTTTAGAAGGTTATTCTCGAGTTTCTTTTTTGTCACATTGTTCATTTCGTAGGTCATTAGAGACCCAATAAGTTCTTCGAGAGGGAATGTTTTAAGGTCCTTGGCCTCTTGAATGGCCGTAACTTTTGGATCCCAACTTTTTGGAAGGGATCTTAAGATTTTAGTGACTAGTTCAAAATTAGAAAAACTTTTACCAAGAGCTTTGAGTCCATTGATGACATCCGTGAAATGGGTGTACATGTCTCCGATGGACTCACTTGGTTTTATCCGGAAAAGTTCATAAGAATGCATAAGAATATTGATTTTGGACTCTTTCACTCGGCTAGTGCCTTCATATGTGACCTCTAGAGTTCTCCAAATATCGAAAGCTGAGTCACACATCGAAACGCGATTAAATTCATTTTTGTCAAATGCACAATATAAGACATTCATAGCCTTTGCATTTAGAGAAAACATCTTCATCTCAAAATCATTCCAATGGTTCATTGGGAGAGAAGACTGTTGAATCTCAGATTTTGATGATGCAATCAATTGATGAGTTAATTGATCTAATCCATATTATTGAGTTAAGTGTGTAGGATTAACTACGATAACCAGAAAACACAAAGCAAGGATACCAGAGTCAAGTTCGATGGACGTTTAAGAGTTCGAAGAATCGTCAGAGATGTTGCTGGAACCAATCGAGAAAAAATCGGGAACCTGTCGGAATTTTCGGAAGTTCGCCGAAGAGATCGTCAAAGGTTCACGGAGATCACCGAGAAGGCTCGGCTACTCATTAAAGTCATCACAAGTTCGAGAGCTTGCTGGGAGCCCGTCGGAAGAAGTTCGTCGGAAAGCTCGCCGAAACAAGACTCGACATTCGCGGTTGAAAATTTGCTTAGGATGTGTTTTTGTTAAGTAGTTAACGTGTAATTAGGATTAGGATTAAGAAATAATCCTATATTCTGGTTAGGGGCCAATTGGGCCCAAAATTAGACTTGGTTTGGGCTAAGTTTGAAGCCCAACCAGTCAACCGAAGAGTCTGGCGGTGGGATTGCCAGACTGGGCAGTGGCACCGCCCAGTGCCCGAGAGCCAGGCGGTGGCACCGCCTAGCACTGTCAGCGCCTGACACTGACAGGCGGTGGCACCGCCACTGATAGGCGGTGACACCGCCAACATCGGGAACTCCACGAGAATTCAAATTTGGAGCCCAAATTTGAATCCTCTTGAGGCCTATAAATACCCCTCAAATCTCAGCTGAGATCACAACTTTTTGAGCAGCAATTGATTGAGAGCAAAGGCTTAGAAAGTCTTAGCAAGTCTAGTTTTCAATTTGCTAGAAAGTTCTCCTCCTTTCTTGCTGAAAATTTGTAAGAGGTTGAACTGTCTGTAAAAGGTTGTAAGAGGGGTATTTGCCCTTCCATTTCAAGAGATTTGCTAGTGGAAGGTGGGAGCCTCATCGAAGAGGGGCCTCGCAAGTGGATGTAGGTCATTTGACCGAACCACTCTAAAATCGGCTTGATCTTTGGTTTGTATTTCATTATTGCTATTTACATTACTGCAAACCTTCTTAGATGTTTTAGTTCCTTATTACCTTTGCTGCGCATATTTAAGCTTTTCAAGTTCCGTTCTTATCGTACGAAAGATTTGTTAAAATCGAAGTTTTAATCCGCTGCACTAATTCACCCCCCCCTCTTAGTGCCGCTCCGATCCTAACAATTGGTATCAGAGCTGGTTCACTCTCATATTTGGTTTAATACCCACGAGAGATGGCTTACTCCGGCATGCATGAGGGACACTCTATCACACGTCCACCCATGTTTAATGGGTCAGATTACACGTATTGGAAGACTCGGATGAGGATCTTCCTCATTTCTATGGATTTCGAGCTTTGGACTATTGTGGAAAACGGATTTCAAAAATCTTCTCTTTCGATGAGCGAATGGAATGAATCGGAGAAGAAGGTTTTTGCTTTAAATGCAAAGGCTATGAATGCCTTATTTTGTGCACTAGACAAAAATGAATTTAATCGTATTTCAATTTGTGATTCAACTTTTGATATTTGGAGAACTCTTGAGGTCACTCATGAAGGCACTAGCCAAGTGAAAGAGTCCAAAATCAACATTCTTGTGCACTCTTACGAACTTTTCCGAATGAAACCAAGTGAGTCCATCGGAGACATGTACACCCGTTTTACGGATGTCATCAATGGACTCAAAGCTCTTGGTAAAGATTTTACTAACTTTGAACTAGTAACTAAAATCTTAAGGTCCCTCCCTAAAAGTTGGGATCCAAAAGTTACGGCCATTCAAGAGGCCAAAGACCTTAAAACATTCCCTCTTGAAGAACTCATTGGGTCTCTAATGACCTACGAAATGACATGTCAAGCTCATGACGAGCTCGAGAACCCCCTTCCAAAGAACAGGAAGGATATGGCACTCAAATCACAAGAAGACCACTTGAAAGGAACATCAAGTGACGAGGACAATGACAATGACATTGCACTTTTGACTCAAAAATTTAAAAAATATTTAAGGAAGAACAAATTTAAAAATAATAAAAAAAATAAATTTGAACAAAAGAAGGACCAAGTGATTTGCTATGGATGTAAAAAACTGGGACACTACAAGAACGATTGCCCTCAAGCCAAAAAGAGAACACCAAAGAAGAAGGCGCTCAAGGCAACATGGGATGATTCAAGCACGTCCGAAGAAGAGGAGTCCAACACCGAGCAAGTTGCTCACTACGCCCTAATGGCCTTCGAAGAAGAGGTAACGGATTTAATTAATGCAGATTTACCTTATCATGAATTATTAAATGCCTTCCATGAGTTATTTGATGAATGTAAGATAATTAGTAGAAAATACAAATTGCTAAAAAAGGAGCATGATAGTCTTACTTGTGCTTTTGATAAATTAAAAACTGAATATCATGATAGTCTAGCTCCATGTGCTAAATGCCATGATTTAAATACTCTCCAAAATGAGAACTTGGTACTTAAGGACACCTTGAAGAAATTCGAGGTCGGTAGCAAGTCCTTAAACATGATCCTTACAAATAAGGGTCATGTCCCTAAAAGGAGTGGAATCGGATTTGTGAGAAGTACTCACCAAAATCCAACCACCTTCATTAAAGGTCCTATCTTACATGTTCAACACCAAAGCGATTACAACTTTTGTTGCAAATATGGACATATGACTTACCAATGTCCATTCAAGAAAATTAGTCCAAACAAATTGATTTGGGTTCCTAAAGGAACCATGGTCAAGTCTATACAACATGATAAACAAGCTAGATTAGCTTTTGAGGCACGCAAAAGTAAATGGGTACCTAAAAATAATTCCTTCTTGTAGAAACATACACTATCACATGCTAGGAGCAAGAGATGGTATCTTGATAGTGGATGCTCAAGGCATATGACCGGAGATCCATCCCAATTCACCAAGCTCACTAGCATGGACGAAGGCTATGTCACCTTCGGAGACAACAACAAAGGCAAAATCATTGGCAAGGGAACCATAGGTAACAAATCAAGTTTTTCCATTGATGATGTGTTACTAGTTGATGGATTAAAACATAATCTATTGAGCATTAGTCAATTATGCGATAAAGGTTATGTCGTTAGATTTGAATCAAATATGTGCATTATTGAAAAACCAAATCATAACATGACTATGATTGCTTTAAAACAAAATAATGTCTATACCATCAATCTTGATGAACTAAGTAATGAAGTGTGTTTCTCCGCCATAAATGATGATGCTTGGCTTTGGCATAAGAGATTAGGCCATACAAGCATGAAAACAATATCTAAAATCTCATCTCAAGAATTAGTACGAGGGATTCCGAATATAAAGTTTATTAAAGATAAGGTATGCGATGCATGTCAACGAGGGAAGCAAATAAAAACAAGCTTCAAATAAAAAAATCAAATTAGCACCACTAGACCGTTATAATTGATCCATTTGGACTTATTTGGACCAATTGATACAACTAGTCTAGGTGGAAGCAAATATGCTTTTGTGATTGTGGATGATTACTCTAGATACACTTGGACCTATTTCTTAGCTCACAAAAGTGATTGTTTCAAGTGTTTCTCTAAATTTTGTAAACTCACTCAAAACGAAAAAGGGTTCATGATTTCATCAATTCGGAGTGATCATGGTGGCGAATTTCAAAACCGTGACTTTCAAAATTTTTGTGAAGTTAATGGATACAATCACGACTTCTCCACTCCAAGAAATCCCCAACAAAATGGAGTAGTTGAAAGGAAAAATAGAAACCTATAAGAAATGGCAAGAACTATGTTAAATGAACATAGTTTACCTAAGTATTTTTGGGCCAAAGCCGTAAATACGACTTGCTACATCATAAATAGAGTCCTAATAAGACCATCCTTATCAAAATCTCCCTATGAATTATGGAATAACAAAAAACCGAATATTTCTTATTTTAAAGTTTTCGGTTGTAAATGCTTTATTTTAAATGAAAGGGATGCCTTAGGAAAATTTGATGCTAAATCCGATGAAGGCATCTTTCTTGGTTACTCTTTCGTTTCTAAAGCTTTTCGGGTTTTTAATAAAAGAACCTTAGTAATTGAAGAGTCTATTCATGTAGTTTTTAGTGAAGTTTCAAATTTAAAGAAAAATGATTTTGATGATGATCTTGGTTTTGATAATTTGAATTTAAATGAACTCCCTCCTCAAAATAGCAACTTGGATGCACCTTCTTCCGAAATTTCCTTACCTAAGGAATGGAAGTATATAGATGCTCATCCAAAGAAGCTAATTATAGGGGATACATCTAAAGGGGTTCAAACTCGTTCCTCTTTCAAGAATTTTTGTGCTAATGCCGTCTTCCTCTCTCAAATCGAACCTAAGTGCATTGACGAGGCCATAAAAGATGATTTTTGGGTTATTGCAATGCAAGAAGAATTGAATCAATTTGAGAGAAATAAGGTGTGGGAGCTTGTTCCTAGACCTAGTGACCATTTAGTGATTGGTACTAAGTGGGTCTTTAGAAACAAGCAAGACGAAAATGGTATCGTGGTTAGAAACAAGGCTAGATTAGTGGCCAAAGGTTTCAACCAAGAAGAAGGTATCGATTACGAAGAAACCTTCGCTCCCGTGGCTCGATTAGAAGCCTTAAGGATGCTCCTTGCCTATGCTAGTTGTTATAATCTTAAACTATTTCAAATGGTTGTCAAAAGTGCCTTCTTGAATGGTTTTATTTCCGAAGAAGTATATGTCGAATAACCTCCCGGATTTGAAAATTGTCTTCTTCCTAATCATGTATTCAAATTGACCAAGGCTCTCTATGGCTTGAAACAAGCTCTTAGAGCTTGGTATGAAAGGCTTAGTTCCTTTCTTATTTTAAATAATTTTACCAAAGGCAAGGTTGATACTACATTGTTTATTAAACATTTTGAAAATGATTTTCTTATTGTGCAAATTTATGTTGACGATATTATTTTTGGATCTACGGATGAATCACTATGTGAATCATTTGCCAAATCTATGAGTCATGAATTTGAAATGAGTTTAATGGGAGAATTAACTTTCTTTTTAGTATTACAAATCAAACAACTTAAAGATGGTATATTTCTTAACCAATCTAAATATATGTTAGAATTGTTAAAACGATTTAACATGGATAATTCAAAAGCAATAAACACCCCTATGAGTACTGCGACTAAGTTAGATATGGATGAAAATAGTGAAAATTTCGATCAAAAAACATATAGGGGTATGATAGGTAGTCTACTCTACCTTACCGCAACTAGACCAGATATCATGTTTAGTGTAGGACTTTGTGCTAGGTTTCAATCAAATCCTAAATTATCTCATCTTAAAAGTGTTAAAAGAATATTTAGATATCTTAAAGGAACTCCAAATTTAGGTTTATGGTATCCAAAATCCAAAAATTTTGATTTAATGACTTATGCGGATGTCGATTTTGGGGGATGTAGGATTGATAGAAAAAGTACATCCGGAACATGCCAATTTTTAGGACATGCACTTGTTTCTTGGACTTCCAAGAAACAAAATTCAGTTGCACTATCTACGGCGGAAGTCGAATACATTGCTGCGAGTGCATGTTGTGCACAAGTTGTATGGATGAAAAATACATTAGAAGACTATGGAATTCATTTTAAAAATATCCCCATAAAATGTGATAATACTAGTGCCATATGTCTTACTAAAAATCTAATTCAGCACTCTAGAACTAAGTACATCGACGTTAGGCACCATTTCATACGCGATCATGTCCTTAACAATGATGTTGTTCTAGAATTCATTGACACGAAGCATCAATTAGCAGATATATTTACAAAAGCCCTAAATGAAGACAAATTTGAATTTATTAGAAGGGAACTGGGCATGTTAAATTGTCCCTTAGAGTAAGACGTTTGAATGTAGTTTACGAAAATTGGCTCATCCTTGTCCCGCTCATTTGTGGATTTGATTTCACCCTCTTCTTTCGATTCCAAATGAAATATTAAAATACAACTCAATATCTCAACCTTTGCTTGCGTCAAAGACCTCTGGAATTCAAGAAGGAGGAAGAAAATTTTTTTTTTTCCTTCTTCCGCGGCCAGCCAGCGGTGGCACCGCCAGAATCGGCGGTAGCACCGCCTGAGCGCTCGGGCGCCAGGCGGTGGCACCGCTTGTTCAGGCGGTGTAATCGCCCGAGAGCTCTTTTAAACCCGAGAGGGTTAGGGCTGGCGGTGACACCGCCCCCAACCCGTGGAACTCTTGCTCCAACTCTCCCAAACTCTCTCAATCCCTCATTCTAACTTCTACAGACCTTGGAGAAGGAATATTGTTGGTCCAAACTCTCCATCATCTCAGAAACACTCTATAAGGTAAAATCTTCCCTTCACTCTCTTCTTGTGTCACCTATTCATTACAATTCATATTTCTCTTATCATTTTGTCTAGAAAATGGCTCCTAAGAGATCAAAAGGGAAAAGGATTGAAGGAGATTCATTTGACCATAATCTTTTTAGATCCAAAGAAGATGCCCTTAGATTTCCAAACTTTGAAACAAGATATGTCCATAAGGGAAAATACGTTGATCTTGATGAACTAGGAGATTTAGAACCCATTAGGTGGTTTGCTCATTTAGAGGCCCTACCTCTCTTACAAATAGATTAACCAATTTATCCTAGATTAGTTAAGCTCTTTTATGCAAACCTATGGGTAGATAACGATAGCCTAAGTTCTTACATGTTAGGAACACAAATTAGGATTTCTGATAATTTTATTTGTGAACTAATCGGCATCACTGAAAAAGATAGGGGCTGCTATTTTAGAGCAAAATGGGATGTGAATATAATAGGAGCAACCCTCATGGGTCAGGTCGTCGAAACCATTTTTTGCAAACTCAAACTTTGGAATAATACCCAAAAGTTGAACACTTACTACCTTTTAACTCTAAGGTTCTTCATCATATCATGGCAAGCATACTTTTCCCTAAGCAATATCATCTTGATGAAATAAGTACAAGAGAGATAAGCACCATGTATTGGATCATGACCGGTCAACAAAAACTGTTTTTGATATTCAATACGGCAACAAATACAGGAAATTACAGCTAAAGATATTATGTTGCCATATGGGGATTAATCACTAGATTTCTTAGATGCCTATAACATTTGCATCCCACCCCATGAAGAAACAATTCAGAGTAATAGATATAACGTCATCAATAAAAAAATCTGCTAAAGAGACTTAGGTGTATATTTAACAATGGAATATGGGTAAGGCAACCTAGAAGGACAGATCCTATTCCTCCACCAAGAGAACAACCGTAAACACCAATTCTTATGGGAAATGAATCTCCTCCTCCTAGTCCCTTTGATGCGGTGCCTTCAGCTCTGTTTCATCCTCTCTAAGGAATCATTATGGCTGAACTATCTCAGATCAAATTCCAACAAGACCAACTCAAATCGGCCAGAGAACAAATTCAGCTCCAAAGAAATGGAAATTTTAAAAGAACTACGACAGCTAAACCAAAAAATAAATGTTATATATCAGCACTATGGATTACCTCCTACGGATTGATGTATCTTTGTATTCTGTTTTGTTTTACTCTTGCTCTCATGTTCCAAGCTGGTCATCTTTTGAACAAAAACTGAACTTTTATTGTTTAAATTCTGGATATATGCTTCTGGATGAATGCTGATCTTTCTCTTCGAACATGAATTTTTGATAGAATGAATGCTAAATTTTTCTGTAAAATACTTTTTCCTTTTTGTTGATGACAAAGGGGGAGAAAAATGATGACTTATAGCATAACTTATATAAGCTAATGTGATATGAATGTCTTATTTGCCTTGCATAATCTTTGAATATATCGCACAATCGATTGATCATATTGAATGCATATCTAAAATGTATGATCATGTTGAAAATCTTTATCTCTTATCTTTCGACTTGAAAAATATTTTCATCGAAGTTTCGCATTTACATTATACTTAATGAGAACAACGATAAGTTCTATGGTTAGAACTTATCGGTTTATGCTTGAATTCAATGGGATGAAATTCAAGTGTTTTATCTTCTCAAAATATAGCATAAAGATAGGGGGAGTTATGTTTAACTCCGTCATCAATTGATTGCCATCATCAAAAAGGGGGAGATTGTTGAATCTCGGATTTTGATGATGCAATCAATTGATGAGTTAATTGATCTAATACATATTATTGAGTTAAGTGTGCAGGATTATCTACGATAACCAGAAAACAGAAAGCAAGGATACCGGAGTCAAGTTCGATGTACGTTTAAGAGTTCGAAGAATCGTCGGAGATGCTGTCGGAACCAACCGAGAAAAAATCGGGAACCTGTCGGAATTTTCGAAAGTTCGCCGAAGAGATCGTTGGAGGTTCACGGAGATCACCGAGAAGGCTCGGCTACTCAGTAAAGTCATCACAAGTTCGGGAGCTTGCTGGGAGCCCGTCAGAAGAAGTTCGTCGGAAAGCTCGCCGGAACAAGACTCGACGTTCGCGGTTGAAAATTTGCTTAGGATGTGTTTTTGTTAAGTAGTTAACGTGTAATTAGGATTAGGATTAAGAAATAATCCTATATCCTAGTTAGGGGCCAATTGGGCCCAAAATTAGACTTGGTTTGGGCTAAGTTTGAAGCCCAACCAGTCAACCGAAGAGTCTGGCGGTGGGACTGCCAGACTGGGCGGTTGCATCGCCCAGCACCCGAGAGCTGGGCGGTGGCACCACCTGGGTTGGGCGGTGGCACCACACAGTGCCCGAGAGCCAGGCGGTGGCACCGCCACTAACAGGCGGTGACACCGCCAGCATCGGGAACTCCACGAGAATTCAAATTTGGAGCCCAAATTTGAATCCTCTTGAGGCCTATAAATACCCCTCAAATCTCAGCTGAGATCACAACTTTTTGAGAAGCAATTGATTGAGAGAAAAGTCTTAGAAAGTCTTAGCAAGTCTAGTTTTCAATTTGCTAGAAAGTTCTCCTCCTTTCTTGCTGAAAATTTGTAAGAGGTTGAACTGTCTGTAAAAGGTTGTAAGAGGGGTATTTGCCCTTCCATTTCAAGAGATTTGCTAGTGGAAGGTGGGAGCCTCATCGAAGAGGGGCCTCGCAAGTGGATGTAGGTCATTTGACCGAACCACTCTAAAATCGGCTTGATCTTTGGTTTGCATTTCATTATTGCTATTTACATTACTGCAAACCTTCTTACATGTTTTAGTTCCTTATTACCTTTGCTGCGCATATTTAAGAATACGCTTTCAAGTTAAGCTTTTCAAGTTCCGTTCTTATCGTACGAAAGATTTGTTAAAACCAAAGTTTTAATCCGCTGCACTAATTCACCCCCCCCTCTTAGTGCCGCTCCGATCCTAACAAAGACATTTCAAATCCATTTTCGACTATGTGCCATAAATTCAAATCCAAAGAGAGTAAGAAAACTCTCATTTGAGTTTTCCAACAAGTGTAGTCCGTCTCATTGAAAAAGGGAGGACGAATGAGAGAGTGACCCTCTTGAAAGCCATAAAGAGCCATTTCTATTTGGGTGTTAAACCAAAGTAGAAAAACATGGCTCTGATACCAATTGTTAGGACTGGAGCGGCACTAAGAGGGGGGGGGGGTGAATTAGTGCAACGGTAAAGTATGATAAACTTTCGACGATTTAAACACTTACGGAAACTTCGTACGATAAAAGCAACGTTTCGTTTGAAATCGTTTCGATTGCATTTTTAACTTGAATGCATATGTAAGAAGGAGACAAAGAAGTAGAGCATCAAAGTGAAGATGGTTTGCAGTAATATAAATGACAATAAGATAAATGCAAACCAGAGAAGACGGTAGTTTATAGTGGTTCGGTCAATCGTGACCTACATCCACTCCTCCGATTCCTCTTCCGTCGAGGACATCGGCATCCACTAATGATCTTCCTTTACTAGGCGAAGATCAACCTCCTTCTTACACCCCTCTTATAACCTCTTACAAGTGGTTCACCCTTTTACAAAGATTTTAATGAAAAGAAAGGAGGTGAACACTCAAGCTATTGAAAACAAGAATTTTCCTAAAGCTTTTCTCAACTTCTAGCTTCTCAAAAGGTTGTTTTCTCTGCTGAGAAATGAGGGGTATTTATAGGCCCTAAGAGGATTCAAATTTGGGCTCAAAAATTTGAATTCTCTTGGCTTTCCGAGGCCGGCGGTGCCACCGCCTGTCAGTGTCTGACACTGACAGTGGACTAGTGGTGCCACCGCCCAGTCAAGCGGTGCCACCGCCCAAGTCTCGGGTGCTGGGCGGTGCCACCACCCAGTCTAGGCGGTGCCACCGCCTAGGCCAATTCAGCTCACTGGTTGGGCTCCAAACTTGGCCCAAACTAGTTCGAACTCGGGCCCAATTGGCCCCTACTTGGGCTATAGGATTAACACCTAATCCTAATCCTAATTAACGTGCTAACTACGAATTTAAAGACATTTTCTAAGCTATTATAAAGTTCGTAAGTCAAGACTTGTTCCAGCGAACTTCCGACGGTCTTCCGATAAACTCTCGGAAACCATTCTATGGACTCCCGGCAAGCTCCTAGACTTCACGATTTGATCTTGGCGAGTTCCAACGAGCTTCTTCGGCCAGCTTCGATCTTTCTCGACGAGCTCCGCGAACTTCCAACGAACCTTCTGGCGAGCTTCCGAAAAACCCTTTGGCAAGCTTACTCATTCTCGGCTAGTTCCTGCAGCATTCCCGACGAACCTTCGGACTTCCGTCGAACTCTCGAACTCGCAACAAATCCTTCGCGCTTGACTCCGACACTTTGTTTTGCTTTATGCCTTCGTTGTTATCATAGTTAATCCTGCACACACAAGCTAAAACTCTACTCCGATCTAGACAATTATTACAACGCGAATTGATATTCTGTTGCTCGGCACGTCATTGGTTGGCGCTTCGTCCGATTCTTCAGCGCATCGTCCTCTCTTGCGGCTTGTTACCCAATCGATGGTTGACCTCCGCAACCTCGATATCCTTGGCGCAATTCTGCTTTCCTTGGCCCGATGCCCGACGTCCGAAGCTTTCTGCCGTCCAATATCCTAACGTGATCTCCTCCGGCGCAACGTCAATTCCTCCTGCGTTAACTGTCTAATCCTGATCGAGTAGACCTACATCACTCAAAATGCAGTTTAAATTATAAACACATATCAAGTGGTTTCATCATCAAAACACAAGATTCAATAGAAGATACATCCAAGTTGCCATTTTGAGGAGGAGGTTCATTTAAATTCAAATTATCAAAACCAAGATCATCATCAAAATCATTTTTCTTTAAATCAGAAATTTTATTAAAAACTACATGAATAGACTCTTCTATAACTAAGGTTCTTTTGTTAAAAACATGAAAAGCCTTAGAAATGGAAGAGTAACCAAGAAAGATGCCTTCATCGGATTTAGCATCAAATTTTCCTAAGGCATCCTTGTCATTCAAAATAAAGCATTTTCAACCGAAAACTTTAAAATAAGAAACATTTGGTTTTTTATTATTCCATAATTCATAGGGAGTTTTTGATGAAGACAGTCTTATTAAAACCCTATTCATGATGCAGCAAGCCGTATTCACGGCTTTGACCCAAAAATACTTGGGTAGACTATGTTCATTTAACATAGTTCTTGCCATTTCTTGTAAGTTTCTATTTTTTCTTTCAACTACTCCATTTTGTTGAGGATTTCTTGGAGTGGAGAAGTTGTGATTTTATCCATTAACTTCACAAAGATTTTGGAAATCACGGTTTTGAAATTCGCCACCGTGATCACTCCGAATTGATGAAATCATGAAGTTCTTTTCGTTTTGAGTGAGTTTATAAAATTTTGAGAAGCACTTGAAACAATCACTTTTGTGGACTAAGAAATAGGTCCAAGTGTACCTAGTATAGTTATCCATAATCACAAAAGCATATTTGCTTCCTCCTAGACTTGTTGTGTCAATTGGTCCAAATAAGTCCAAATGGATCAATTGTAGTGGTCTAGTGGTGCTAATTTGATTTTTTTGGTTTGAAACTAGTTTTTATTTGTTTACGTAGTTGACATGCATCACATACTTTGTCCTTAGTAAACTTCATATTTGGAATCCCTCATACTAGATCTTAGATATTAGTTTCATGCTTGCATAGCCTAATCTCCTATGCCAAAGCCAAGCATCATCATTTAGAGCAGAGAAGTACATTTCATTACTTAGTTCATCAAGGTTGATGGTGTAGACATTATTTTGTTTTAATGCAATCATAGTCATGTTATTGTTTGGTTTTTTGATAATACACACATTTGATTTGAATCTAATGATATAACCTTTATCACATAATTGACTAATACTTAAGAGATTATGTTTCAATCCATCAACTAGTAAAACATCATCAATAGAAAAACTTAATTTGTTACCTATAGTTCCCTTGCCAATGATTTTGCCTTTGTTGTTGTCTCCGAAGGTGACGTACCCTTCTTCTTTACTAGTGAGCATAGAGAAATGAGATGGATCTCCAATCATATGTTTTAAGCATCCACTATCGAGATACCATCTCTTGCTCCTAGCTTGTGGGTTTGTCTACAAAAGATGATGATTTTTAGGTACCCATTTGATTTTGGGTGCCCCAAAAATTGATCCACTAACTTTGTTATTCATTATTGAATCATTTATAGTTCCTTTAGGAATCCATATTAATTTTTGTGGACTAATTCTCCTAAATGGACATTTGTAGGCAATATGTCTGGATTTGCAACAGAAGTTGCATTTTATATAAGATGAAACATGTAATGTAGGTCCTTTTATGAAAGTGGTAGGATTTTGATGTGATCCTTTTACAAATCCAATTTCACTTCTATTTGCGACGTGACCCTTGTTTGCAAGGATCATATCTAATCCTTTACTACTAACCTTAAACTTGTTTAAGGTTTCTTTAAGAAGCAAATTTTCATTTTTTATTGCTTCTAAATGCTCACACTTAGAGCATGGAGGATTTTGAAGACTATCAAACTTATTTTGTAGTAAAACATGCTCTTTCTTTAAGATACTTAACTTCTTACTAATAGTTCTACATTCATCAAATAATTCATGAAAAGCGATAGAGAGTTCTTCAAAAGATAAATCTTCATTAATTAAATCACATACCTCTTCTCCTAAAGCCATTAGCGCGAAGTTTGCCTCCTCCTTATTGCTAGCTTCTTCACTTTCGGAATCACTTGAATCATCCCAAGTTTCCTTTAGAGCTTTCTTCTTCTTTGGTTACTTCTTCTTGGCTTGGGGGCATTCATTTTTGAAATGCCCTGGCTTCTTGCATTCATAGCATATCACTTAGTCCTTTTTATGTTTAAGTCTGTTTTTGGTGTTATTTTTAAATTTGTTCTTTCTTAAAATTTTTTTAAATTTTTGAGTCAAGGGTGCAATATCATTTTCACCGTCCTCATCACTTGATGTTCCTTTCAAGTGATCTTCTTGTGATGTGAGTGCCATATCCTTCCTGTTCTTTGGAAGGGGGTTCTCGAGTTTGTCATGATCTTGACACATCATTTCGTACGTCATTAGAGACCCAATAAGTTCTTCAAGAGGGAATGTTTTGAGGTCCTTGGCCTCTTGAATGGCCGTAACTTTTGGATCCCAACTTTTAGGAAGAGATCTTAAGATTTTGTTTACTAGTTCAAAGTTAGAAAAATCTTTACCAAGGGCTTTGAGTCCATTGATGACATCCGTGAAATGGGTGTACATGTCTCCGATGGACTCACTTGGTTTCATTCGGAAAAGTTCATAAGAGTGCACAAGGATGTTGATTTTGGACTCTTTCACTCGGCTAGTGCCTTCATGAGTGACTTCAAGAGTTTTCCAAATATTAAAAGCTGAATCACAAATTGAAACACGATTAAACTTATTTTTGTCTAGTGCACAAAACAAGGCATTCATAGCCTTTGCGTTTAAAGCAAAAACCTTCTTCTCTGATTCATTCCATTTGCTCATCGGAAGAGAAGATTTTTTAAATCCGTTTTTGACAATAGTCCAAAGCTCGAAATTCATGGAAATGAGGAAGAACCTCATACGGGTCTTCCAATACGTGTAATCCGACCCATTAAACATAGGTGGACGTGTGATAGAATGTCCCTTATGCATGCCAGAGTAAGCCATCTCTCTTGGGTATTAAACCAAATATGAGAGTGAGCCTTGCTCTGATACCAATTGTTAGGATCAGAGTGACACTAAGAGGGCGGGTGAATTAGTGTAGCGGATTAAAACTTCGGTTTTGAAAAAATCTTTCGTACGATAAAAGCAAATATTAATGAAAACCAATTTGGAAGCTTGATAACTTAGAAGCGTATGGAAGCAGAGTGACTAAGTAAAGAAGTTTGTAGTATGTAAATGGCAAGAGTAGGATGTAAACCAGATAACATAGTAGTTTTAAAGTGGTTCGGTCAAAATGACCTACATCCACTTGCGAAGCCTTCTTCGAAGAGGCTCCCAACTTCCACTAGCAAATCTCTTTGTAGGGGAAGGACTAATACCCCTCTTACAACATTTACAAGTGGTTCACACTCTTACAATTCTTTTCAACAAGATGGGAGGAGGTGAACACTCAAGCAATTTGAAAAATAAGACTTGCTAAGACTTTTCTAAGGCTCTTAACTCAGACTATTGCTTTGCAAAAGGTGTATTCTCTATTGAGAATTGAGGGGTATTTATAGGCCCCAAGAGGATTCAAAATTTGGGCTCCAAATTTGAATTCCTCTTGGGTTTCCGAGACTAGCGATGCCACCGCCTATCAATGTCTGTCAGGCAGGTGTACTGGCGGTGCCACCGCCTGGTCTCGGGTGCTGGGCGGTGCCACTGCCTAGTCTAGCGGTGCCACCGCCTGACACTCCGGGTTCTGGGCGGTGCCACCGCCCGTCCTTACAAATTTCTGGTTGGGCTTTACGTCCGACCCAAACCAAGTCTCTTTTGGGCCCTGTTGGCCCCTAACTAAGGTATAGGATTATCCCTTAATCCTAACCCTAATTACATGTGAACTACATACCTAAAAACATAATCCTAAGTAAGTGTTTAACCGGCCAACGTCAAGTTTTGTTTCGGCGAGCTTTCCCGCGTTCTTCCGGTGGACTTCCGATATGCCCTCTGGTTTCTTCCAGTGGACTCCCAGTAGGCTCCCGATCTTGTGACGAGTTCAACGAGTAGCCAAGCCTTCTCGGTGATCTCTGCGAACCTCCAATGATCTCTTCGACAGACTTTCGAAAGTTCCGACAAGTCTTCGATCTTTCTTGGTTGGTTCCGACAGCATCTCTGACGAATCTTCGGACTCTCAAACGTCCATCGAACTTGACTCTGGTAATCTTGTTTTATGTTTTTAGGCTGTCGTAGTAAATCCTGCACACTCAACTTTAATAATATGGATTAGATCAATTAACCCATCAATTGATTTCATCATCAAAATCCGAGATTCAACAATTTTTTCCTCATGCAGGTGTGCAAATGAGATCGTAGCTTTCATAGTGCTGGGTTGACGAGTCTTAACTTTATTGAATCTCATATTTTGATAAAGAAACCAATTGATAAGTGTTTATGATTTAATTTGTATTTTAAGTGACGCAGGATGCTTCGATCAGGGAGAGACAATTAAAGCAGGAAGAATCATGTTGGGTCGAAGGAAAATATGTCAGAAGATTGAATGTTGGGCCAGAAGATCAATCGACATACTAATAGAAGGCTTTGGGCCATGGATTTAGGCATCGAGTCAAGAAGTGTGGATATTGCGCCCAGGATATCGGAGTTATGGAAGTCAACTGACCGATTGGGCAATAGGCCGCAATAGAGGACGATGCACCAAAGAATCGAATGAAGCATCGATAGACCAATGACATGTCGAACAATATGATTCATGCTTAGTAATAATTGTCTATATCGAAGTGTGTTTTTATATGTTCAGGATTAACTACGATAGCAAGGCATAAAGCAAAATGAAGTTCCGGAGTCAAGAACGTAATTTTGTTGGGAGTTCGAGAGTTTGTTGGAAGTCCAGACATTCATCGGAAGTTCTATTGGAACCAACCGAGAAGTCCTGGAGCTTGCCAAAGAAGCTCGTTGGAACTCGCCAAGAAGATCATTGTGAAGTCCAAGAGCTTGCTAGGAGTCCGCTGGTGTTAGGATTGGGGTCGGCAATAAGAGGGGGGGTGAATTAGTGTAGCGGTAAAAATTACATCGGTTAAAAAAACCTTCAAACGGTAAAATATGTTTACGTTGAAAATCAATTTTCAAAACTTAACTTAAAAGCGTTTTCGTAAAGATAGCTTGAAAGTGTATGAAAGTTTCATAGTGGATGTAAAGAACAAGTAAGAAGGTTTTTAGTTAAAGTGAATTACTCAAAGAAATGCAAACCAGATGTTAGAGTAGTTCAGTCATCGTGACCTATATCCACTTCGCCGATTCCTCTTCCGTCGAGGCCATTGACATCTACTAATAATCTTCCTTGAATAGGCAAAGATCAACCTCTTTCTTACACCCTTCTTCTCCTTTTACTAGGTTTAGGAGACAACCCTTACAAGCACTCACACTCCTCTTACATAATTCTAAACTTAGAGTGGAGGAGGGAATTTCTAAAGAGATTGCAGCAGTGTTTTCTCACTTTTTAATCCTCTATGCTTTTGTGCTTTAACTAGGGATTAGAGGGGTATTTATAGGCTTCAAGTTGATTCAAACTTGGAGCCTAAAAATATCTCATCCCGGGTTTCCCAAGCACGGGTGGTACCACCGCTTGAGTTGGGCGGTACCATCGCTAGTGTAATTCTGACATTGACATTGCACTGGGTGGTACCACTGCCCAATTTGGCAGTACCACCACCTGGGGGGTAGTGTTGGGTGGTACCACCGCCCAGACTGGCGGTACCATCACTTGGTACCCTACAAGGGGCGGTACAACCCTCAGACTGGCAGTACCATCGCTTGACACAGTCTCGAAGACTATGCCAAAACTGTGAGACTTCTTGGGGCACTATTTGGGCCCAACATAGTCCTTACATGGGCCTAACTGGCCCATAATTTGGTTGGCCCAAATCCAAACCCAATTACATGCTAACTATGAAATCTAAGACATAATCTAAGCAAGATAAGTCTGGTTTCTTCCGGCGAGCTTCCGACGATCTTCTGGTGAACTTCCGATGATCTCTCGGTAATGTTCCGGTGGACTCTTGACAAGCTCCTAGACTTCACGATGATCTTCTCGGCGAGTTCCAACGAGCTTCTCTGGCAATATCTGAGACTTCTCGGCTGGTTCCAACAGAACTTCCGATGAACATCTGGACTTTCGATGAACTCTCGAACTCCCAACGAAATTGTGTCCTTGACTTCGGGACTTCATTTTGCTTCATGTCTTGCTATCGTAGTTAATCCTACACATGTAAAACATACTTCGATCTAGACAATTAATACTAATCATTAATCATGTTGTCCAGTATGTCATTGGTCCCTTGATGCTTCGTCTGATTCTTTAGCGCATCGTCCTCTCTTGCGGTCTATTGCCCAATCGGTCAGTTGATTCTGCAACTTCAATATCCTTGGTGCAATATCTGCTCTTCTTGGCCCGATGCCCGAAGCCTTCTGTCGATACGTCGACCGTTCCTCCGGCCCGACGTCCAATCTTTTGATATGTTTTCCTTCGGCCCAACATGATTTTTCCTACTTTAATTATCTCATCCTGATCGAACCATCCTGCATCACTCAAAACACAGATCAAATCATAAATAATTATCAATTGGTTTCATCATCAAAATACGAGATTCAACAATCTCCCCCTTTTTGATGATTACAATCAATTGATGACGGAGTTAACCTTAGCTCCTGGAGTTTAAACAAACTCCCCCTATCAATATGACATATTGATAGAAACTCTTGGATTCAAAAATCCAAGTAACATGTCATGATCATGCATGACATCAACATACTTCTCCCTCTTTGTCATCAACAAAAAAGAGAAGTTTCAACTATCAAGGGTTTGAGATATATAAGTTTAACACATTGCATAATTATCATAATCTCCAATTTTATCATTATGTAATTTTGCTATCATCATAGATATGCAAGGTAGTAAGATAGCAAGATAGCAGTCGAAGCAAAAATTTACAAGCTAGCAAAAATTTCGAAAGCAAATACAATGTAGGTTTCTTGTTGAAGTGTGTAAGCTATCGATTCTTGCTTCCTATTGCAATGTGCAAGTTGCAAGTCTTGCTTCTTGAGATAGGCAAGATAGTGATGTTCAAGAAAGCAACTTTTGCTTCTTGAAATAAGTAAGTTAGCGTTCTTTGCTACTTAAGATAGGCAAGCTTGTAATCATGGGGATGTTCAAGATAGCAATTTCTTCTCTTTTGAGAAGTGTGATTATTTTTGCTTTCTTTGCAAAAACGCAAGCCAACAAAATGTTACATTATTTTACAACATGGAAGCTAACAATTTGAGATATTCAAGAAGCAACTTCTTTCTTCTCTTTTGAGAAGTGTAATTTTTGCTTTCTTCTTGAATTGTGTGAGCTAGTAAATTTGCTTTCTATAGTAAGTTTTGCTCCCCATTTGTCATTGTTAAAAAGAAGAGAAAACCCTTTTCATCAATTTTCAAATTATGACCAAGGTAAGGTAACAAAGATAAAAAAATCAAGATGTGAATATCAAAACAATTTTTCATCATGAATATTTCATCATTGCATGCATCAAAATAATATCATGAGTGTTTCATGCATTCATATCATCACATGAAGAATATCAAAACGAACTTGGTGATGAGATATACAAATCATAAAAAAAATTATGAATATTAAGAGATATATTTTGATTCTTCTTAGATAACTCAAATAGTGAAAGGAAAGAATCATAGTTGACAATCTTGATTTATAAAAATAATTTTCAAGTTATAAATCATGAGAAATCAAGATCATGATTTTGATAAAATCCATTAAATTTAAATCATTTTCATAATCCATGAGATTCACAAAAGCATAATATACATGGATTTATTAATGAAAAATCAAAATCAATTTCATGGTTTAAAAAATTCATAACATAGGAATTGAGAAATTTTCAAGAAATGTATTCCCTTTTCATTTCATACAAGCATGCATTTGCTAAATAAAAACATTCATTATTATTTCAAAAAAAAAAAAAATTCATCATGACCAGGATCAACAAGCAATAAATCATAAAAATCATCACGTATAATTTCAAAATATAAGCATGATATCAAATCTTTTAACATTTTCATTAAGACATTAAGTATGGCTTTTTTGAACATAATGTTGAATGATTCTTAAAGATATCTAATCTTCTTTAGTTTAAATTTGTATGATTGATTTTATATTAGCATGACCAAATATTTGTTCTTATATCAAAACCATGCATCATGTTTAAAATTGAAAAACAAGGACAAGATGTTGAATCTCGAATTTTGATGAAGAAGTCAATTGTCATTTGTTGATCTAATCTATATGTTGAGAAACATGTGCAGGATTAACTACGATGGCAGTACGACATGCAGCAGGTGTTATGCCGGATTTAAGATCAAGATCACGTTGGGAGTACGAGAGTTCGTCGGAAGTTTTGCGGGAACCATCCGAGAAGTCCAGGAGCTTGCCATAAAAGCTTGTCGGAACTCGCCAAGAAGATTATCACAAAGTCTAGAAGCTTACTAGAGCATCACCAAGGGTTCATCGGATGTTCGCCGGAAGAGCGATTGATGCACTGGAACATGAATTATAGTAATCATGTCTTAATTATCATAATTAAGAGTTTAAATTAAGTTACAATTAGGAAATAATCCTATTAAATTAATTAGGGGCCAATTGGGCTCTTGACAGACCCAAATTGGGCCAAATGAAATAGCCCATTCGGCCCCTGAATTCTTGGCCGATGGTGGCACCGCTTGGGAGACTCGGTCTCCTAGGAATTCTGGGTGGTGGTACCGCTCCTGTTAGGTGGTGGTACCACCTGTAGTTATTGTTGCCAGTGGTGGTACCGCCCTTGTCAAGTGATAGTATCGCTAGAGCTCGATCTTCGAGCGTTGTCAAGCGGTAGTACCGCCCAGACTGAGTGGTAGTATCATCCAATGCTCGATGACAGGTGGTAGTACTACCCAATAATGGCGGTGGCATCGCCAGGATCTTGAAAATCTAGGATTGGACACTTTTAGGCTTCATTTTTTAATACCATTGGGGTCTATAAATACTCCACCCTTTTCTGCATGAAAGAAAAAAAATGAAAACTTGACATTATCTTGAGTCTTTGAGGCCTTAAAGTATTGTAAAAGCTAGAGTTTCCTCCTTTCTAAGTATTGAGATCATCCAAGAAAGGAGTGAAACTTGTAAGGGTTGTCACCTAAGCCCGGCAAAAGGAGAAAAGTTGTAAAAGGGTGGTTAGCCTTCGTCTATTGAAGGAAGGCCTCTAATGGATGCCAGTGACTTCTTCGGAGGAGGAAGCCGATAGTGGATGTAGGTCACGTTGACCGAACCACTCTAAAAACTTGATTTGCTTTACTTTGAGCAACTTTCCTTTATAGCAAACTGCCTCTCCTCCTTACTGTGCCTTAACTACGTCTACTTACGCTTTGACGTAAATATTTTCCGAGATCGACTTTAATTGTATTTACAAAACCGATGCTTTTCATTTGTGCACTTTACTTTGCTGCAAATCACCTTAGTCTTTTCTTACTTTTTCACAAAAGATTTCAAGTTCAAAGTTCTTCCGAAAAGGATTAATTGGAAACCATTCTTGTTGAATCGACTTTAATCAAAATAAGTTTATTGAAATCGTAAAAGTTTTTCGCTGCACTAATTCACCCCCCCCCCTTAGTGCATTCTTGATCCTAACAATTGATATTAGAGCAAGGTTCACTCTCAGTTGGATTAAAACCTAAGAGAGATGGCATTTGTCGGAAACCAAGAGGGCAACTTAATTACACATCCGCCCATGTTCAATGGGACGGATTACACCTATTGGTAGACTAGAATGAGAATCTTCCTAATTTCTATAGATTTTGAGCTTTGGAAAATTATAGAAATGGATTTCAAAAGTCTTCTCTTCCAATGGTCAATTGGAATGAATTGGAGAAGAAGACTTTCGCTTTAAATGCCAAGGCTATGAATGCCTTATTTTGTGCTCTAGATAAAAACAAGTTCAATCGAGTTTTAATTTGTGAAACAATTTTTGATATTTAGCACATACTCGAAGTGACTCACGAAGGCACTAGTAGAGTGAAAGAATAAAAAATCAACCTTTTAGTACATTCTTATGAATTATTTTGAATGAAACCGTGTGAGACCATTAGAGACATGTACACCCGTTTTATGGATGTCATCAATGGTCTAAAAGGACTTGGTAAAAGTTTTTCGGATTTTAAGCTCCTTAATAAAGTTTTAAGATCCCTTCCAAAGTGTTGGGACTCTAAAGTCACGACCATTCAAGAGGCCAAAGATTTAAATAACTTTCCTCTTAAAGAATAAATTGGGTCATTAATGACCTATTAGAGGACATGCAAAGCTCATAAAGAGCTTGAGGATACCCTTCCAAAGAACAGGAAGGATATGGCACTAAGAACACAAGAAGACCACTTGAGAAAAAACTCAAGTGATGAAGACTTTAATGATGACTTGGCACTTTTAACAAGAAAATTCAAAAAACTCATTAAAAAAATAAATTAAAAAATGACACTAAAAATAAATTAGAACCAAAGAAAGATCAAGTAATTTGCTACGAATGCAAGAAACCGGGATACTATAAGAGTGAATGTCCCCAAGCCTAGAAGAGGATACCAAAAAAGAAGGCACTCAAAGCAACATGGGATGACTCAAGCGCATCCGAAGAAGAGTAGCCTACCAACACCGAGCAAGTTGTTCACTATGCACTAATGGCCCTTGGAGAGGAGGTTTCAAGTTCAATTGATGCAAATTTATCATTTCATGAATTATTAAATACTTTTTATAATTTATTTGATGAATGCAAAACAATTAGTAAAAAATATAAATTGTTAAAAAATGAGCATGATTCTCTTGTTAGTAAATTTGATAAACTAAAAATTGAGTATAATGATAGTTTAGCTCCTTGTACGAAATGCCATGATTTAGAAATACTTCAAAAGGAAAACATGCTACTCAAGGATACCTTGAAGAAATTTGTAGTAGGTAGCAAGTCCTTGAACATGATCCTTGCCAACAAGAGTCACGTTCATAGGAAAGGCAGAATAGGATTTGTGAGTATCTCTCACCATAATCCAAACACCTTCGTTAAAGGCCCTATCTTGCATATTTCGCCCCTAAACAAATATAACTTTTGTTACAAATGTGGACATAAAGCTTATCATTGTCCATTTAAAAAGGTTAGTCCACATAAATTGATATGGGTTTCTAAAGGAACCGTAAAGAATTCCATACAACATGATTAGCAATTTAGATCGATTTTTAAGGCACTCAAGGTAAAATGGGTACCTAAAAATCATCATATTTTGTAGAAATGTAAACCATCACAAGCTAGGAGCAAGAGATGACACATTGATAGTTGATGCTCAAGGCATATGACCGGAGATTCATCTCAATTCTCTAAGCTCACTAGCATAGATGAAGGATATATCACATTCGGAGACAACAAGGGTAAAATTATTGACAAAGGAACCATAGGTAACAAATCCAACTTCTTTATTGAAGATGTTTTATTAGTTGATGGTTTAAAACATAACCTCTTGAGCATTAGTCAATTATGTGATAAAGGATATATTGTTAAATTTGAATCTAATGCTTGCATTATTGAAAAACCATAAAAAAACACATCTATGATTGCATTAAAATAAAATAACATATACACCATTGACATTATTGATCTTTGCAATGAAATGTGTTTTTCAGTTTTGAATGATGATGCTTGGCTTTGGCATAGGAGATTATGTCATGCTAGCATGAAACTAATTACCCAAATTTCATCTAACGAACTTGTAAGAGGAATTCCTCATATCAAATTCGTCAAAGATAATGTGTGTGATGCTTGTCAATTAGGAAAATAAATAAAAAGTAGCTTCAAACCTAAGAATCAAATAAGCACCTCTAGACCTTTGCAATTAATCCATATGGACTTGTTCGAACCAATTTTTACATCAAGCCTAGGAGGTAGCAAATACACTATTATCATTATAGATGATTATAGTAGATACACATGGACTTATTTTTTGGTACACAAAAGTGAATGCTTTAGGTATTTCTTTAAGTTTTATAAACGTGTTCAAAATGAAAAGGGTTTTATGATTTCGTTAATTCGAAGTGATTATGGTGGTGAATTTCAAAATCATGATTTTCAAGAATTTTGTGAATCTAGTGGATACAACCATAACTTCTTTATTCCAAGAAATCCTCAACAAAATGGAGTAGTAGAAAGAAAGAATAGAAATTTACAAGAAATGGCAAGGACCATGTTGAATGAACATAGCCTACCCAAATATTTTTGGACCGAAGTCATAAACATGGCATGCTATATCATGAATAGAGTTCTAGTAAGACTCTTACTCACTAAAACTACTTATGAGTTGTGAAATAATAGAAAACCTAATGTTTCATATTTTAAAGTTTTTGGATGTAAGTGTTTTATCTTGAATGAAAAAGATGCCTTAGGAAAATTTGATGCTAAATCCGATGAAGGAATTTTTCTTGGCTATTCTTCAATTTCTAAAGCATTTTGTATCTTTAATAAAAGAACCTTGATTATAGAAGAATCTATTCATGTTGTTTTTAATGAGGTTTTTAAAATTAAGAAAAATAATTTTGATGATGATGTTAATTTTGATACTTTGAATTTAAATGAAACCCCTTCTCTAAGTAGCAACTTGGATGCATCCACTTCCGAAACATCCTTACCCAAGGATTAGAAGTATGTACATGCTCATCTTGAGGAGCTAATCATATGAGACACATCTAAAGGGGTTCAAACATATTCTTCTTTAAAAAATTTTTGTGCCAACGCTACTTTTCTCTCCCAAATTGAACCTAAATGTATTGACGAAGCCATGAAAGATGATTCATGAATTATCGTAGTGCAACATAAGTTAAATCAATTTGAGAGAAATGAGATGTGAAAGCTTGTTCCTAGGCCAAATGACCATTTAGTTATTGGTACTAAATGTGTCTTTAGAAACAAGTAAGATGAATCAGGTATCGTAGTTAGAAATAAGGCTAGATTAGTGGTCAAAGGTTTCAACCAACAAGAAGGTACTGATTACGAAAAAACCTTTGCTCCTGTGGCTCGATTAGAAGCCATAAGGATGTTCCTTGCCTTTGCTAGTAGTAATAATTTTAAGTTGATTCAAATGGATGTTAAAAGTGTTTTTCTTAATGGCGTTATTTCCAAAGAAGTTTATGTTGAACAACCTCCCGGATTTGAGAATGATAGTTTCTCTAATCATGTATTTAAATTGACTAAAGCTTTCTATGGTTTAAAAAAGCCCCAAGGGCTTGATATGAGAGACTTAGTTCATTTCTTATTAAAAATAATTTCTCTAAAGACAAGGTCGATACTACATTATTTATCAAAAAATTTAAATATAATTTTCTTATTATTCAAATTTATATTGTTGATATTATTTTTGGTTCCATGAATGAATCTCTTTGTGAATCATTTGCTAAAAGTATGAGTCTTGAATTTGAAATGAGTTTGATGGGAGAATTAACTTTCTTTTTGGGCTTACAAATCAAATAACTAAGTAATGGTACATTTCTTAGTCAAATAAAATACACTTTAGATTTGCTAAAAAGGTTCAATATGGATAGCTCAAAAGATATCAACACTCCCATGAGCACCTCCACTAAGTTAGAAATTGCTAGTCATAGGTGCCCAGCAAGCCAATCACGTGAGTGATGGCACGTGTGACTTGATACAGAATCTTTTTGCTTATTATATTTTGGCGTATATCACTTTATAACTATTGCATAAATGCATATATTGTGATGTCCTTGGATTTGTGCAATGGGAATCGGATCGTGATGAGATCACGATAATGAGATCGATTCACCTTTAAACACATATCCTAAATAATCCCGGTCATAGGTTACTCAAGAGGGACATCGTGATAACCGGATAGACTGGTGTGCTGTATACCCGTCCATATGATGGATGCAGCTGGTCTCATAGCTGCTCATGTAGGGACACTAGGGATACAAAGACAGTGCTCATTGGAGAATGAGTTCATCGATTGATCCGCTTACGAAATGTTGGATGGTTGATGATACCTTATTGTCGATAGCGATTTTTCGTAGTTTCTAGTGGTGTATCTGGTCCTTAGACTTGAGACACCAAGGATGTCTTGTATGAGTGCTCCACTCTTTGATACCGTGACTTATAGGTTTGGCTGTCCCGGATCTAGTACAGTTGGTCATTGGGAGTGGTAGTCGACCTTTACGAGGGCTATTGAGTGTCGATAGAGGATCATCCACTCTCTGCGCCATGAGAGGAATATCCCATGTGTTCTTGCTCGGACAAATCCCTGGCCAGGGTCATTCGGGTTGAGAGAGAAAGAGTTCTCCTGAGAACTCCGATTAGAGCGAGACTCGAGTAGAAACCGTATGGGTCCGACAACACCATGCTCGATATACTCTGGTCTCGGGATATTAGATGGATGAGGGACTATAGCTACATGGTAATCGAGGACGATAGGTCCAATGGATTGGATTCCCCTCAGATCGTCTGGGGACTACGGCAGTAGTGGCCTAGCACGTCCAGTGAATGATGAGTCGAGTGAATTATTACAGAGATAATAATTCACTAAGTTAGAAGGAGTTCTCGACAGGTATGACTCATGGCCAGCTTCGATATTGGGCCTAGAGGGTCACACACATATGGTAGGCATTATGATGAGTAGAGGTTCGGATATGAGATATCCCACGGAGCCCCCTGTCTTATTGGATGCAGATCCAATACCCACTAGGGAAGGACCCATTAGGGTTTGACACGGGATCTCTATAAATAGGAGGGATTCACAGCCTCATAGGCTAGAGTCTTTGCTTGCCTTTCCTATTCTCCTCTCCCTCTCCACCTCAGAGGCCTGGAGTTTTTGAGGAGGGTCGTCGCAACCCTGCTATGTGGATCACCGCTAGAGAGGAGGACGCTTGACCTCCTTCACCCTCTCCTAAGGATCTGCAAGGAAACAGGGATATACGATCTCCCTAGGTAACACAATCTCTATACGCAGTTTTGTGTTTTTACGGATTTTTACGCACCAATCTTCACACACGAACATCTTTTTGGGAATCGGGGATTTTTGTTTTCTTGTTCTTCCGCTGCGCATATGATGTTGCCCCCCGTTGATTTCCCAACAGAAATTGATGAAAATGGAGAAAGCTTTGATAAAAAAATTATAGAGGTATGATAGGAAGTCTACTATACCTCACCACAACATGACCGAATATCATGTTTAGTGTAGGTCTTCATACTGGGTTTCAATCTAATCATAAGATATCTCATCTTAAAGCAGTTAAGAGAATATTTAGATATCTTAAAGGTACCACTAATCTAGGATTATGATATCTAAAATCTGAGAACTTTGAACTAATTGCATATGCTGATGCGGATTTTGCTGGATGTAGATTAGATAGAAAAAGCACATATGGAACATGTCAATTTTTAGGGCACACTCTTGTTTCTTAGTCATCCAAGAAATAAAACTCGGTTGCACTATCTATAACCGAAGCTGAGTACATTACAACTAGTGCATGCTGTGCACAAGTTGTATGGATGAAAAACACTTTAGAGGATTATAAGATTCATCTTAAATATATCCCCATAAAATGTGATAACACAAGTGAAATATGTTTAACAAAAAATCTTATTCAACACTCTAGAACAAAATATATTGACATTAGGTATCACTTTATATGAGATCATGTCACTAATCATGAAGTAATCCTAGAGTTTATTGATACAAAACATCAATTGGCCGATATTTTTATAAAACCTTTAAGTAAAGAATTGTTAATCTAATCTATATGTTGGGAAAAGTGTATAGGATTAACTATGATGGCAGTAAGATATGCAGCATGTGTTGTGCCGGAGTCAAGATCAAGATCACATTGGGAGTACAAGAGTTCGTTGGAAGTATGGATGTTCGTCGGAAGTTCTGTGGGAACCATCCGAGAAGTCCAGGAGCTTGCCATAGAAGCACGTTGAAACTCACTAAGAATATCGTCGCGAAGTCCAGGAGCTTGCTGGGAGTCTGTCGGGCATCACCGAGGGTTCGTCAAATGTTCGCCAGAAGTTCACCGGAAGCTCGTTAGAAGAGCGATTGACGCACCGGAACACGAATTGCAGTAATCATGTCTTAATTGTCATATTTAAGAGTTTAGATTAAGTTAGGATTGGGAGATAATCTCACTAACTTAATTAGGGGCCAATTGGGCCCTTGATAGACCCAAATTGGGTTGAATGGAACAGCCCATTTGGCCCTTGAATTCTTTGTCGGCCGTGGCACCACCATGGCCGGTGGTGGCATCGCTTGGGAGACTCGGTCTCCCAAGAATTCCGGGTGGTGGTACCACCCTTGTCAGGCGGTGGTATCGCTGGCAGTTATTGCTGTCGGTGGTGGTACTGCCCTTGTCAAGCGGTAGTACCGCTAGAGCTCGATCTTTGAGCACTGTCAAGCAATAGTACCGCCCAGACTAAATGGCGGTGGTACCGCCAGGACCTCAAAAATTTGGGATTGGACACTTTTAGGCTCCATTTTTTAATACTATTGGGGTTTATAAATACCCCACCCTTTCCTGCATGAAAAAAAAAAGAAAGAAAACTCGACATTATCTTGAGTCTTTGAGGCCTTAAAGTGTTGTAAAAGCTAGAGTTCTCCTCCTTTCTAAGTGGTGAGATAATCCAAGAGAGGAGCGAAACTTGTAAGGGTTGTCTCCTAAGCCCGACAAAAGGAGAAAACTTGTAAAAGAGTGGTTGGCCTTTACCTATTGAAGGAAGACCTCTAGTGGATGCCGATGACCTCATCGGAGTTGAAAGTCGATAGTGGATGTAGGTCACATTGACTGAACCACTCTAAAAACTCGGTTTGCATTTACTTTGAGCAACTTTCCTTTATAGTAAACTGCCTCTCCTCCATACTATGCCTTAACTACGTCTACTTATACTTTGATGTAAACATTTTTTGAGATCGACTTTAATCGTACGAAGACCTTACAAAACTGACCCTTTCATTTGTGCACTTTACTTTGCTACAAATCACCTTAGTCTTTTCTTGCTCTTTCACGAAAGTTTTCAAGTTCAAAGTTCTTCCGACAAGGATTGAGTGGAAACCATTCTTGTTGAATCAGCTTTAATCAAAATAAGTTTATTGAAATCGTAAAAGTTTTCCGCTGCACTAATTTACCCCCTTTTAGTGTGCTCTTGATCCTAACACAAAATTCATCACAAAAATCATCAAGCCTTCCATACAAAAGCTATCATGAATAACTTCAAAATCTAATGCATAGAATAAAATCGTCAATCATGGTATCGAAACTTTTAATGTTTTCATCATTATGCATCATTAAATCATTAAACATGATTTCATTAAACATGAAGCATTTTTCAATCAAAATTGAGAAATAATACGAAAATCAACATGATACATATTAATGTTTCTTAAAAACATTCATAGGATTTATCTTAAGTACTAGATTTAAGTCTAACATTTTGTTCCTTTATCATGCAATTTTCATAATCATTTTCAAAAAATTACTAGAAGGATAAGCATGATTCCTATTTTTTTGCATTTTCATTATATTTTTAAATATATAATTTTCAAGAAAAATAATTATTCTAAACTAAATTAAAAAAATGTATCATGAAATGCATTATGTAATTTCAAAATAAATTAAAGGCATTTTGATTACCTCATTGTCGAATGTCGTTAAGGCGTAGTTTGCCACCTCACTTTTGTTGGTTTTCTCCTCATCTTCGGAGGAGCTATATTCATTCCAATTTGTGTTCTTCTTTTGCATTCAAAGCAAGTAATTACATTCTTTTTGTTCATTAATTTTTGTTTCATTAACTTTTTAAATTTGTTAGTGAGGAGTTCAAGTTTACCATTACTTGAGCTTATGCTGGAGTGGTCTTCAATTGTTCTATGTCCCAAATCTTTCCTGTTCTTTAGAAGGTAGTTCTCATGTTCGTCAAGTGCCACATTAGTCATTTCATAGGTCATCAAAGACCCAATTAGTTCTTCAAGTGGTAGGTTGTTTAGGTTTTTAGTCTCTTGTATTGCGGTTACTTTCGGATCCCAACTCTTATTAAGAGAACATAAAATTTTATTTACAAGTTCAAAATCCGAAAAACTTCTACCAAGTGCTTTTAAACCATTGACGATATCCATAAAATGGGTGTACATGTCAACAATGGTTTCACTTAGTTTCATATGAAAAAATTCAAAATCATGCTTTAAAAAATGAACTTTAGAATCGATTAAACAATTCAAAATCATGCGATTATGAGAGTGCGCCATATGTCAAAAGCCATTTCACACATAAAAATTTGATTAAACTCAGTTTTATCTAAAGTGCAAAATAAAGCATTCATAGCTCTAGCATTTAAAGAATACATCTTCTTCTCCAAATCATTCTAATGGTTCATTGGAAGAGAAGACATTCGAAAATCAATTTCAATAAGTGTAGTCCGTCCCATTGAAAAAGGGAGGATGAATGAGAGAGTGACCCTCTTGAAAGCTGAAAAGAGCCATTTCTCTTGGGTGTTAAACCAAATGAGAAATACGAGGCTCTGATATTAATTGTTAGGATCGGGGTTGGCACTAAGAAGGGGGGTGAATTAGTACAGCGGTAAAAATTACGTCAATTTAAAAAACCTTCATACGATAAAATCTTTTTACATTGAAAACCGATTTCAGAAACTTAACTTGAAAGTGTTAAATCTCGGATTTTGATGATAAAGTCAATTGTCATTTGTTTATCTAATATATATGTTGAGATAAGTTTGCAGGATTAACTAAGATGGTAGTACGATATGTAGCAAGTGTTAAGCTGGAGTCAAGACCAAGATCACATTGGGAGTTCGAGAGTTCGTTGGAAGTCCGGACGTTCATAGGAAGTTATGCGAGAACCATCCGAGAAGTCTTGGAGCTTGCCAAAGAAGCTCATCAGAACTCACCAAGAAGATTGTCGCGAAGTCCAGGAGCTTGTCGGGAGTCCGTTAGAGCATCGCAGAGGGTTCGTCGGATGTTCGCCGAAAGCCCGCCGGAAGAAGCGATTGACGCACCGGAACATGAATTAAAGTAATGATGTCTTAATTATCATAGTTAGTATGTAGATTAAGTTAGTATTCGAAGGTGATCCACTAACTTAATCAGGGGTCAACTGGGCCCTTAATAGACCTAAATTGGGCTGAATGGAATAGCTCATTCGGACCTAGAATTCATAGCCAGTGGTGCAACTGCTAGGGCTAACGGTGGCACCACCTAGGAGAATCGGTCTCCTAGGAATTCTGGGTGGTAGTACCACCCCTGTCATGTGGTGGTACCACCGGTAGTTATTACTACCAGCGGTGGTATCGCCCCTGTCAAGCGATAGTACCGCTAGAGTTCAGTCTTCGAGCTTTGTCAAGCGGTAGTACCGCCCAGACCGAGTGGTAGTAACGCCTAGTGCCCGAGGATAGGTGGTAGTACTGCCCAGTTATGGCAGTGGTACCACCAGGACCCCGGAAATTCGGGAATAGACACTTTTAGGCTCCATTTTCAAACTCATTGGGGACTATATAAACCCCACCCTTTCCTGCATGAAAGGGCAACGAAAACTTGCTTTAATCTAGAGTCTTTGAAGCCTTAAAGTATTGTAAAAACTAGAGTTCTCCTCCTTCTTTCTTTTATGTGTTGAGATCATCCAAGAGAGGAGTGAAAACTTATAAGGGTTGTCTCCTAAGCCCATCAAAAGGAGAAAAGCTATAAAAGGGTGGTTGGCCTTCGCCTATTGAAGGAAAGCCTTTAGTGGATGCCGGTGACCTCGTCGGAGAAGGAAGCCAATAGTGAATGTAGGTCATGATTGACCGAACCACTCTATAATCTTGATTTGCATTTACTTTGAGCATCTTTCCTTTATAGCAAACTGCCTCTCCTTCTTATTGTGCTTTAAATACGTCTACATTTGCTTTGACACAAAACATCTTTATATATCTATATTCGTTCTGACATAAAACATCTTTCGAGATTGACTTTTTTTTATGATTTATACTACTGCAAATCACCTTTGTCTTCTTCTGCATTTTCACTTAAGACTTCAAGCTCAAATTCCTTCTGAAACGAATTGAGTTGAATCGACTTCAATCGAAACAAGGTTTTTGAAATCATGAATATTTTCTGCTACACTAATTTACCCCCTTCTTAGTGCGCTCTTGATCCTAATAATTGGTATCGAGCAAGGTTCACTCTAAGTTGGATTAAAACCCAAGAGAGATGGCATTTGCCGAGAACCAAGAGGGTCACTCTATTACACGTCCGCCCATGTTCAATAGGATGGATTACACCTATTGGAAGACTCAAATGAGGATCTTCCTTATTTCCATTGATTTTGAGCTTTGGAATATTGTAGAAAATGGATTTCAAAAGTCTTCTCTTCCAATGATCGATTGGAATGAATTGGAGAAGAAGACTTTCGCTCTAAATGCAAAGGATATGAATGTCTTATTTTGTGCACTAGATTAAAACGAGTTCAATCGTGTTCCGATTTGTGAAACTTCTTTTGATATTTGGCATACACTCGAAGTGACTCATGAAGGCACGAGTAGAGTGAAAGAGTAAAAAAGCAACCTTTTAGTACATTCTTATGAACTTTTTCGAATGAAACCTAATGAGACCATAGGAGACATGTACACCTGTTTTACAGATATCGTCAATGGTCTAAAAGGACTCGGTAAAAGTTTTTGGGATTTCAAGATCGTTAATAAATTCTAAGATCTCTTCCAAAGAGTTGAGACCCTAAAGTTACGGTCATTCAAGAGGCCAAAGATTTAAACAACTTTCCTCTTGAAGAATTAATTGGGTCATTAATGACCTACGAAATAACTTGCAAAGCTCATGAAGAGTATGAGGACACCCTTCCAAAGAACAGGAAGGATATGACACTTAGAACTCAAGAAGACCACTTAAGAGAAAACTCAAGTGATGAGGACTTTGACGATGACTAGGCACTTTTAACAAGGAAATTCAAAAAAATTATTAAAATAAACAAATTTAAAAATGACACTAAAAATAAATTTGAATCCAAAAAAGACTAAGTGATTTGTTACGAATGTAAGAAGCTGGGACACTACAAAAGTGAATGTCCCCAAGCTAAGAAAAGAACACCAAAGAAGAAGGCGCTCAAAGTAACATGGGATGACTCAAGTGCATTTAAAGAAGAGGAGCCCAACATCGAGCAAGTTGCTTATTATGCACTAATGGCCATTGAAGAGGAGGTAACAAATTTAATTGATGCAAATTTATCATTTGATGAATTATTAAATGCTTTTCATGATTTATTTGATGAATGTAAAATAATTAGTAAAAAATATAAATTGTTAAAAATGGAGCATGATACTCTTGTTAGTAATTTTGATAAATTAAAAATTATACATAATGATAGTTTAGCTCCATGTACGAAATGCCATGATTTAGAAATACTTCAAAAGGAGAATTTGCTACTCAAGGATACATTGAAGAAATTTGAGATTGGTAGCAATTCCTTGAATATGATCCTTACCAATAAGGGTCACGGTCATAAAAGAAGTGGAATTGGATTTGTGAGAAGCTCTCACCAAAATCCAACCACTTTCATTAAAGGCCCTATCTTGTATATTTCGCACCAAAATAAATGTAACTTTTGTTATAAATATGGACATGGAGCCTATCATTGTCCATTCAAGAAGGTTAGTCCAAACAAATTGATTTGGGTTCCTAAAGGAACCATAAAGAATTCCATACAATATGATAAGCAATTTAGATCAATTTTTGAGGCACCCAAGATCAAATGGGTACCTAAAAATTATCCTCGTTTGTAGAAACATATATCATTACAAGCTAGGAGCAAGAGATGGTACCTTGATAGTGGATGCTCAAAGCATATGACCGAAAATCCATCTCAATTCTCTAAGCTTACTAGCATAGATGAAGGATATGTCACATTCGGAGACAACAATAAGGGTAAAATCATTGGCAAATGAACTATGGGTAACAAATCCAACTTCTTTATTGAAGATGTTTTGTTAGTTGATGGTTTAAAACATAACCTCTTGAGCATTAATCAATTATGTGATAAAGGATATATTGTTAAATTTGAATCTAATGCTTGCATTATTGAAAAATCACACAAAAATACATCTATGATTATATTAAAACAAAATAACGTATACCCTATTGACATTAATGACCTTTGCAATGAAATGTGTTTTTCAGTTTTGAATGATGATGCTGGGCTTTGGCATAGGAGATTAGGTCATGCTAGCATGAAACTAATCACCCAAAGAACTTGTAAGAGGAATTCCTCATATCAAGTTCGTCATAGATAATGTGTGATGCTTGTCAATTAGAAAAACAAATAAAAGGTAGATTCAAACCTAAGAATCAAATAAGCACCTTTAGACCTTTGCAATTGATCCATATGAACTTATTTAGACTAATCTCTACATCAAGCCTAGGAGGTAGCAAATATGCATATGTCATTATGGATGATTATAGTAGATACACATGGACTTATTTCTTGAAATACAAAAGTGAATGTTTTAGATATTTCACCAAGTTTTGTAAACTTGTTCAAAATGAAAAGGGTTTTATGATTTCATCAATTCGAAGTGATCACGGTGGTGAATTTCAGAACCGTGATTTCCAAGAATTTTGTGAATCTAATGGATACAACCACAACTTCTCTACTCCAAGAAATCCTCAACAAAATGAAGTAATAGAAATAAAGAATAGAAATTTATAAGAAATGCTAAGAACCATGTTGAATGAACATAGCCTACCCAAATATTTTTGGGCCGAAGCCGTAAACACAGCTTACTATGTCATGAATAGAGTTCTAGTAAGACCCTTACTCACCAAAACTCCTTATGAGTTATGAAATAACAAAAAACTTAATGTTTCATATTTTAAAGTTTTTGGGTGTAAGTGTTTTATCTTGAATGAAAAAGATGCCTTAGAAAAATTTTATGCTAAATCCGATGAAGGAATTTTTCTTGGCTATTCTTTAATTTCTAAAGTATTTCGTATCTTTAATAAAAGAACTTTAATTATAGAAGAATCCATTCATATTGTTTTTAATGAGATTTCTAAAATTAAGAAAAATAATTTTGATGATGATGTTAACTTTGATACCTTGAATTTAAGTGAAACCCCTTCTCCAACTAGCAACATGGATGCATCCACTTCCAAAATATCCTTACCCAAGGATTGGAAGTATGTAGATGCTCATCCGAAGGAGCTAATAATATGAGACACATCTAAGGGGGTTCAAACATGTTCTTCTCTTAAAAATATTTGTATCAATGCCACTTTTCTCTCACAAATTGAATCTAAATGTATTGACGAAGCCATGAATGATGATTTATGGATTATTGCAATGTAGGATGAGTTAAATCAATTTGAGAGAAATGAGGTATGGAAGCTTGTTCTTAGGCCAAATGACCATTTATTTATTGGTACTAAATGAGTCTTTAGAAACAAGCAAGATGAATCTGGTATCATGGTTGGAAACAAGGCTAGATTAGTGGCCAAATGTTTCAACCAAGAAGAAGGTATCGATTACAAAGAAACCTTTGCTCTTGTGGTTCAATTAGAAGCCATAAGGATGCTCCTTACCTATACTAGTAGTAATAATTTTAAGTTGTTTCAAATGGATGTTAAAAGTGCTTTTCTTAATGGCTTTATTTACGAAAAAGTTTATGTTGAATAACCTCCTAGATTTGAGAATGAAAATTTCTCTAATCATCATGTGTTTAAACTAACTAAAGCTCTCTATGGTTTAAAACAAGCCCCAAGGGCTTGGTATGAGAGACTTAGTTCATTTCTTATTGAAAATAATTTCTCTAAAGGCAAGTTCGATACTACATTGTTTATCAAAAAATTTGAAAATAATTTTCTCATTGTTCAAATTTATGTTGATGATATTATTTTTGGTTCCACAAATGAATCTCTTTGTGAATCATTTGCTAAGAGTATGAGTCTTGAATTTGAAATGAGTGTGATGGAAGAATTAACCTTCTATTTGGGTTTATAAATCAAACAACTAAGTAATGGAATCTTTATTTGTCAAACAAAATACACTTTAGATTAGCTTAAAAGGTTTAATATGGATAGTTCAAAAGCTATCAACACTCCTATGAGTACCTCCACTAAGTTAGAAGTTGACAAAAGTAGATAAAGCTTTGATCAAAAAACTTATAGGGGTATGATAGGCAGTTTACTTTACCTCACTACAACTAGACCGGATATCATGTTTAGTGTAGGACTTTATGTTAGGTTTCAATCTAATCCTAAGATATCTCATCTCAAAGCAGTTAAAAGAATACTTAGATATCTTAAAGGAACCACAAATCTAGAATTATGGTATCCAAAATCCGAGAATTTTGAGTTCATTGCTTATGTTGATATGGATTTTGCTGGATGTAGATTAGATAGAAAAAAACACATTTGGAACATGTCAGTTTTTGAGACATGCACTTATTTCTTGCTCATCCAAGAAATAAAACTCGGTTGCACTATCTACAACCGAAGCAGAGTATATTGCAGCTAGTGCATGCAGCACACAAGTTGTATGGATGAAAAACACTTTAAAGGATTATAAGATTCATCTTAAATATATCCCCATAAAATATGATAACACAAGTGTAATATGTTTAACAAAGAATCTCATTCAACACTCTAAAACAAAACATATTGACATTAGGCATCACTTTATACGAGATCATGTCACTAATCATAATGTAATCCTAGAGTTTATTGATACAAAACATCAATTGGTCGATATTTTTTTAAAACCTTTAAGTGAAGAACAATTTGATTTTGTTAGAAGAGAATTAGGAATGTTGACTTGTCCGAATGCATGAATTTATTAAATCTCGTTTTTGGATTTTCTTGATTTTTTGATCACTTAAATTTTTGTGCTGAAAATTTTATACGAATTTGATATGATTGTATGCTTCAATAACATGTTTACTTTAATATTGAAAATTTTGTACCTTGATGCTAAAAATTTCCATGATGATGAATATGTTTACCTTCATGATTGTAATTGAAAAGCTATGACAAAACAATGTCCGAATGCATGTTTCTATTGAATTTCTCTTCCGAACTTAATGTAGTTCATGAATGGAGCTTTCATGAGTCTATGCCATATCAAAGCTATTTCATATCCATGCTCCAACACTTAATAATTTTTACATGGAATAATTTGACAAATGCATCTCTCATGGATTTATCTTTTGTGATTCTTTCATATGTGTTCGTTCTTGTTGAAGGAAAAAATTTTGAGATAAACACTTGCAAGGATTTAATTTCACATATATATCTTGATCCTTGTGAAAATGAAGAAAGTTTTAATCTCTTATCGTTTTTAACTTCATTCAACGTTAGTTCTCAATGGCTTTCCTCCTTCATGCAAAACATTAATGATAAATAAAAAGGAAGAAGTAATGAAAACTATCTCTTTTATGTGAGAACTTGTGAATGATACTATGTCTTGAATGATTGAAATATAATTGATATAAATATCTTTATAAAGTTGATATATGACATGAATTTATTTTTACCAGACTTGTAATATTATTGAATCGCTCTCCTTTTTGTTGATGACAAAGGGGGAGAAATATATGGTGAATTAATGAAAGAATGAATTGTTATATACTTGAAATGTTTGTATTAATGATAAGATATCTAGAGCTCAAATTATAATTTTATAAATTGATATCTTATCATATGATAAATTGCTATGATTGCTATCATTCACATTTGAAATATAAGACTTGAAAATATGTCATGCCTTGACATCATTTTCAGAATTGCTATAGGAATCATGATGAGGGTATTGATAAGTTTAAATGAAATTAACTTATCATTATATCTCTTGAATTCAAAAGCTTTGAATTCAAGAATGACTTATCTCAAGTATAGATAGGGGGAGTTAAGGTTAACTCCATCAATTGATTGTCATCATAAAAAAGGAAGAGGTTATTGAATCTCGGATTTTGATGATGAAGTCAATTGTCATTTCTTTATCTAATCTATGTGTTGAGATAAATGTGCAGGATTAACTATGATGGCAGTAAGATAGGAAGCAGGTGTTGAGCCAGAGTCAAAACTCGGATCACATTGGGAGTTCGAGAGTTCATCGGAAGTCCTGATGTTCGTTGGAAATTATGTGGGAACAATCGGAGAAGTCCTGGAGCTTGCCAAAGAAGCTCGTCAGAACTCACCAAGAAGATCATCGCAAAGTCCAGGAGCATGCTGGGAGTCCATCGGAGCATTGCCGAGGGTTCGTCAGAAGTTCGTCGGAAGCCCGCCGGAAGAAGCGATTGACGCACCGAAACATGAATTACAGTAATTATGTCTTAATTGTCATAGTTAGTATGTAGATTATATTAGGATTGAGAGGTGATCCCACTAACTTAATTAGGGGCTAATTGGGCCCTTAACAGACCTAAATTGGGCTGAATGGAACAACCCATTCGGACCCAGAATTCTTGGCCGACGGTGGCACCGCCTAGGAGACTCGGTCTCCCAGGAATTCTGGGCGTTAGTACTGCCCTTGTTAGGTGGTGGTATCGCTGGCAGTTATTGCTGCTAGTGGTGGTACCGCCCCTATCAGGCGATAGTACCACCAGAGCTCTGTCTTCGAGCTCTGTCAAGCGATAGTACCACTTAGACTGAGTCGTAGTACCACCTAGTGCTTGATGACAGGCAGTAGTACCGCCTAGTTATGACGATGGTACCGCTAGGACCCTGAAAATTTGGGAATGGACACTTTTAGGCTCCATTTTAGAACTCATTGGGGCCTATATAAACCCCACCCTTTCCTACATGAAAGGGCAACAAAAACTTGCTTTAATCTTGAGTCTTTGAAGCCTTAAAGTGTTGTAAAAACTAAAGTTCTCCTCTTGCTTTCTTCTAAGTGTTGAGATTATCCAAGAGAGGAGTAAAAAATTGTAAGGGTTGTCTCCTAAGCCCGTAAAAAGGAGAAAGCTGTAAAAGGGTGGTTGGCCTTCGCCTTTTGAAGGAAGGCCTCTAGTGGACTCCGGTGACCTCATCGTCGGAGGAAGCCGATAGTGGATATAGGTCACGATTGACCGAACTACTCTAAAATCTCAGTTTGCATTTACTTTGAGCATCTTTCCTTTATATCAAACTGGTTCTCCTTCTTACTGTGCTTTAAATACGTCTACATTTGCTTTGACGTAAAACATCTTTATACGTCTACATTCGTTTTGACGTAAAACATCTTTCGAGATTGGCTTTCTATGAAGTCTTTTCGAAAGCTACATTTTTGTGATTTATACTGCTGCAAATCACCTTAGTCTTCTTCTGCATTTTCACTTAAGATTTCAAGCTCAAATTCCTTCCGAAATGAATTGAGTTGAATCGGCTTCAATCGAAAAAAGGTTTTTGAAATCGTGAAAGTTTTTCGCTGCACTAATTCAACGCCCCCTATCAAGCGTAGTACCACCAGAGCTTAGTCTTCGAGCTCTGTCAAGTGGTAGTACCACTTAGACTAAGCAGTAGTACCACCTAGTGACTGATGATAGGCATTAGTACTGCCCAGTTATGGCGGTGGTACCACTAGGACCCTGGAAATCCGGGAATGGACACTTTTAGGCTCCATTTTCAAACTCAATGGGGCCTATATAAACCCCACCCTTTCCTGTATGAAAGGGCAACAAAAACTTGCTTTAATCTTGAGTCTTTGAAGCCTTAAAGTGTTGTAAAAACTAGAGTTCTCCTCCTTCTTTCTTCTAAGTGTTGATATCATCCAAGAGAGGAGTAAAAACTTGTAAGGGTTGTCTCCTAAGCCCGTTAAAAGGAGAAACACTGTAAAAGGGTGGTTGGCCTTTGTCTATTGAAGGAAGGCCTCTAGTGGCCTCCGGTGACCTCGTCGGAGGAGGAAGCCGATAGTGGATGTAGGTCACGATTGACCAAACTACTAAAATCTCGGTTTGCATTTACTTTGAGCATCTTTCCTTTATAGGAAACTGCCTCTCCTTCTTACTGTGCTTTAAATACCTCTACATTTGCTTTGACGTAAAACATCTTTATACGTCTACATTCGTTTTGACGTAAAACATCTTTCGAGATTGGCTTTCTACGAAGTCTTTTCGAAAGCTACATTTTTGTGATTTATACTGCTACAAATCACCTTAGTCTTCTTCTGCATTTTCGCTTAAGATTTCAAGCTCAAATTCCTTCCGAAATGAATTGAGTTGAATAGGCTTCAATTGAAAAAAGGTTTTTGAAATCGTGAAAGTTTTTCGCTGCACTAACTCAACGCCCCCTATCAAGCGATAGTACCACTAGAGCTTAGTCTTCGAGCTTTGTCAAGTGGTAGTACCACTTAGACTAAGCAGTAGTACCACCCAGTGCCTGATGATAGGCATTAGTACTGCCCAGTTATGGCGGTGGTACCACTAGGACCCCAGAAATCCGGGAATGGACACTTTTAGGCTCCATTTTCAAACTCAATGGGGCCTATATAAACCCCACCCTTTCCTGCATGAAAGGGCAACAAAAACTTGCTTTAATCTTGAGTCTTTGAAGCCTTAAAGTGTTGTAAATACTAGAGTTCTCCTCCTTCTTTCTTCTAAGTGTTGAGATCATCTAAGAGAGGAGTAAAAACTTGTAAGGGTTGTCTCCTAAGCCCGTCAAAAGGAGAAACACTGTAAAAGGGTGGTTGGCCTTTGTCTATTGAAGGAAGGCCTCTAGTGGCCTCCGGTGACCTCGTCAGAGGAGGAAGCCGATAGTGGATGTAGGTCACGAATGACCAAACTACTAAAATCTCGGTTTGCATTTACTTTGAGCATCTTTCCTTTATAGGAAACTGCCTCTCCTTCTTACTGTGCTTTAAATACATCTACATTTGTTTTGACATAAAACATCTTTATACGTCTACATTCGTTTTGACGTAAAACATCTTTTGAGATCGATTTTCTATGAAGTCTTTTCGAAAGCTACATTTTTATGATTTGTACTGCTGCAAATCACCTTAGTCTTCTTCTGCATTTTCACTTAAGATTTCAAGCTCAAATTCCTTTCGAAATGAATTGAGTTGAATCGGCTTCAATCGAAACAAGGTTTTTGAAATCGTGAAAGTTTTCTATTGCACTAACTCAAAACCCACCCCCACACCCCCCCCCCCCGCCCCCCCCCCCCGCCCTCTTGATCCTAATCCAGAAAGTGTTTTCATAAAGATAGCTTGAAAACATATGGAAGATGCATAGTGGATCTAAAGAGCTAGTAAGAAGGTTTGTAGTTAAAGTAAATTGCTCAAAGAAATGCAAACCAGATTTTAGAGAGGTTCGATCATCGTGACCTATACCCACTTCATCGATTCCTCTTCCATCGAGGATATCGATATCCACTAGCGATCTTCCTTTAATAGGTGAAGATCAACCTCCTTCTTACACCCCTCTTCTTCTTTTACCAAGTTTAGGAGACAACCCTTACAAGCACTCACACTCCTCTTACAGAATTCTAAACTTAGAGTGGAGGAGGGAATTTCTAAAGAGATTACAGCAGCGTTTTCTCACTTTTTAATTCTCTGTACTTTTGTGCTTTAACCAGGGATGAGAAGGGTATTTATAGGCTTCAAGTTGATTCAAACTTGGAGCCTAAAAACATCTCATCTTGGGTTTCCTGATCACGGGTGGTACCACCACCTGCGTTGGGTGGTACCACCGCCTGCGTCAATCTGACACTAGCACTGCATTGGGTGATACCACCGCCTAGTCTAGTGGTACCACCACCTGGGGGGCAATGTTGGGCGGTACCACCACCTAGACTAGTGGTACCACCGCCTGGCACCCTACTAGGGGCGGTACAACTGCCCAGACTAGCGGTACCACCGCCTAACACAGTCTTGAAGACTGTGCCATGACGATGAGACTTCTTGGGGCACTATTTGGGCCTCTCATTGGGCCCAACATAGTCCTTACATGGGCCTAGCTAGCCCCTAATTGGGTTGGCCCAAATCCAAACCCAATTACATGCTAACTACGAAATCTAAGATATAATATGAGCAAGATAAGTCCAATTTCTTCTGGCAAGCTTCCGGCGAACTTCCGATGATCTCTCGCCATTGTTCCGGTGGACTCCCGGCAAGCTCTTGGACTTCACGATGATCTTCTTGGCGAGTTCCAATGAGCTTCTCTGGCAATGAGCATCTTATCTTTACTGCCAACCTCCTCAGTAGCTTACTGTCTTATGCTCATTTACGAACATGTTTCATAGTTAAGTATTTTTCGAATCGGCGTTAAGACGGAAATAAATTTTATCGTACGAACATCATATTTCAGTTTGCGCTTACATTCTGATTTTCATCATAACTACAAACTGCCTTTATATCTTTGCTTTAACTGCATCTTGCTTGATCACAAGTTAAAGTGATTTACGAATTGGCTTTCTTACCAAAATCACTTTTATCGTACAAATGCAGTTTTAATCATCGAAAGTTCTCCGCTGCACTAATTCCCCCCCCCCCCCCCCCCTCTTAGTGCTCTTGATCCTAAAAATTGGTATCAGAGCCCAGTATTTCTCATTTTGGATTTACACCCAAGAGAAATGACTCTTCATGGCTTTCAAGAGGGCTTATCGGTTACTCGTCCACCGTTGTTTAACTGATTGGACTGCACTTATTGGAAAACTCGAATGAGAGTTTTCTTGATTTCTATAAATCTAGATTTATGGAATATTGTTGAAAACAGTTTTCAACTTCCCTCTAAACCGATGAACGAATGGTCGAATTTGGAGAAGAAGTATTTTCTTTAAACGCAAAGGCTATAAATGCCTTATTTTGCGCTTTGGACAAAAATGAGTTCAATCGGATTTCTACATGTGAAATAACTTTTGATATTTGGCGAACACTTGAAATCACGCACGAGGGAACTAGTAGAGTCAAAGAATCGAAAGTTAATATTTTATTTCATGATTTTGAGCTTTTTCGAATGCAACCAAGCGAGACTATAGACGACATGTACACCTGTTTCACGGATTTCATCAATAATCTAAGAGTTCTTGGTAAATCTTTTTCGAATTTTGAACTTGTTAGTAAAGTTTTACGATCACTTTCTAAAGATTGGGAATTAAAAGTAACGACAATACAAGAAACAAAAGATTTAAATATTTTTTCACTTGTAGAACTAATTGTTTCGTTCATGATATATGAAATGGTGCACAATACATATGATAAACAAAACAACCTTCCAAAGAATAGGAAGGATTTGAGACATAGAACATTTGAAGACCACTCGAGCATAAGCTCAAGTGATGGTGAACAAGAAGTACAAATGAAATCTAAAAAGTTCATAAAACAAAAATTAAAAAGCAAAAAGAACGGAACTACTTGCTTTGAACGCAAGAAAAAGAATACAACTTGGGATGAATCGAGCTCCTCTGAAGACGAGGAGAAAATCAAGAAAGGCACGGTGGTAAACTACGCCTTAAGGACATTCAACAATGAGGTAATCGAAACCCCCTTAATTTATTTTTAAATTACTTGATATTTTTTATGATGTAATTTTCTTTTTTATTTAGAATTAATTTTCTTGAAAATTACATGTTTTATAATGAAAATACAAAAATTAGGAATCATGCTTATCATTCTAGTAATTTTGAAAATAATCATGAAAATTACATGTTTATGATAAACAAAATGATTAAAAATGCCCTATGAAATCATGCTATATATGGTTAAGAAGTAATAATGTGTATCATATTTGATTAACATAGTTGAATGGTATCATGTTTGATTAACTAATTTCTTGATTTTGATTAAATGAAATCATGTTTGATTTAAAGTAATGCATAATGATGTAATATTAAACGTTTTGATACCATGATTGACAATTTTATGCATGAGATTTGAAGTTATATATGATGATAAGCATGTGTTATTTTCATGAGTGTATTTGAAAAATATATGGTAAAACCATGTCCGAATGCATGAAAGTGTTAAATTTCATTTTCAAATTTTCTTGATCCTAACAATTCATTTTTGAGAATCTATTGATCTTAATGGTTTTATGACGAAATTCATTTTTCGATCCTAAACATTGATGCATATTTTTATTTAGCAAAAATGAAAAAGCATGCTAACATGAAATCAATCACTTAAAATGAAATACTTAAAAAAAAAAAGGAAAAATATATTATCAATGAAATCATGAATCTACCTATGATATGAATTTTGTGAACTATACAAGTGATTTTGATGATTTGAATTTGAAATGAGTTTTATCAAAATCATGATATTGATTTCTTGGAATAACATGAGATTACCTTTGATGATCATTTTGATTCATGAAATTTTGGATTCATGACTTGGTCTTACATTTGTTTATGAGATGGTTGAAATCTTTGTAACTTTGAATTATTCCCTTCTCCTTTCAATTTTTGAATTTATGCATGTTATATGTCAAACATTTGAAACCATGTTTTGGTATCATGCATATCTAAGAAATGTTGATTTGACAAATTGAATGAGTTGAAAATGAATGATGATTTTTCTCTTAAATATAACTTGTGATATTTTTTATATAAATCATCATTTTGATTTCTCGACATTTGATACATGAGATTTTATTATGAATGAAAATTTCTCATTAATCGATCTTCTACGATTTTACTTGATATTTTCTTAAGAGGAGATTTTCTAAACGAATCATGATTTTTCCTTGTTAGTTCTTGGAGTTATTACTTGATTTTCTTTTAAAACAAGATCTCTTCTTTGTACTCCTATGATTTTTCTTGATATTTTATTTAAAGAAGATATTTACTATATGAATCATGTCTTTTGGTATTCAAATGATTTTATCCTTCATGACATGATTTCTTTGTATTTATGGCTTGCATGACTTGAAATGTTTTGGAATGATGCATTCAACACTATGATTTTTCCCTTAGATAAAAATGCATGCAACACTTTGATTTTTTTAAATAATGTGAAAATCAATAATTATCATTTTATGATAGAATGATGATTTGGAATCATGCATGTAATGATGATTTATATTTTATAATTTAGTATGATGCATGCAATGATAAAGTATTTATGAATTTGAAATGATGTATGCAATACTTATGATAATGATGTACATGATCTATTGCATATGATATTTATCATGAATGCTTTAAATAATGAATGTTTGGTATCATGATCAACATGTTGATAAATGCTTAAAAAATTTTAATGTTTGAGTATCATGTATGATATGCTCATTAATGATGATTGATTTATTTTTTGGTATCGTGAATGAAAAATAAGATTTTTGACATTGTGTATGTTTTAATTTGAATATATAATGATGCACAAATAAGATTGATACTTACCTTTGTCATAATCTGAAAATTGATATAAGGGTCTTCCCTTTTTTTTTACAATGACAAAGGGGGAGTAAGAATTTTTAGCGTGGACATCATGAAAAGAGGCAAACTAGGTAGTTTGCACAATTCAAGATGAAAGCAAAAATTACACTTCTCAAAAGAGAAGAAATTGCTATCTTGAACATCACCGATAATTGCTAGCTTGAAATCTCAAGAAAATGTAAAAATGTGCTATCTTGCCTATCTCAAGATGCTAAACATGCTAAACTTGCACTTTGCAACGGAAGCAGAATTGCAAGCTCAAACATTGCATGGGAAGCAAATTTATTGCATGGGAAGCAAAAATTTGCTAGCTTGCAACTTGCATACTTCAAGAAGCAAGAGTTGCATGATGTAGAAGTTGCTAGCTCAAAAGAAGCAAAAGTGCTATCTTGTATGTTGTAAAACTTGCATATCTAAAACTTGATAGCTTGAATGTTCTAAGCATGATGTAACACTTGTTAAATTTTCTAGCTTCAAAACTGCATGATGATAAAACTTGATATTATGTTTTTCACGTAATAGGTTGAATTAATACTATAAACACATTAGAGTTGGAACATCTCCTTTTTGTTGATGACAAAAGGGGAGAAGTATGATGGTATGCATAAGTTCATGATGACGTGTTGCAAGTATTCATGATGAATATTGCAATGACATGAATTCAGTTTGAATTCAAGGCTTTATCAATATGACATATTAATAAGGGGAGTTTGTTTAAACTCTGGGAGTTAAGTTTAAATTCGTCATGAATTGGTTGTCATCATCAAAAAGGGGGAGATTGTTGAATCTCATATTTTGATGATGAAACCAATTGATAATTATGTTTATGTTTTAATCTGTATTTTGAGTGACGCAGGATGCTTCGATTAGGATGAGACAATTAAAGCAGGAAAAATCATGTTGTGCTGGAGGAACATGTCAGAAGATTGGACGTCGGGCCGGTGGATCGGTCAACGTATTGACAGAAGGCTTCGGGCCATGGACTCGGGCATCGGGCCAAGAAGAGTGGGTATTGTGTCAAGGATATCAGAGTTGCAGAGTCAACTGGCCGATTGGGCAATAGGCCGCCGGAGAGGACGATGCGCTGAATAATCGAACGAAGCGTCGATGGACCAATGACATGCAGGACAACTTGGTTAATTGCTTAGGATTAATTGTCTCGATCGAAGTTTTGTTTTACATGTGCAGGATTAACTACGAAGGAAGAAAGACATGCAGCAGGAGTTGCACCAGAGTCAAGACCATGATCACGTTGGGGGTTCGAGAGTTTGACGGAAGTCCGGACGATCGTTGGAGGTTCTGCGGGAACAAATCCGAGAAGTCCAGGAGCTTGCCAAAGAAGCTCATTGGTGTTGAATCTCAGATTTTGATGATGACATCAATTGTCATTTGTTATCTAATCCATATGTTAAGATAAGTGTGCAGGATTAACTACAATGAAAGTAAGACATGCAGTAGGAGTTACACCGGAGTCAGGACTATGATCAAGTTGGGAGTTCGAGAGCTTGACGGAAGTCCGAACGGTCGACGGAGGTTCTGCGGTAACAAATCCGAGAAGTCCAGGAGCTTGCTAAAAGAAGCTCGTTAGAACTCGCCAAGTGGATCGTCGCAAGTCCAGGAGTTTGCCGAAAGTCCGTAGGAGCATCGTCGGAGGACCATCGGATGTTCGTTGGAAGCTCGCCGGAAGAAGCGATTGACGCACCGGAGCAAGCTGTAGTAAAAGTCTTAAGAATTGTCGTAGTTAGCACGATGATTAAGTTAGAATTGGGAGGTGATCCCATTAACTTAATCTAGGGGCAATTGGGCCCTTGAAAGAACCAAATTGGGCCGAATGGATCAACCCATTCGGACCCAGATCTCTCGCCTAGAGGTGGCACCACCTGGTTCGGCGGTGGCACCACCCAGGGCTCAGTCTCCAAGTTCTGGCTGGGCAGTGCAACCGCCTCTGATAGCGGTGCAACCGCCTGAGCTCGGTCTCCGAGCTTTGGCTGGTCGGTGCAACCGCCCCAGTCAGGTGGTGGCACCGCCTGAGTTCGGTCTCCGAGCTCTGCCAAGCGGTGCAACCGCCCCTGACAAGCGGTGGGACCGCCCAGAGGCTCAGTCTTCGAACCCTGTCATGTGGTGCAACTGCCCCAGTTAGGCGGTGCAACCACTAGACCCTGGAATTCCGGGAATTGATAGTTTTGAGCTCGGAATTCAAACTGGTTTGGGGTCTATAAATACCCCACTCTTTCAGCAATGAAAGAACAACAAAAAACCACCAAAATCTTGATCTTACTATGAGATTTTTGAGCTCAAAAGTGTTGTAATAAGCTAAAGGTTCTTCTCCCTCTTTTCTTCCAAGTTCAGATCTTTCAAGTGAGGAGAGAAAAGTTTGTAAGGGTTGTCTCTTAAGCCCGTCAAAAGGAGTGAATCTGTAAAAGGGTGGTTGGCCTTCGCCTATTGAAGGAAGGCCTCTAGTGGACGTCGGCGACCTCATCGGTGGAGGAAGCCAAAAGTGGATGTAGGTCAAGATTGACCGAACCACTCTAAATCGCGCTACTCTCTAGTTTGTATTTACTTTGAGCTTATTATCCTTACTGCAAACATCCTTCATAGCTTACTGCCTTCTACGCTTTTACGATTGCGTTTCCAAGCCTAATATTTTTCGAATCGTGTTTAGAAGTAAATCGCTCTTCTCGTACGAACATCATATTTCAGTTTGCGCTTACATTCATATTTCCATCACAACAGCAAACTACCTTAACAGATTCATTTTAACTACTTCTTGCCTAATCATAAGTTAAAGTGATTTACGAATCGGCTTTTCTACTGAAATCGCTTTTACCGTACAAACATCGTATTTCAGTTTGCGCTTACATTCTGATTTCCATCATAACTACAAATTGCCTTTATAGATTTGTTTTAACTGCTTCTTACCTGATCTTAAGTCAAAGAAATTTACGAATCGACTTTTCTAATGAAATCGGCTTTGTTGTACGAATGCAGTTTTAAACGTTGAAAGTTTTCCGCTGCAGTTTTCACTAACTAATTCCCCCCTCTTAGTGCTCTTGATCCTAACAATTGGTATCAGAGCGGGGTTCACTCTCAAATGGATTAAAACCCAAGAGAGATGGCATATGCCGGAAACCAAGAGGGCCATTCTATTATACGTCCACCCATGTTCAATGGATCCTAAGAATGAGGATCTTCCTTATTTCGATGGATTTTGAACTTTGGAATCTTATCGAAAATGGTTTTTCGAAATCTTCTCTTCCAATGATCGATTGGAATGAATTGGAGAAGAAGACTTTCGCTCTTAACGCAAAGGCTATGAATGCCTTATTTTGTGCACTTGATAAAAATGAGTTTAATCATGTTTCGGTTTGTGAAACCGCGTTTGATATTTGGCATACTCTCGAAGTGACTCATGAAGGCATAAGTAGAGTAAAAGAGTCAAAAATCAATCTTTTGATACACTCTTTCGAACTTTTCCGAATGAAACCGAGCGAGACTATTGGCGACATGTACACCCATTTCACAGATGTCGTCAATGGTCTAAAAGGACTCGGCAAAAGCTTTTCGGACTTTAAGCTCGTAAATAAGATTCTAAGATCCCTTCCTAAGAGTTGGGACCCTAAAGTCACTGCTATTCAAGAAGCTAAAGATTTAAGCAACTTCCCTGTTGAAGAACTAATCGGGTCATTAATGACCTATGAAATGACATACAAGGCTCATGAAGAGCAAGAAGACATCCTTCCAAAGAACAGGAAGGATATGACACTTAGAACTTTAGATGACCACTTGAGAGAAAACTCAAGTGATGAGGACTGTGACGATGACTTGGCACTTCTAACAAGGAAATTTAAAAAATTCATTAAAAGAAACAAGTTTAAAAATGACGCAAAAAATAAACTTGAACCCAAAAGGGACTAAGTTATTTGCTATGAGTGCAAAAAGCCGAAACATTACAAGAATGATTGTCCCCAAGCCAAGAAGAGAACATCAAAGAATAAGGCACTCAAAGCAACATGGGATGATTCGAGCGCATCTGAAAAAGAGGAGTCCAACACTGAGCAAGTTGCTCATTACGCCTTAATGGCCATCGAAGAGGAGGTAACAAATTTAATTGATGCAGATTTATCATTTGATAAATTATTAAATGCCTTCCATAATTTATTTGATGAATGCAAGATTATTAGTAGAAAATACAAATTGCTAAAAAAGGAGCATGATAGTCTTAATTGTGATTTTGATAAGTTAAAGACTGAATATCATGATAGTTTAGGCTCTTGTATCAAATGCCATGATCTAGAAACTATCCAAAAGCAAAACTTGCTACTCATGGACACCTTGAAGAAATTTGAGATTGGTAGCAAGTCTTTGAACATGATCCTTACAAACAAGGGTCACGTTCCCAAAAGAAGTGGAATCGGATTTGTGAGAAATTCTCACCAAAATCCAACCACCTTCATAAAAGGCCCCATCCTACATATTCGACACCAAAGTAAATGCAACTTTTGTTGCAAGCATAGACACAAAATGCATTATTGTCCATTCAAGAAAATTAGTCTGAACAAATTAATTTGGGTTCCTAAAGGAACCATGATAAACTCTATACAACATGACGAACAATATAGATCAACTTTTGAGGCACCCAAAAGTAAATGGGTACCTAAAAATTATCCTTTCTTGTAGAGACATACACCATCACAAGCTGGGAGCAAGAAATAATATCCTGCTCTTTGGATTCTCCATATTCATAACCCGAGATCCAAAAAGAACACATGATGCTCCCTAAGCGTAAATAAAAAGAAGATTAGAAAACTAAATTTACAAAAGCAATACAAACCTATTTTATCCCTCGGAATTGGAAACCCATATGTACCTTCACATATCCTCTGGATTTCCGATCCCATCAAACTGATAAGTTAGTTACTTTTAAATTCAACTATATCATGAACTTAAGTTTTGTAAGCAAAGTTTGTCATGAACTTGCAAAGCTTACCAACGTGGACAAACTGTCACAAACATAAATACAACATTTGAAGAAGAATATGCGCGTCACTAGATCTATCTTGATCGTACAAATATCTCATCTTAAAATAAAAATTCTTACATAGTTACGAAAGTAAAGTTGACTGCTCCATAAATAAAAAACTCTTCTCAAGTAAGAAACATTCAAAATAGACCACACAGCAGTCAAAACGAGTGCTCACTGCCTACAGGCGGTGGCACCGCTCCAGCTGGCGGTAGCACCGCTGGCTGTCACGGATTGCAAGCGGTTGCACCACCCCAGCCAGCGGTGCAACCACCCGCAATCTTGCCCCCTATTAAACCGAGCTAGGGCCGGCGGTGGAACCGACCCAAACTTACTCCCTTCCCCTCGTTTCTCTTCCAAAGCCTCTCCACCTCCATTTCTCCCATCTTAGCATCCAAAATCCTCCTCATCTCGAAGCAAAAGATCAACAATTTCTCCTACTCTTGAAGATCTCACTCAAGATATTCTCTAAGAGCCCTCGAAATTCTGTTTTTGATTCATTTACTCTTGCTAATTACTATCCTCTCAAATAACAGTAGTTATGGGCTCTAGAAGATCCTTAAGGGACAAAAGAAAGAGGAGATTAGTGGAAGATTTTGATCTTACCCTCTTTGATTCAAAGTATCATGTTGAAAAATTCTTCTCCTTTGAATTTAGAAGTGTCAATAAGGGAAAACATATAGATTTAGATGAACTAAGAGACTTAGAGACAATCCAATGGTTTGCCAACCTAGATCTATTCCTTATTTTACAAATTAGTGAACCCATCTATCTAAGACTTGTTAGACTGTTTTACAATAATCTACAAGTAGAAGAAGAAGAAAGAATGTCCACCTATCTCTTAGGACAACACATCTCCATTACGGATAAATTCATTTGTGACATGATAGCCATTCCCATAAAAAATAGAGGACTTTATTTTAGAGGATCATGGGACAATGAAACAGTTGGGACAACATATGTTGAAGCCTTAGGAACAATTTTCGGTAATCCCAACTTAGTGATAATTCCTAAAAGCTGTGAACACCTATTACCACTAAACACTAAAGTACTTCATCATATCCTAACTAGCATCATTCTCCCTAAACAATATCATCATGATGAAGTAAGTCAATTGGAGTTAGGAATCATGTATTGGATCTTGAAAGGACATAACATCTACTTTGGATACCTTATTCAACAAAACATGATAGAACTATCTAAGAGAGACATGATGCTTCCATATGGTGATATAATCACTAGAATCCTTAAAGCCTATGATATCCAAATCCCACCCGACGAAGAAGTGATGAAAGTGGATAGGTTTAGCATAATAAACAAAAATCTACTTCATTGATCGAGATGTGTTTATAGAAATGGTAATTGGGTTAGAATGCCTAGAAGAACCGATCACCCTCAACCTGAACCAAAACCCGAAACACCAGTCTTTAGGGGCACTCAATCTCCTCCGATCTGTCCCTTTGAGGAAACACATCCATTTGAGCAAGCTCATGCATCATCCATTGAAGACATTGGGATTCGGATGGACCGATTTGAATAAAGACAAGATCGGCTTGAACACCGGCAAGATCAAATCCTATCTGAACTGCAGCTAATTCATCGACAATTTGACTCTTTATTTAGGCACTTTAATTTTCCACCTCTCGAATAAAACTTGTATATGTGGACACAATAACCTCTTGTTGTAACAACTACGTTGTTGTAAACTCTTTATATTACTCACCTTGATCACAATGCTTTATGGTTACTTGATGTAAGAATATGCAGGGTTACATTGCTCAGTCTCATTACTCATTGTCGGATTTTGTATTGATATTAAATGTTTCTATAATACCAACTTTGAAAACCTTGTGTCATGGTTTCCATAATGAATGTGAAAGTAATATAACCTTGAAATTGATGTGTCATGTGACATAATAAAATTGATATATTACCATGATGTTGATGTATTACCATGATGATGTGTCCGAATGCATAAACTTGTTAAAATTATTATTTGGACTTTATTGATTGAATAATCAAATCACTTAATCGCCATTACATGCCAAAAATAACATGTTGAAAATTAATACAACGATGAGCATGTCCTCATAGTCTTGCATGAAAGTGTTAAATTAAATTTTTGGTTCCAATCGGATTTCATTATTCTCTTTCGGATTTTGATTCACATCATTAATTCTTGACAAAAAAAAATTATCTAGCAAATTTATGGCTTTTAGACTTATCATGTGAAAAATATTGCCTTTGAGAAATAAATTTGATGATTCCATCTTGTAAAAAGAAGATATTTTTTTGCAAGGACTTTACTCACATAAATATCCTGATCCTTGTAAAGCATGCTATCGATTTGAACTACACAAATGGCTTTCCTCCATCATGCAAAAATAAAAATAACAAATAAAAAGGAAAAAGTTTTCACTCTATGTAGATAATCTCCATGTCATGGTCTTCTTGAGATGTTTGTATCCTATAAATGACATGAACCTACTGTAAGGAAATCCTTGGGGGCGACATCATATGCGCAGCGGAAGAACAAGAAAAACAAAATCCCCCATTCCCAAAGAGATGTTTGTCGTCGTGCGAAGATTAGTACGTAAAAATCCGCAAAACATGAAACTGCGTATACAGTAGATTGTGTTACCTAGGGAGATCGTATATCCCTGTTTCCTTACAGATCCTTAGGAGAGGGTGAAGGAGGTCAAGCGTCCTCCTCTCTAGCGGTGATCCACACAGTAGGGTTGCGACGACGCTCCTCAAAACTCCAGACCTACTCTGAGGTGGAGATGGAGAGGAGAATAGGAAAAGGCAAACAAAAGCTCTCTAGCCCATGGGGCTCTGAATCCCTCCTATTTATAGAGGTCCCCTATCAAACCCTAATGGGTCCTCCCCTAGTGGGTATTGGATCTGCATCTAATAAGACAAGGGCTCCGTTGGATATCTCATATCCGAACCTCTATTCATCGTAATGCCTACCATATGTGTGTGACCCTCTAGGCCCAATATCGAGCTGGCTGTGAGTCATACCTGTCAGAACTCCTTCTAACTCAGTGAATTATTATCTCTATAATAATTCACTCGACTCATCGACTTCTGGACGTGATTAGGGCCACTCACGCCAGTAGTCCCCAGGACGATATAGGGGAATCCAATCTATTGGACCTGTCTCCCCTCGATTACACGTGTACCTATAGTCCCTCATCCATCTAATATACCAGAGACAGTATATCGAGCAAGGTGTTGTCGGACCCACACGGTTTCTACTTTCGAGTCTCGCTCTAATCAGATTCTCCTGGAGAACTCTTTCTCTCTCAACCCGAATGACCCTGGCCAGGGGGATTTGTGCGAGCAAGAACACATGGGATATTCCTCTCATGATGCCGAGAGTGGATAATCCTCTATCGACACTCAATGTAAGCCCTCGTAAGGTCGACTACCACTCCCAATGACCAGTTGTACTAGATCAGGGAGAGCCAAACCTATAAGTCTGGTATCAAAGAGTGGAGCACTCATATAGGACATCCTTGGTGTCTCAAGTCTAAGGACCAGATACACCACTAGGACTCTGAAATGTTTTGTCGACAATAAGGCATCATCAACCATCCAACATTCCGTAAGCGGATCAATCAGTGAACTCATTCTCCAATGAGCACTTGTATTGTATCCCTAGTGTCCCTACACAAGCATCTATGAGACCAGCTGCATCCATCATTTGGACGGGTATACAGCACACCAGTCTGTCCGGTTATCACGATATCCCTCTCGAGTAACCTATGACCGGGATTATTTAGAATATGTGTTTAAAGGTGAATCGATCTCCCTATCGTGATCTCATCATGATCCGATTCCCATTGGACAAATCCAAGGACATCACAATATATGTATGCATTTATGCAATAGTTATAAAGTGATATATGCCAAATATAATAAGCAAAAAGATTCTATATTAAGTCACACGTGCCATCACTCACGTGATTGGCTTGCTGGGCACCTATGACTAGCAATCTCCCACTTGACCTAAAGCCAATCACCTATATGTCTGATCCCCATCAGACCCCTTTGACCCTCAAAACAAATCTGAGACAACGGCTTTGTTAGTGGATCTGCAATGTTACCTTCGGATGGAACTCTTTCCACGACTACATCTCCTCGCGTCACGATCTCTCTGATAAGGTGGAATCTCCTCAGAACATGCTTAGATTTCTGATGAGACCTAGGTTCCTTTGCTTGAGCAATCGCCCCGTTGTTGTCGCAATATAGGGAGATTGGCTCTTCGCTACCCGGCACGACTCCCAAATCTGTGATGAACTTGTTCACCCAAACTCCCTCCTTTATTGCATCTGATGCAGCAATGTACTCCGCCTCTATGGTCGAGTCAGCAGTGGTATCTTGTTTGGAACTCTTCCAGCACACTGCTCCTCCATTCAAGGTGTACACATACCCTGAATTTGACCTGCTATCATCGACATCAGACTGAAAACTTGAGTCAGTATAGCCTTCAACCTTAAGGCTATTACCTTCATATACTAGTAAAAGATCCTTAGTCCTTCTCAAGTACTTAAGGATACACTTTCTTGCTTTCCAAAGCTCCAAGATCGGATCCGGTGATACCGCCAGTGACACTCGTGAGCATGTGCTATATCGTGCCTAGTACATAGCATGCCATACATGATAGACCCTATTCTTTGAGGCATAAGGTATCATATCTATGTTAAGCCCTTTCTTCGAGTCTTTGGGGACATACTGGAAAGCGATATCCCATGTCTCTCATCGGTATGAGACCTCTCTTGGAATTTTTCATGCCAAACCTTTTGACAATGGTTTCTATGTACCTGGACTAGGACAAGCCAAGCATCCTCTTGGATCTATCTCTATAGATTCTAATCCCCAAAATATAGGATGCTTCCCCTAAGTCCTTCATGGAGAAGTGTCTAGATAACCAAGTCTTTACTATGGATAGTATTCCTACGTCATTCCCAATGATCAAGATGTCATCCACATATAACACCAAAAAGGTGATAACGCTCCCACTTACCTTTCTGTATACACAAGGCACATCTTCGTTCTTAACGAAGTCATAATATCTGATTGCCCATCAAATCTTATGTTCCAACTTCGGGAAGCTTGCTTTAATGCATAAATGGATCTAAGCAACCTACACACCTTATCTGGACAGTTCTTGGACACGTATCCCTCAGGTTGCATCATATACACCTCCTCCTCGAGGTTCCTATTGAGGAATGCGATTTTCACATCCATCTGTCAAATCTCATAATCATAGTGTGCTGCAATAGCCAATAGAATTCTGATGGATTTTAGCATTGTTACGGGTGAGAAGGTTTCATCATAGTCAACACTGTGCCTTTGACGATATCCCTTAGCCACTAGCCTTGCTTTATACGTCTCTACCTTTCCATCTACTTCTATCTTTTTCTTAAAGATCCACTTGCAACCGATGGGTACAATACCATCGGGCGCATCAACTAGGTTCCAAACCTTATTGGAGTACATAGAATCCATCTCAGAATTCATGGCTTCTTGCCACTTCCCGGAGTCTATACTTATAATAGCCTCCTCGTAGGTCTGAGGATCAATATCCTCTGCATCATCTCCTTTAATATGTCCCACATATCTCTCAGGAGGATGGGATACTCTATCAGATCTACGTAAAGTTGAAACTTGCGTATTAGGTACCTGAACAGACTCGAGCTGTAGAGTGGTGCTTGAGCTTGGTTCTCCAACCTCGCTCAATTCTATCATTCTCCCACTATCTCCGCCAAGAATGTGTTCCTTCTCAAGGAACACTGTTCTCTTAGCTACAAAGACCTTTTGGTCCTCGAGATGATAGAAATAATACCCACAAGTTTCTTTGGGGTATCCCACAAATTTGCATCGCTTTGTCCTTGATTCTAACTTATCGGGGTTGTGTCTTTTAACATGTGCAGGGTAGCCCCAAATCATAACAACCTTAAGATCAGGCTTCTTCCCTTTCCATCTCATATGGTGTAGACACTACCGACTTAGTTGGAACTCTGTTCAGAAGGTAAGCTGCGGTTTCTAGGGCATATCCCCAGAATAAGATGGGTAGGTCAGCGAAACTCATCATGGACCGTACCATATCTAATAATGTATGATTTCTCCTTTCAGAGACACCATTGAGCTGAGGTGTATAAGGAGGTGTCCATTGGGATAATATCCCATGGTCCTTAAGGAACTGAGTGAACTCTGTACTTAAGAACTCACCTCCTCGATCTGATCGAAGAGTTTTGATACTCTTTTCAGTCTGGTTTTCCACCTCATTCTTGTTAGGAAATCCTTGGGGGCGACATCATATGCGCAGCGGAAGAACAAGAAAAACAAAATCCCCGATTCCCAAAGAGATGTTCGTCGTCGTGCAAAGATTGGTACGCAAAAACCCGCGAAACATAAAACTGCGTATAGAGTAGATTGTGTTACCTAGGGAGATCGTATATCCCTGTTTCCTTGCAGATCCTTAGGAGAGGGTGAAGGAGGTCAAGCATCCTCCTCTCTAGCGGTGATCCACATAGCAGGGTTGTGACAACGCTCCTAAAAAACTCCAGACCTACTCTGAGGTGGAGATGGAGAGGAGAATAGGAAAAGGCAAACAAAAGCTCTCTAGCCCATGAGGCTCTGAATCCCTCCTATTTATAGAGGTCCCTTGTCAAACCCTAATGGGTCCTCCCCTAGTGGGTATTGGATCTGCATCCAATAAGACAAGGGCTCCGTCGGATATCTCACATCCGAACCTCTATTCATCACAATGCCTACCATATGTGGGTGACCCTCTAGGCCCAATATCGAGTTGGCCGTGAGTCATACCTGTCAGAACTCCTTCTAACTCAGTGAATTATTATCTATGTAATAATTCACTCGACTAATCGACTACGGACGTACTAGGCCACTACGCCGTAGTCCCCAGACGATACAGGGGAATCCAATCCATTGGACCTGTCTGTCCTCAGTTACCGTGTACCTATAGTCCCTTATCCATCTAATATACCAGAGACCGTATATCGAGCATGGTGTTGTCAGACTCACACGGTTTCTTCTCGAGTCTCGCTCTAATCGGATTCTCTTGGAGAACTCTTTCTCTCTCAACCCGAATGACCCTAGCCAGGGATTTTTCTGAGCAAGAACACATGGGATATTCCTCTTATGACGCCGAGAGTGGATGATCCTCTATCGACACTCAATAGCCCTCGTAAGGTCGACTACCACTCCCACTGACCAGTTGTACTAGATTTGGGATAGCCAAACCTATAAGTCTGGTAGCAAAGAGTGGAGCACTCTTACAGGACATCCTTGGTGAGTAACGTATGACCGGGATTATTTAGGATATGTGTTTAAAGGTGAATCGATCTCACTATCGTGATCTCATCACGATCCGATTCCAATTGCACAAATCCAAGGACATCACAATATATGTATACATTTATGCAATAGTTATAAAGTGATATATTTTAAAATATAATAAGCAAAAAGATTCTATATTAAGTCACACGTGCCATCACTCACGTGATTAGTTTGTTGGGCACCTATGACTAGCAATCTCCCACTTGACCTAAAGCCAATCACCTATATGTCTGATCCCCATCAGACCCCTGTGACGCTCAAAACAAATCTGAGACAACGACTTTGTTAGTGGATCTGCAATGTTATCTTCGGATGGAACTCTTTCCATTACTACATCTCCTCGGGTCACGATCTCTCTGATAAGGTGGAACCTCCTCAGAACATGCTTACATTTCTGATAAGACCTAGGTTCCTTTGCTTGAGCAATCGCCCCGTTGTTGTTGCATTATAGGGAGATCGGCTCTTCGCTACCCGGCACGACTCCCAAATTTGTGATGAACTTCTTCACCCAAACTCCTTCCTTTGCTGCATCTGATGCAGCAATGTACTCCGCCTCTGTGGTTGAGTCAGCAGTGGTATCTTGCTTGGAACTCTTCCAGTACACTACTCCTCCATTCAAGGTGTACACAAACCCTGAATTCGACTAGCTATCATCGACATCACACTGAAAACTTGATTCAGTGTAGCCTTCAACCTTAAGGCTATTACCTCAATATACTAGTAAAAGATCCTAAGTCCTTCTCAAGTACTAAAGGATACACTTTACTGCTTTTCAGTGCTCCAAGCCTAGATCCGCCTGATACCTGCTCATGACACTCAGAGCATGCGCTATATTAGGCCTAGTACATTGCATGGCATACCCTATAGATCCTATTGCTGAGGCATAAGGTATCATATCCAAGTTCGCCCTTTCTTCTGGAGTCTTTGGGGACATACTCGTAGAAAGCGATATCCCATGTCTCATCGGTATGAGACCTCTCTTGGAATTTTCCATGCCAAATCTTTTGACAATGGTTTCTATGTACCTGGACGGGGACAAGCCAAGCATCCTCTTTGATCTCTCTCTATAGATTCTAATCCCCAAAATATAGGATGCTTCCCCTAAGTCCTTCATGGAGAAGTGTTTAGATAACCAAGCCTTTACTATGGATAGCATTCCTACTTCATTCCCAATGATCAGGATGTCATCCACATATAACACCAAAAAGGTGATAACGCTCCCACTTACCTTTCTGTATACACAAGGCTCATCTTCATTCTTAACGAAGTCATAAGATCTGATTGCCTCATCAAATCTTATGTTCCAACTTCGGAAAGCTTGCTTTAATCCATAAATGGATCTAAGCAACCTACACACCTTATCTGGAGAGTTCTTGGACACGTATCCCTCAGGTTGCATCATATACACCTCCTCCTCGAGGTTCCCATTGAGGAATGCGGTTTTCACATCCATCTGTCAGATCTCATAATCATAGTGTGCTGCAATAGCCAATAGAATTCTGATGGATTTTAACATTGCTACGGGTGAGAAGGTTTCGTCAAAGTCAACACCTTGCTTTTGACGATACCCCTTAGCCACTAGCCTTGCTTTATAGGTCTCTACCTTTCCATCTACTACGATCTTTTTCTTAAAGATCCACTTTCAACCGATGGGTACAATACCTTCGGGCGCATCAACTAGGTTCCAAACTTTATTGGAGTACATAGAATCCATCTCAGAATTCATGGCTTCTTGCCACTCCCCTTTTCGCTGCTGCCGCCACCCTGCCGGCAGCGGCCTGTCCGGCGGGGCGAGGGCATTGCCCTCGCTTGCAGGCGGTACGCCCGCTGCCGGCGCTGCCGCTGCGGGTGGGCGCCACCTTCGGGCGCCGCCGCCTTCGCAAGCAGTGCTGTCCCACCGGGCGACCGCTCCTGTGGGGGGTTTCACCCGCGGGAGCAGCGGCTGCGGGCGTCGCTGCCCTGCGGCGCCTCTGCCCGTGGGCTGCCTGCCTACGGCTACGCCGCACGCACGCAGATCGAGGGCAGCAACTGTTGCTGCCCTTCCTTGTTTTTGCATCAACAATTTTGACGTCAAAATTCTTCCTAAACACAACACACGCAGTTCAAAACCAATCATTTGCACGAGCAACTTGGCTCTGATACCACTGTAGGGAAATCCTTAGGGGCGACATCATATGCGCAGTGGAAGAACAAGAAAAACAAAATCCCCGATTCCCAAAGAGATGTTCGTCGTCGTGCGAAGATTGGTACGCAAAAATCCGCGAAACATGAAACTGCATATAGAGTAGATTGTGTTACCTAGGGAGATCGTATATCCCTGTTTCCTTGCAGATCCTTAGGAGAGGGTGAAGGAGGTCAAGCGTCCTCCTCTCTAGCGGTGATCCACACAACAGGGTTGCGACGACGCTCCTCAAAACTCCAGACCTACTCTGAGGTGGAGATGGAGAGGAGAATAGTAAAAGGCAAACAAAAGCTCTATAGCCCATGGGGCTCTGAATCCCTCCTATTTATAGAGGTCCCTTGTCAAACCCTAATGGGTCCTCCCCTAGTGGGTATTGGATCTGCATCCAATAAGACAAGGGCTCCGTCGGATATCTCATATCCGAACTTCTATTCATCGCAATGCCTACCATATGTGTGTGACCCTCTAGGCCCAATATCGAGTTGGCCATGAGTGATACTTGTCAGAACTCCTTCTAACTCAGTGAATTATTATCTCTGTAATAATTCACTCGACTCATCGACTACTGGACGTACTAGGGCCACTACTGTAGTCCCCCCGACGATATAGGGGAATCCAATCCATTGGACCTGTCTCATCCTCAATTACCGTGTACCTATAGTCCCTCGTCCATCTAATATACCGAGACCGGTATATCGAGCATGGTGTTGTCGTCGACCCACCACGGTTTCTACTGAAGTCTCACTCTAATCGGATTCTCCCGGAGAACTCTTTCTCTCAATCCGAATGACCCTGCCGGAGGGATTTGTCTCGAGCAAGAACACATGGGATATTCCTCTCATGGCGCCGAGAGTGGATGATCCTCTATCGACACTCAATAGCCCTCGTGGGTCGACTACCACTCCCAATGAACAGCTGTACTAGATCTGGGACAACCAAACCTATAAGTCTGGTATCAAAGAGTGGAGCACTCATACAGGACATCCTTGGTGTCTCAAATCTAAGGACCAGATACACCACTAGGACTACGGAATCGCTGTCTGACAATAAGGCATTATCAACCATCCAGTATTCCGTAAGCGGATCAATCAGTGAACTTATTCTCCAATGAGCACCTGTACTGTATCCCTAGTGTCCCTACACAAGCAGCTATGAGACCAACTGCATCCATCATATGGACGGGTATACAACACACCAATCTGTCCGTTTATCACGATATCCCTCTCGAGTAACCTATGACCGGGATTATTTAGGATATGTGTTTTAAGGTGAATCGATCTCACTATCGTGATCTCATCACGATCTGATTCCCATTGCACAAATCCAAGGACATCACAATATATGTATGCATTTATGTAATAGTTATAAAGTGATATATGCCAAAATATAATAAGCAAAAAGATTCTATATTAAGTCACACGTGCCATCACTCACGTGATTAGCTTGTTGGGCACCTATGACTAGCACCTACTTATAGCATCACATGTATATTCAAAAGATGCTTATATCGTTCTCCTTTTTGTTGATGACAAAGGGGATGAAGTATATGAATTGATGCTATAAATGCCATATTATGTTGAAAGAAACAGACATATGATTATTGATGCATTGATTTGAACTACACAAAAGGCTTTCCTCCTTCATGCAAAAAGAATAATAACAAATAAAAAGGAAGAAGTTTTCACTCTATGTAGATAATCTCCATGTCATGGTCTTCTTGAGATGTTTGTATCCTATAAATGACATGAACCTACTTATGGCATCACATGTATATTCAAAAGATGCTTATATCGTTCTCCTTTTTGTTGATGATAAAGGGGGAGAAGTATATGAATTGTTGCTATAAATGCCATATTATGTTGAAAGAAACATACATATGATTATTGATTCTATGTCATATTTGCTATGATTGCCATATTTGCATCATATTAAGATATCAAGAACTTGCATTGTAATTTTACATGTTGATATCTTTTCATGTGATGAATTGCTATCATTACAACAATTCACATTTGAAAATGGATGTCGAGTCTTGACATCATATAGAAAGATACATCATGTTAGGAATCATGATGGGAGTATTGATAAGGTTAAATGACTTTAACTTATCAATATGTCTCTTGAATTCAAAGGCTTTGAATTCAAGAATGACTTATCTCAATTATGACACATAGATAGGGGGAGTTAAGGTTAACTCTGTTATCAATTGATTGTCATCATAAAAAACGGGGAGATTGTTGAATCTCGGATTTTGATGATGACATCAATTGTCATTTGTTATCTAATCCATATGTTGAGATAAGTGTGCAGGATTAACTATGATGAAAGTAAGACATGTAGAGGAGTTGCGCCGGAGTCAGGACTATGATCACGTTGGGAGTTCGAGAGCTTGACGAAAGTCCAAACGGTCATCGGAGGTTCTGCGGGAACAAATCCGAGAAGTCCAGGAGCTTGCCAAAAGAAGCTCGTCAGAACTCGCCAAGTGGATCGTCGTAAGTCCAGGAGTTTGCCGAAAGTCCGTAGGAGCATCGTCGGACGACCGTCGGATGTTCGCCGGAAGCTCGCCAGAAGAAGCAATTGACGCACCGGAACAAGCTGTAGTAAAAGTCTTAAGAATTATCGTAGTTAGCACGATGATTAAGTTAGAATTGGGAGGTGTTCCTATTAACTTAATCTAGGGGCAATTGGGCCCTTGAAACAACCAAATTGGGCCAAATGGATCAACCCATTTGGACCCAAATCTCTCACCCAGAGGTGGCACCGCTTGGGTCGGCGGTGGCACCGCCTAGGGCTCAGTCTCCGAGTTCTGGCTAGGCGGTGCAACCGCCTCTGATAGCGGTGCAACCACTTGAGCTCGGTCTCCGAGCTCTGGCTGGGCGGTGGCATCGCCTGAGCTCGGTCCCCGAGCCTTGGCAGGCGGTGCAACCGCCCCTGACAAGCGGTCGCACCGCCTAGAGGCTCAGTCTTCGAGCCCTATCAGGCGGTGCAACCGCCAGACCCCGGAATTCCGGGAATTGATAATTTTGAGCTCGGAATTCAAACTGGTTTGGGGCTTATAAATACCCCACTCTTTCAGCAATGAAAGAGCAATAAAATACCACCAAAATCCTGATCATACTCTAAGATTTTTGAGCTCAAAAGTGTTGTAATAAGCTTAAGGTTCTTCTCCCTCTTTTCTTCCATGTTCAGATCTTTCAAGAGAGGAGAGAAAAGTTTATAAGGGTTGTCTCCTAAGCCCGTCAAAAGGAGTGAATCTGTAAAAGGGTGGTTGGCCTTCGCCTATTGAAGGAAGGCCTCTAGTGGACGTCGGCGACCTCATCGATGGAGGAAGCCAGAAGTGAATGTAGGTCAAGACTGACCGAACCACTCTAAATCATGCTGCTCTCTGGTTTGCATTTATTTTGAGCTTATTATCCTTACTGCAAACCTCCTTCATAGCTTACTACCTTCTGCGCTTTTACGATTGCGTTTCCAAGCTCAATATTTTCCGAATCGTGTTTAGACGTAAATCTCTTTTCTCGTACAAACATCGTATTTCAGTTTGCGCTTACATTCTGATTTTAATCACAATAGCAAACTACCTTAATAGATTCGTTTTAACTGCTTCTTGCCTAATCACAAGTTAAAGTGATTTACGAATCGACTTTTCTACTGAAATCGCTTTTACCGTACGAACATCATATTTCAGTTTGCGCTTTCATTCTAATTTCCATCATAACTGCAAACTGCCTTTATAGATTTGTTTTAACTACTTCTTACCTGATCTTAAGTCAAAGAAATTTACGAATCGACTTTTCTACTGAAATCGGCTTTGTCGTACGAACGCAGTTTTAAACGTTGAAAGTTTTCCACTACACTAATACCCCCCCCCTCTTAGTGCTCTTGATCCTAACAATTGGAACTCTCCAAGTGGATCGTTGCAAGTCCAAGAGTTTGCTGGAAGTCCGCAGGAGCATCACCGAGGGTTCATCGGATGATCGACGAAAGTTCGTCTGAAGAAGCGATTGACGCACCGGAGCAAGTTGCAGTAAATGTCTTAAGAAATATCGTAGTTAGCACGATGATTAAGTTAGAAATGGGAGATGATCCCATTAACTTAATCTTGGGGCAATTGGGCCGAATGGATCAGCCTATTCGGACCCAGATTTCTTGGCCAGCGGTGGCACCACTTGGGTCGGCGGTGGCACCGCTTGGGTTGGCGATGGCACCGCCCAGGGCTCAGTCTCCGAGCTAGGTTGGGCGGTGCAACCGCCCCTGACTGGTGGTAGAACCGCCTGAGCTCAGTCTCCTAGCTCTGCCAAGCGGTGCAACCACCCTAATCAAGTGGTGGCACCGCTTGGGCTCAGTCTCCGAGCAAGACTTGGCGGTGGCACCACCTAGAGTCTCAGTCTTCGAGCTTTGCCATGCAGTGCAACCACCCCTAACAGGAGGTGGCACTGCCCAGAGGCTTAGTCTCCAAGCTCTACTAGGCGGTGCAACCGCCAGACCTTGGAATTTCGGGAGATGACAGTTCTGAGCTCGGAATTCAAACTGGTTTGGGGCCTATAAATATCCCACCCTTTCAGCAATGAAAGGGCAACCAAAGAAACCAAAAATCCAATCTTACTCTATGATTTTTATAGCTCAAAAGTGTTGTATGAGTTAAAAGTTCTCCTTCCTCTTCTCTTCCAAGTTTTGATCTGTCAAGAGAGAAAAGAAATTCTGTAAGGGTGGTCTCCTAAGCCCGTCAAAAGCAATAAAACTATAAAAGGGTGATTGGCCTTCACCAATTGAAGGAAGGCCTCTAGTGGATATCAGTGACCTCGTTGATGGAGTAAGCCAAAAGTGGATGTAGGTCAAGATTGACCGAACTACTCTAAATCTTGGTTTGCATTTACTGTAAGCATCTTATCTTTACTACAAACCTCCTCATTAGCTTACTGCCTTCTGCTCATTTACGAACGTGTTTCATAGTTAAGTATTTTCCGTATCGACGTTAAGACGGAAATCGATTTTATCATACGAACATCATATTTCAGTTTGCGCTTACATTCTGATTTCCATCATAATTGCAAACTACCTTTATATCTTTGCTTTAACTGCATCTCACTTGATCACAAGTTAAAGTGATTTATGAATCGACTTTCTTACCAAAATCGCTTTTATCGTACGAATGCAGTTTTAATCGTCGAAAGTTTTCCGTAGCACTAATTCACCCCCCCCCCCCTCTTAGTGCCCTTGATCCTAACAATTAGGGGCTAGTTAGGCCCATATAAGAACTATTTTGGGTCTAATAAGAAGCCCAAATAGTGCCCCAAGAAGTCTCATCATCGTGGCATAGTCTTCGAGACTATGTCAAACGGTGGTACTGCTAGTCTAGGTGATTGTACCACTCCTAGCAGGGTGCCAGGCGGTAGTACTGCCAGTTTGGGTGGTGGCACCGCTTAGCACTGCGCCTTAGGTGGTGGTTTCACCAAACTTGGGTGGAGACCTGGGCGGTGGCATCGCCCAGAGCAGTATCAGTCAGACTAACACTAGGCGATGGTACCGCCCATGCCCGAGGAACCCGGGATGGGAAAGTTTTAGGCTCCAAGTTTGAATTAACTTGAAGCCTATAAATACCCCTCTCATCCCTAGTTAATGAATACAAGTATTGAGAGTAAAAAAAATATAGAAACGTTGTTGCAATCTTGTGTGAGCTCATCTCAAAGTTCTATGTGTTAGAATAGATTGAGAGAGGAGTGAGTGGGGGTGTAAGGGTTATCTCCTAAACCTAGTAAAAGGATAATTGAGTTGTAAAAGGTGATTGGCCTTCGCCTATTGAAGGAAGGCCTCTAGTGGACACCGATGACCTCGTCGGAGGAGGAAGCCAAAAGTGGATGTAGGTCACGTTGACCGAACCACTCTAAAATCTGGTTTGCATTTGCATTTGTGCAATTTATCTTTACTACAAACATCTTTAAGTGCTTACTACCTTCAATACTTTTACGAACTTGCTTTCAAGTTAAGTTTCCGAAAATGGTTTTACGTTGGAAATGGTTTTATCGTACGAAAGTTTTTAAACCGTCGTTATCTTACCGCTGCACTAATTCACCCCCCCCTAGTGCCGACCCTGATCTCAATAATTGGTATCAGAGCCACGATTTTCTAATTTGGTTTAACACCCAAATAGAAATGGCTCTTTTCGGATTTCAAGAGGGTCACTATCTCATTTGTCCTCCCTTTTTCAATGGGACAGACTACACTTATTGGAAAACTCGAATAAGAGTTTTCTTGCTTTAATTGAATCTTGATTTATGGTACATAGTCGAAAACAGATTTGAAATGTCTTCTCTTCCAATGAACAATTGGAATAATTTGGAGAAGAAGACGTTTTCTCTAAATGCAAAGGCTATGAATGTCTTGTTTTGCACCTTAGATAGAAATAATCGTGTTTCTACTTGCAAAATGGCTTTCGATATTTGACGCACTCTTAAAATCACACATGAAGAGACTAGCAAAGTTAAAGATTCAAAAATTAATTTTTTATTATATGATTTTGAACTTTTTCATATGAAAGCAATCGAAACCATTGTTGACATGTACACCCATTTTATGGATGTCGTCAATGGTTTAAAAGCTCTTGGTAAAAGTTTTTCAAATTTTAAACTTTTTAACAAGATCTTAAGATCACTTTCTAAAACATAGGAATCGAAAGTAATAGCAATATAAGAAATAAAAGATTTAAATATTTTTCCACTTAAAGAACTTACCAATTCATTGTTGACATATGAAATGGTGCACAATGCACATGATAAATATGATTAACAAAACAACCTTCCAAAGAACAGGAACGATTTGAGATATAGAACAATCGAAGACCACTCGAGCACAAGCTCAAGTGATGGTGAACTTGAATGACAAATTAAATTTAAAAAGTTAATGAAACAAAAATTAAAGAATAAAAAGAACGGAGCTACTTGGTTTGAACGCAAGAAAAAGAATTAATTGTTATAGTTAGAGTTTAGATTAAGTTAAGATTGGGAGGTAATCCCACTAACTTAATTAGGGGCCAACTGGGCCCTTAACAGACCCAAATTGGGCCGAATGGAATAGCCCATTCGGACCCAGGATTCCTGGCCGGCGGTAGCACCACCTAGGAGACTCGGTCTCCTAGGGATTCTGGGTGGTAGTACCACCCCTGTCAGGTGGTGGTACCGTTGGCAGTTATTACTACCAACGGTGGTACCACCCTTGTCAGGTGGTGGTACCGCCTGAGCTTGGTCTTCGAACACTGTCAAGGGTAGTACCACCCAGATCGAGCGGTAGTATCGCTCAGTGATAGATGACAGGTGGTAGCACCACCCATTAATGGCAATGGAATTGCCAAGACCCTAAAAATCTGAGAATGGACACTTTTAGGCTCTATTTACAAACTCATGGGGGCCTATATAAACCCCACCCTTTCCTGCAGGAAAGGGCACAAAAAACTTGGTTTAATCTTGAGTCTTTGAAGCCTTAAAGTATTGTAAAAACTAGAGTTCTCCTCCTTCTTTCTTCTAAGTGTTGATATCATTCAAGATAAGAGTGAAACTTGTAAGGGTTGTCTCCTAAGCCCATCAAAAGGAGAAAAGCTGTAAAAAGGTGGTTAGCCTTCGCCTATTAAAGGAAGGCCTCTAGTGGACATAGGTGACCTCATCAGAGGAGGAAGCCGATAGTGGATGTAGGTCATATTGACTGAACCACTCTAAAATCTCAATTGTATTTACTTTAAGCATCTTTCCTTTATAGCAAACTGTCTCTCCTCTTTACTGGGTTTTAAATATGTCAACATTCGCTTTGATGTAAAACATCTTCTGAGATCGACTTTCTACGAAGACTATACGAAATCTATATTTTTATGATTTACTCTGTTGCAAATCAGCTTAGTCTTCTCTTGCATTATCACTTTAGACTTCAAGCTCAAATTCCTTCCGAAATGAATTGAGTTGAATCGGCTTTAATCGAAACAAGGTTTTTAAAATTGTGAAAGTTTTCCGCTGCACTAATTCACCCCCCACCCCCTCTTAGTGCGCTCTTGATCCTAACAGTCACGATGACTGAACCACTATAAATCAGTTTACGTTTGATTTATGCAATCTACTTTAACTGGAAACCTCTTCACTTGCTTTACACACACTACGAATCTTCCAAACACTTTCAAAGTATTACCGTTATGAAATGGTTTTATGTCGGAAACATATTTTATCGTAAGAAGGTTTTTTAAACCGACGTAATTTTACCACTGCACTAATTCACCCTCCCTCTTAGTGCCGACTCTCGATCCTAACAAAAAGTGTGTAGGATTAACTACGATAGCAGTAAGACATAAAGCAGGTGTTGTGTTGGAGTCAAGATCGAGATCTCATTGGGAGTTCAAGACTTCGATGGAAGTCCGGACATTCGTCGGAAGTTTTGCGGGAACCAACTGAGAAGTCTAGGAGCTTGCCATTGAAGATCGTTGGAACTCACCAAAAAGATCATGGTAAAGTCTAGGAGCTTGCTGGGAGTCCGTCGTAACATTGTCGAGAGTTTGTCGGATGTTCGTCGGAAGTATGCTGGAAGCTTGCTAGAAGAGCAATTGATGTTAGAGCGTAAATTATCTTAATTATCATAGTTAGAGCGTAAATTAAGTTATGATTGGGAGGTAATCTCACTAACTTAATTATGGGCCAAATGGGCCCTTTAATAGGACTGAATTAGGCCAAATTGAGCACCCAATTTAGCCCCTAAATTATTGGCTAATTGTGGCACCATTAGGAAGACAGTGCCCCAAGATATCTGGGCAGTGGTACTGCCCCTATTCGATGGTAGTACCGCCCAGAGTCAAATCAGCAGCATTAATACCTCCCAGTAACGACGGTGGTACTATCAGTACTCCAAATTTTGGGGTTGTGACACTTTTTTACTCTAATTTTGAAGCCATTGGGGCCTATAAAAACCCTACCCTTTTCTACATGAAAGGGCACGAATCATTTTAGCATAATCTTGAGTTCTTGAGCCTTAAAGTGTTGTAAAAGTAAAGAGTTCTCCTCCTTCATCTCTTAGCCTTGTAACTATCCAAGAAAGAGGAGTGAGACTTGTAAGGGTTCATCTCCAAAACCCGGGAAACGAAGAAAGTACTGTAAAGAGATGTTCGGTCTTCACCTATTAAAGGAAGGCCTTTAGCAGATGCCGGAGACCTCATCGGAGAAGGAATCCGAAAGTGGATGTAGGTCACTTTGACCGAACCACTCTAAATCCTGGTTTGCTTTTCAATTTGTGCATGTTTCATTACTACAAGCTACATTACCTTCTTACTGCCTTCTCTACGCTCACATATGCTTTCAAGTTAAATGCCTTACAAAATGATTTTCATCGAAGTCGATTTTAATCGAAACGTAGACTTGTGAAATCGCGAAAGTTTTCCACTACACTAATTCACCCCCCCTCTTAGTACCTCTTGATCCTAATACTCTGTACAGTACTTACCTCCTTGATCTGATCAAAGAGTCTTGATACTCTTTCCAATTTGGTTCTCCACTTCATTCTTATACTCTTTGAATTTCTCAAAGGCCTCGGACTTGTACTTCATCAAGTACACATGTACATACCTTAAGCAATCATCAGTAAAAGTAACAAAGTAGGAGTAACCATCTATGGCATGAATTGACATGGGTCCACATACATCATTATGTATGAGGTCCAATAGCTTAGTGGCTCTCTCTCTAGTTCCACTAAAAGGAGAGTTGGTCAGTTTTCCACGAAGGCAAGGCTCAAATGTTGCATATGACTCATAGTCGAATGGATCTAGATATCCATCCTTTATAACTTTTGAATCCTTCCCTCATGGACGTGACCTAGCCTACAATGTCATATGTATATATTGTTCAACTTATCTCATTTCCTCTTGGACACACTTACATTTATGATATGTGAAGCAATGTCTAGAATAAACAAACTATTATGCAATGTTCCTCTCGTGATGATCTCATCATCTAATAGTATTGAACAACCATTATTCTCAAAAACTAATTTATACCCACTAACTATCAAATACGAAATGAAAATAATATTTTTGATAATAGAAGGAATAAAATAGCATGTATCTAATGCAATAATAACTCTACCAAGTAGATATAGGGTGACCTCGCCAACAGCTACTATAATAACTTTTGCTCTATTATCCATCTTGAGGTTCATCTCGCCTCTCGCCAATCTCTTAGGTCTTGTTAGAACCTATCACGAATTACAAATATGATAAGCACTACTGGTATGCAATATCTATGTGTTATCATAAGAGTTTGATAAATGGAGACTGATCATGAATGTACCTAAAGCTTCTCTAAGCTTTTGTTTCACCCTCTCTGTATGGTACTCTTTGCAATTCGTCTTCTAGTGCCCATCTTTGTCATAGTAGAAGCGCTAGCATTTGTCTTTTGCTAGGTTATATTTAACAACCTTTGCTTTACCCGGTCTGCCTTTGCCCTTGCCCTTCTTAAATGACGTTTTTGCTTTCCTTTTCTTTCTGGTCTCACCAATATATAGAACTAACTTCTCTTTCTTGATAGTGCTTTTTGCTTCCTTCAACATATTGAGGAGATCAGGGAGAGTCACCTCAAGCTTATTCATATTAAAATTCATTATGAAGTATGAAAAGGAATCTGATAGGGACTAAAGCATAAGATCCACACATAGGTTATCCTCTAGGATCATTCATAGACTTGTGAATTTTTTTATCCACTCAATCATCTTTACGATATAGTTTTGAACCAATGTCCCCTCAGTCATCCTAGCACAGAAGAGCTCTTGGATATCTCATATCTCTTAGTCTTTCCTTGTTCCTCAAATAGTTTGTGGACATGTAGAAGAATAGATTTGACATCCATCTTTTCATATTATTTTTATAACTCAGGAGTCATGGAGCCCAACAAGTAATACTGACCAAGAGTGGAGTCATCTTGATGTGAGTGATTAGGCCAATCCGTATAATTTCGACAAGTAAAGTGATTAGGCCACGTAAGGGATTTAAAAGCTATATTTTCTAAAAATAAAAATGCAGTAGACATAAATAATATGCAGATTTCATAGAAAAATAAATAAGATATGAACATCTATCTTAATCTACTCACTATTTTTCTAGCGAGTCACGCAACACCCTCAACGCGTGAAACGAAAGTCTCTAACAGACTTCTAATGGGGATTGGGATCTAATCAGCGTATTAGTGTAACCTCAAGGGACTTACGAATCACACTAAGCCCAAAAGGTAGGCAACTCTTGTTAATTATAACTCCTTATTATTCATATCCTTTTTAACCTCCAAACCACCATGGTCTAGAGGAACTCGACCAATCATAATATTCAGTTAAGTCAACACCATTGTTACAAGATGAGTCTGATTCAATGATATACCGACTCGACCAAGCATACGATGTCCTCAGATCACTAGTGACATCTCTATATCGTAGGCAAGATAACGATTCATGATATAGGTGAGCCTCGAGGGACTTGACTATTGAATCTCGGATTTTGATGATGAAACTAATTGATTGTGTTTAGATGTTTAACTGTATTTTTAGTAATGCAGGTCTACTCGATCAGGATTAGACAGTTGACACAGGAGGAATTGATGTTGCGCCAGAGGAGATCACGTCAGTATATTGGATGGCAGAAGGCTTCGGACATCGGGCATCGGGCCAAGGAGAGTGGAATTGTGCCAAGGATATCGTGGTTATGGAGGTCAACCACTATTTGGGCAACAAGCTACAAAAGAGGATGATGCGCTAAAGAATCGTACGAAGTGCCAACAAATGACGTGCTGGGCAGTAGAATGTCAACTCGCATTGTAATAATTGTCTAGATCGGAGTAGAGTTTTAGTTTGTGTGTGCAGGAATAACTACGATGATGACAAAGACATAAAGTGAAACAAGTGTCGGAGTCAAGCGCGAAGGATTTGTTGGGAGTTCGACGGAAGTTCGAAGGTTCATCGGGAATGCTGACGGAACTAGCCAAGAATGAGTAGAGAGCGTGTCGAAGGGTTTTTCGGAAGCTCACCGAGAAAGATCGAAGCTTGCCGAAGAAGCTTGTTGGAACTCACCAAGATCAAATTGGGAAGTCTAGGAGCTTGTCAGGAGTCCGCAAAATGGTTTCCGAGAGTTTATCGGAAGACCGCCGGAAGTTCGCCGAAAGCTCACCGAAAGAAGTCTTGACTTACGGACATTGTAATAGATTAGGAAATGTCTTTAAATTCATAGTTAGCACGTTAATTAGGGTTAGGATTAGGTGTTAATCTTATAACCCAAGTAGGGGCCAATTAGGCCCGAGTTCGGACTGGTTTGGGCCAAGTTTGGAGCCCAACTAGTGAGCTGAAATAGTGTAGGCGGTGGCACCGCCTAGAACCCGAGATCTGAGCGATGGCACCGCTGGACTGAGCGGTGGCACAGCCCAGCACCCGAGAGATCCGGAGGAGGCACCGCCAACCGCGAAAACACAAGAGAATTGAAAATTTGGAGCCCAAATTTGAATCCTCTTGGGGCCTATAAATACCCCTCAAATCTCAACTGAGATTACAACCTTGGAGAAGCAAGAGAGTGAGCTAAAAGACTTAGCAAAGTCTTTAGCAAGTTTTGTTTTCAAATTGCTTGAGTGTTCACCTCCTCCCATCTTGTTGAAAAGAATTGTAAGAGTGTGAACCACTTATAAATGTTGTAAGAGGGGTATTAGTCCTTCCCCTACAAAGAGATTTTGCTAGTGGAAGTTGGGAGCCTCTTTGAAGAAGGCTTCGCAAGTGGATGTAGGTCATTTTAACCGAACCACTTTAAAACTGTCGTGTTATCTAGTTTGCATTCTACTCGTGCCATTTACATACTGAAAACTTCTTTACTTAGTCACTATACTTCCATATGCTTCTAAATTATCAAGCTTCCAAATCGATTTTCATCGATACTGGTTTTTATCGTATGAAAGTTTTTAAACCAGCGTTATTTTAATCCGCTGCACTAATTCACCCCCCCCCTCTTAGTGCCGCTCCGATCCTATCATTGACCATCTCAACGTATGTCGAGATTTGATCCCTACGTGTAATGATAGAAAGCCACTTGGGTCAATCTAATTACCTCATATTTACCGACTTAATAATATCGAGAGAAGGGATTTTGATTTGATCTCCTAATATGACATGTCACACACATACATATTTAATATATATCTATATTGCATGCAAATATATATACATATCTAGTAGGTGTATAAATAATCACATATCACATGAGCAATCACCCCAGATGATCATGGACCATAACCTATTATGATCAGGCCAAAGCTAGTTGGCCTAATCACTCATATCAAGATCTGTGTGTAGCGGCGCATCTTCATACCCTATGATCATCCATCTCGTTACCGTTGGTTCCATCGGCATCTCGACGCATCTCTATGTGTCGTGATCATCCGTATTACCTATGAATTGTAGAACAATAAAACACCCAATATTTCATATTTTAAAGTTTTTGGTTATAAATATTTTATTTTAAATGAAAAAGATGCCTTAGGAAAATTTGATACAAAATCTAATGAAGGCATTTTTCCTGGTTATTCCTCTCTTTCTAAAGCTTTTCATGTCTTTTATAAAAGAACTTTGGTTATAGAGGAATCTATTCATGTTGTATTTAATGAGCTTCCCAAATTTAAGACAAATGATTTTGATGATGATATTAATTTTGATGCTTTAAATTTGAATGAAAACTCTCTTCCCTCAAGCAACTTGGATACAACTTGTTCCAAAGAATCCTTACCAAAGGATTAAAAGTATATAGATGCTCATCCTAAGGAGCAAGTCATTAGAGATACATTAAAAGATGTTTTAACTCACTTTTCATTTAAAAAAGTTTGTGCTAATGCAGATTTCTTGTCTTCAATTGAACCAAAATGCATTGACGAAGCCCTGAAAGATGATTCATGGGTCTTTGCAATGCTTGAGGAATTAAATCAATTTGAGAGAAATGAGGTATGAGAACTTGTTCCTAGACCTAGTGGCCATTTAGTAATTGGTACTAAATGGGTCTTTAGAAACAAGCAAGATGAACTTGGTATCATGGTTAGAAACAAGGCTAGATTAGTGGTCAAAGGTTTCAACCAAAAAGAATATATCGATTATGAAGAAACCTTCACTTCTATAGCTAGACATGAAGCCATAATGATTCTCCTTGCTTATGCTAGTTGTAATAATTTTAAGTTATTTCAAATGGATGTTAAAAGTATTTTTCTTAATGGCTTTATTTTCGAAGAAGTTTATGTTGAACAACCACCCGAATTTGATAATACTATTTTTCTGAATCATGTTTCTAAGTTGTCTAAGGCTCTCTATAGTTTGAAATAAGCCCCAAGGGCTTGGTATAAGAGACTTAGTTCCTTTCTAAATAAGAATAATTTTATGAAAGCTAAGGTCGATACTACATTGTTTATTAAATATTTTAAAAATAATTTTCTCATTGTACAAATTTATGTTGGTGATATCATTTTCAAATCTTCAAATGAGTCTTTATGTGAATCTTTTGCTAATAGTATGAGCCATGAATTTGAAATGAGTTTACTGGAAGAATTAACCTTTTTCCTATGTTTGTAAATCAAATAACTTAGTGATAAAACTTTTATTAGTCAAACGAAGTATGATCTATTAAAATGACTTAATATGGATAGTGTTAAGGCTATAAAGACACCCATGAGCACTTCTATAAAATTAGATATGGACATTAATGGAGAATATTTTGATCAAAAGACTTATAGGGGTATGATAGGTAGTTTATTATATCTCATAGCAACTAGACCTGATATTATGTTTAGTATTGGACTATGTACTAGATTTCAATCAAATCCCAAGTAATTTAAAAGTTGTTAAAATAATTTTTAGATACCTAAAAGGAACTCCTAATCTAGGATTATGATATCTAAAAAGCTAAAACCTTGAATTGATTGCTTATGCTTATGCTGATTTTGCTAGTTGTCAAATAGATAGAAAAAATATATCCAGAACATGTCAACTTTTAGGTCATACATTTGTCTCTTGGTCTTCTAAGAAACAAAACTCGATTATTTATCTAAAACCGAAGCTGAGTATATAGCAGCAAGTGCATGTTGTGCACAAGTTATATAGATGAAAAACACATTAGAAGATTATGAAATTCACTTGAAAAACATACCTATAAAATGTGATAATACTGGTGTAATATGTTTAACAAAAAATCTCATTCAATACTCTAGAACTAAACATGTTGACATTAGTCATCATTTTATTAGAGATCATGTTAGTAATAATGATATATCTTTAGAATTTATTAATACTAAATATCAATTAGCAGATATTTTTATAAAACCATTGAATGAGGAACAATTTGATTTTACTAGAAGAGAATTAGCCATATTAAATCTTCCTAATGCATAAATTCCTCTATACATTTTTTGAATTTCTTGGTTTTTCATAACTTGAGTTTTCTTTTTAAATCGAGATCGTTTCCTTCATTCCTTCTTCTTACAATTCATCAAAGAAGAGATTTTATTCATAGATTTTTTATCATTCAAGAATGAAGAGTTTTTATTCATAAAGTTTTGGTATACTTGATCTTTTATGCAATAATCAGTTTTTATGAATCCTTCTTCCTTCTATTTACAAGAATAGGAATTTGATTCATGAATCTTTAGTATGCACATTTTGATCTTTTATGTGATGGATCCTTTCTCTTTATGAAAGAAGAAGTTTGATTCATAGACTTTTGGTTCTTATAACTTGATTTTTTTTTGTGATGAATGAATTCCTCCCTTCTTTTTCTTCTTCATCATCTTATTTTTATGACAAAAGGGAGAAAGAAACTTGCACATGTCAAGAAGAACCAAAAAGTGCTTGCATATCTAAATGTTGAATGTTTTATGACATAAGATACTTGTTGAATGATTCTTCTTCTTGTTGATGACAAAGAGGAAGAAATGATGAATGTTTGGAATCGTGCCAAAATGATGTTGAATGTGGTATCATGCATGAAGTGATAAATGGTTAAAAAATGCTTTAGTATCATATATGTTATGTTAAATTTGGTGTCATGCATGAAGTGATAAATGATGCTTTAGTATCATATATGTTATGCCCAAAATAATTGAAAATATAAATGTTTTAGTATGATATATGTTATACCCAAAGTGATTTGTTATTATGCATGAAGTAATGAATGCTTTAGCATCATGTATATTATACCCACTATGATTTTTTATCATGCATAAAGTGATGAACTTATGCATGTTATACTTTGATGACTTGAAACTATGATGATACACAATATATGAAATTTTGATATATTACATTTGATCACTATAATCGAAATTATTTCACCTGAACTTAAAGGTTATGATTCCTTTTGAATTCAAGTTTGTCTTATCTCAATATGGTATATATATAGGAGGAGTTAAGGTTAACTCCATCATCAATTAGTTGTTATCATCAAAAAGGGGGAGATTGTTTATTGAATCTCAGATTTTGATGATAAAATCAATTGGTGAATTAATTATCTAATCCATATGCAGAGATAAGTGATGCAGGACTAACTACAATTGTAAAAAAGGCAAAATGATTAAAGAAGAATCAAAGTTGGGCCAAAATCAATGATTGGGCATCGGACCAGATGAATCGAGGGATACATCGAAGGATCAGACGATACAGTGAAAGTTCGCTAGAAGTTCACTAGGAGTTTGTCAAAAGCTCGCTGAAAGTTCACCGAAAGCTCGTCGGAAAATCACCGGGAGTTCATCGAAAGTTCACCGAGAGTTCGGATAAACAACTGACGTATTGAATAACTAGGATAGCTTGCATTGTAATTGTCTAGCCTTAATTGTCATAGTTAGGGTTTCAATTCAAGTTAGTTTTGGGAGAAATTTTACTAACTCAATTAGGGGCCAACTAGGCCCTAATCAAGGCTGAATTGGGCTGATTAGATGGCACATTCAGTCACTTGGAGCCACGTCAAGTGGTGGCACCACCTAGATTGGGTGGTGGTACCGCTTGAGGCTTAGCCTCCCAGGTGGTTTGGGCGGTGGTACCACCTAAATTGAGCGATGGTACCACCGATAGTTAATACTACCAAGTGATGGTACCATTAGAGCCCGATCTCCAAAGCTTTGTTAGGCGATCGTACCCACCTAGACTGGGCAATGGTATCACCCAATGTTAGTCTGCAAGCAATGGTACCGCCCAATAATGGCAATGGTACTACGAGTATCCTAGAAACCCAAGGTGAGATACTTTTTGGCTCTATTTTTGAAGCCATTAGGGCCTATAAATTCCCCTCTTTTCTGTATGAAAGAGCACGAAAAGTGTGAACAAAAGTCTTGAGATTTTAGTTGTAAAAGTGTTGAAAAAGTGCTAAGTATCCTCCTCCTTCTTTAGCTTTATAATCAATCTAAGAGAGGTGTAAGGCTTATAAAATATTGTTTCCTAAACCTATAAAAAAGAAAAAGTATTGTAAGAGGGTAGTTGGTCTTTGTCTATTGAATGAAGATTGATAGTGGATGTTGGTGGCCACAACGGAGCAGGAATCAGGAGTGGATGTAGGTCACGACGACCGAACTACTTTAAAATTGGTGTGCACTTTCTTATTGCTCTTCATTACTATTGTTTTCTACATTAATTGCTTATTACTCTTATTCTAAGTCAAGCATACTTTCAATATCTTTTTTGATACATTTTTATCAAGCCAAAAGTTTTGAATCGACTTAATTTTTGTGCTAGCACTAATTCACCCCCCCTATCAGTGTCATTCATGATTCTAACACTTTAAACTTTGATTTATAAAATGTTATTGAATATGATTTTCAACAATCCTTTAGACCTATGAATGAATAGAATGATTTTGAGAAAATAATTTTTATTATATGGAAAAGCTATGAATGCTTTGTTTTGTGCTTTGGATAAAAATGAGTTTAATCGTATTTTGACTTATGAAACTGCATATGACATTAGGCACACTCCTGAAATCTCGCACGAAGGCACAAGTAGGGTTAAAGAATAAAAAATTAATCTTTTGATGCATAGTTTTGACTTATTTCGAATGGAACAAAGAGAAACTATTGGAGACATATATAACCATTTTACGGATGTCGTCAATTGTTTGAAAGCAGTTAATAAAAGTTTTTCTAATTTTAAACTTTTTAATAAAATACTAAGATTTTTTTCAAAAAGTTGGGATCCGAAAGTGATGACAATATAAGAGATAAAAGATTTGAACAATTTCTCTCTTGAAGAAATTATTGGGTCTCTAATAACCTATGAAATAACTTGTATTAAATATGATGAACATGAGAACAAGCTTCTAAAGAATAGAAAGGATTTGACACTAAGAATAAAAGAAGACCACTTGGGAGAAAACTTAAGTGATGATGAAGATGACCTTGAACTCCTCATAATAAAATTTAAGAAGTTCATAAAACAAGAATCTAAAAATAAAATTAAACTTAAAAAGAACAAAATAACTTGCTATGAATACAATCAGCTAGGGCACTTCAAAAGTGAATATCTGCAATAGAAGAAGAAGGTGCTTGTACAAAAGAAGAAAAATGCACTCAAGGCAATATGGGACGAAACGTGCACATATGAAAACGAACAAAATAATTGAGCATGATAATTGCATGTTAATTCCTTATACTAAGTATGAAAAGTTAGATTTACTTAAGAAGGAAAATGTATTACTATAACAAAAAATAACAAAAGAAAGACCATTAGAATTAAAATTATTATTAACAAATTAAATCTTTTGTTTGAAGATGTTTTAATATGTCATACTATTAATCATGATGATTTTTCGTGATGATGTTTTTTTTCGGTTTTAAACAATAATGCATTGTTTTGGCTTAGAAAATAATGACATGAAATCAATCACAAAGAGGAATGCATTATTTTTCTTGAAAATGGCAATCTCCCCAAAAGCTTATTAAATTTTTCAATAAGAGATTAATGAATCTATTTATGTTATGAATCTTGTGAACTATGAAAGTGATTTTGATGATTAGAATTTAGTGAGTTTTATTAAAATCATGATCTTGATTTATCAAGATTTATAACTTGAAATCGTTAATGAATCAAGATATCATATTATATGTTCTCATATCATTCCTTCTTATTGAGATTTATCCAAATGAATCATGGTTTCTGTTTTGATTTCTCGGAATCATAACTTGAATTTTTTTTTTAAATCAAGATTTTTTTATGATTCCTTCGTTTTACTAAAGAGAATGTTTATTCAAATTTTTATATTGATTTCTTAGAATTTATAACATAAGATTACCTTTGAAGATCATTGACTATTTAATCTCCTAATATTTCTTTTTTGTTATTTACTAAAGTGGAGATTTGTCAAAAATGACTCAGGGTTTTTTAGTATTCATGACTTGATCTTTCATTTTTTAGGATTGAAATATTGTTATAAACTTATCATTTGTTATTAATGTTAGGATCAAGAGCACTAAGAGGGGGGGGGTGAATTAGTGCAACGGAAAACTATCGACGATTAAAACTGCGTTCGTACGATAAAAGCGATTTTCATCTAAACACCAATTCGGAAAATACTTAACTATGAAACATGTTCATAAATGAGCAGAAGGCAGTAAGCTATTAAGATGCTCATAGTAAATGCAAACCGAGATTTAGAGTGGTTCGGTCAATCTTGACCTACATCCACTTTTGGCTTCCTCCACCGATGAGGTCACCGACATCCACTAGAGGCCTTCCTTCAATAGGCGAAGGCCAACCACCCTTTTATAGTTTCACTCCTTTTGATGGGCTTAGGAGACAACCCTTATAGAATTTCTCTCCTCTCTTGAAAGATGAAAACTTGGAAGAAAAGAGGGAGGAGAACTTCTAGCCTTTACAACACTTTTGAGCTCTAAAATCACAAAGTAAGATCAAGCTTTCGGTCCTTTTGGTTGCCCTTTCATTGCTGAAAGGGTGGGGTATTTTTAGGCCCCAAACCAATTTAAATTCCGAGCTCAAAACTGTCATCTCCCAGAATTCTGGGGTCTAGCGATTGCACCGCCTGACAGGGGCAGTTACACCGCTTGGCAAAGCTCGGAGACTGAGCCTCTGGGCGGTGCCACCGGCTGACAGGAGTGGTTGCACTGCTTGGCAAAGCTCGAATATTGAGCCTCTAGGCAATGCCACCGCTTGACAAGGGCAGTTGCACCACCCAGTCTCGCTCGGAGACTGAGCCCAAGCGGTGCCACCGCCTGACTAGGGTGATTGCACTGCTTGGCAGAACTCAGAGACCGAGCTTAGGTGGTTCCACCGTCTGTCAGGGGCAGTTGCACTGCCCAGCCTAGCTCAAAGACTGAGCCTTGGGCGGTGCCACCGCTAGCTAAGAAATCTGGGTCCAAATGGGTTGATCCATTCGACCCAATTTGGGTCTGTCAAGGGCCCAATTGCCCCCAAATTAAGTTAATGGGATCACCTCCTATTTCTAACTTAATCATTGTGCTACCTAAGATATTTCTTAAGACATTTAGTATAACTTGCTCCGGTGCGTCAATCGCTTCTTCCAGCGAGCTTCCGACGAACTTCCGTCGATCATCCGATAAACCCTCGGTGATGCTCCTACGAACTTCCAGCAAACTCCTGGACTTGTGACTATCCACTTGGCGAGTTCCGATGAGCTTCTTTGGCAAGCTCTTGGACTTCTCGGGTTTGTTCCCGCAGAACCTCCGATTACCGTCCGGACTTTCGTCGAACTCTCGAACCCCCAACGTGATCATGGTCTTGACTCCGGTGCAACTCCTGCTGTATGTCTTACTTCCATCGTAGTTAATCCTGCATATGTAAAACAAAACTTCGATCGAGACAATTAATCCTAAGTAATTATCCAAGTTGTCCAGCATGTCATTGGTCCCTTGACGCTTCGTTCGATTCTTCGGCGCATCGACCTCTCCGGCGGCCTATTGCCCAATCGGCCTATTGCCCAATCGGCCAGTTGACTCCGTAGCTTTGATATCCTTGGCGCAATACCCGCTCTTCTTGGCCCAATGCCCGAGTCCATGGCCCGAAGCCTTCTTTCGATACGTCGACCAATCCACCGGCCCGACGTCCAATCTTCTGACATATTCCTCCGGCACAACATGATTTTTCCTGCTTTAATTATCTCATCCTGATCGAAGCATCCTGCGTCACTCAAAATGTAGATTAAAACATAAACACAATTATCAATTGGTTTCATCATCAAAATACGAGATTCAACAATCTCCCCCTTTTTGATAATGACAACCAATTGATTACGGAGTTAAACTTAACTCCCGGAGTTTAAACAAACTCCCCTTATCAATATGCCATATTGATAGAACCTTGAATTCAAACTGAATTCAAGTCATTGCAATGTTCATCATGAATACTTGCAACACGTCATCATGAACTTATGCATAACATCATACTTCTCCCCCTTTGTCATCAACAAAAAGAAGAAGTCCAACTATAATATGTTTGGAATATAGGTTCAACTTATTGCATGAAAAATATAGTATCAAATTTTTATCATCATGCAATCTAGCAATTTTACAACATTTTAGAACTTGCAAGCTAGCAATTTAGAGATGTTCAAGAAAGCAACTCTTACTTCTTGAAATATGCAAGTTTTACAAGCTAGCAAATTCAAAGATGTGCAAGTTGGCATATTTGCTTTTCTTGAGATAGACATGATAGCACATTTTTGCATTTTCTTGATGTTTCAAGCTAGCAATTCTTGGTGATGTTCAAGATAGCAATTTCTTCTCTTTTGAAAAGTGCAATTTTTGCTTTCTTCTTGAATTGTACAAGCTAGCTATCTCCCCCTTAGTCATTATCAAAAAGAAGCGAAGACCCTTTCTAAAGAAGGGAAGACCCTTTATGTCAATTTCTAAATCATAACAAAGGTGAGTAATCATTCTTATTTCAAAATTCCATAATTGAGATAAACCTTAAATTCAAATTAAGGCAATTTTAATCATGATTCACATCATATGCAATACACCACATAAAAAACATAAGTATTGCATCCATCATTTTAGCAACAAATCGTAGCATTTCATCACATGGTAAGATATCAGCAAGTAAAATTACAATGCAAGTTCTTGATATCTTAACATGATACAAACATAACATATGGCAATCATAGCATTTCGATTATCAATTTACCATATATTTCGATGCAAGCTTCTTTTGATATCTTAACATAATTCAAATTCAAATATGGCACTTATAGCATTAATTCATATATTTCTTATACAAATATGGCACTCATAGTATCAATTCATATATTTCTCCCCTTTTGTCATCAACAAAAAGAGAAGTAGCTCTAGATATTTTAAAAGATATGCAAGTTTTTGTAACATGAAGCTAGATTTTCATCACAACATATAAGCACGAAAGCATAGCAAGATTCTTAAGTTCAATCATGGCAATTCAACACTTGCTTCTTGTGCAAGATTGCACTTTCTTTTCTTTGCATGTTCTAACTAGCAAAAACATACTCCCCTCTGTTTTTGTCGAAAAGAAGAGAAGAGTACAAGCTAGCCAGCATTTGCCTTGAGCTAGCAATCTTTCTCCCCCTATGTCATTCCCGAAAAGAAGGGAAAAATCAATAGCCAAAAAATTTTAATCATTATACAAGCCATTTGCAAAATCATGTCATAATATCAAGAAAATTCAAGAAGAACATGATTCATTCGACAAATCCTTTTAATAGAGCAAAAGAATTATAAAACCAAGGATCATGATTAAAATATATCAATATTATAGATCAAGTCATGATTCATGATTCATCATAAAGCAAATTAATTTTCAGTCATCATATAAGGCATTTAAAGAATTTTTGAAACATAGGAGAATGATTAATTTAAGCATGCAATGTTTCAATCAAATTCAAGTCATGAATACCAATACTTTCATATTGTGAGTATCAATTCATGAATACCAAAATATATTATTTGTGATTCCAATTTTTCAAGATCAAGATTATGATTTAGATAAAACTCATTCAAATCAAATCGTTAACTTGAAACTCATAATCAAGTCATCAAAATCAATTTCGAGATTCATAAAATATCATGAAATCATTAATCTCAATCAGATGGGAAAAGCATTTTTTAAGTGATTCTTTTTCATCTAAGCATACTTTAGTCTTTATATGTCAAATCAAGATAAGCATGAAAGTTCAAGACGTAAAGGCAAAATCTTATGAAACAACTCATCAAGCAAGATTTTAAACATCTATTTTCAAGCCATATAAAGAGTAAGTCAAGGATTCAATTATCTCATGTCATAGATTCCAATAGGCATCTCAAAATATCAACATCACATTAAAAAGATATTTCAAAAAGATATATCGATATGTGATTCATTTGTATCCTTTCATTCATTTGGAAGATTCTCCTCTTTGGTAAATAAATCTAGGAGAACAAAATGAATTAAGGAGATGTAACATGATTGAAGCATTGAACATGATTCATATTTAAAATGTGTCTTATGCCATAAGTATGAATCAAGCATTTGTAAAATCTGAAATCATCCTCAAAGTCACATTCAATAAATTCATACATGACAAGCATAGATTTATTGAAAAGACGATAAGATAGAGGATCGCATTTTATTTTTATAAATTTATATTCATGTGATTTGCTTCTTATAAGCATACATTTACTTTTAATAAAACAAGTGTCAACATTTAAGATGGAAAGGTAAAAAACAAATCATCAAGCATGATTCCATGATAACATCCTTTTAATATCTTGATATTCATCATCAAGTATGATTTCAAAAAGTATGTTAAAGAGAAATCAATAAGACAAAATGCATGATACACTCATTTATTTTCAAAATATTCATCATGTTTATTTTCATGAGATTCACAAGATTGGTAAAATAAATTCATTTATCTCAATAGGATAGAAAATTATTTCCATTTCATACAATTGATTTCATGTGAGGGTATTCAAGTCTTTTGTGAAAACATGTATCATCATTTAAAATCGAAATATAAGTTTTGTCATGAAGCCGTCAAGACCAAACACATCATGATATCACATCTATCATCAAAAGACTATCAAGAAATTCATACATAGATGTATATGCACTATGTCATCTTAATATATCATGCGAATGTCATCTTAATTCGTCATAAAAATGATTAAACCAAAAACATATTAATCTAAAATGACAGTTTCAAATCAACATTTACTTCAAAAACTCATGCATGATATAAAATCATCAAGATACACATGCATGGATTAATCCTAAGCATTATCACATATCATATTATCATCCCTAATGTTGCATACATCATTCAACATTTCAAAACATAACATGCATGAAACCTTAGCAAAATACTTTTCATGATCAAATTTTTAATTTTTTCAAAGATGCTAAAAAGAAAAACATGATATAATTTTTGAAAAATAATTTTTTTTATTTCCTATTCCTACTATCTAAATTAAGCACTCATGAAGGACTTCAAGTAATTTCAAAATAATTCAAGAGAGTTGAGTTACTTACCTTGTAGTCGAAGCCCGTCAAAGCCCAATTCGTCGTTTCACCTTTGGAAGTTCTTGATTCATCCTTGGTTTCCTTCCTCTTCTTTTGCCTCTTCCTCCGTTCAAGTTTATTATTTATTTTAGATTTTTATTTAATAAACTTATTAAGATTTAGTGTTTGAAGTTCAAGTTCATCATTGTCCTCATCACTTGAGTCATCGCTCAAGTGGTATTCATTTGTCCGGGGTTCCAAATCCTTCCTGTTCATTGGAAGGTTGTTTTGTTCATTATGTTTATCATGTGCATTATGCACCATTTCATATGTCATCAACGAACCAATTAGTTCTTCAAGTGGTAAGTTGTTTAGGTTTTTAGCTTCTTGTATTGCAGTTACTTTTGAATCCCACTTCTTAGAAAGAGAACGCAAAATCTTGTTTACGAGTTCAAAATCCGAAAAACATTTGCCAAGAGCTCTTAAACCATTGACGACATCCGTAAAATGGGTGTACATGTCACCAATGGTTTCGCTTGGCTTCATTTGAAAAAGCTCGAAATCATGCATCAAAAGGTTGATTTTCGAATCTTTAACTCTAGAAGTGCCTTTGTGTGTGATTTCAAGAGTGTGTCATATGTCAAAAGCCGTTTCACACAAAGAAACCCGATTGAACTCATTTTTGTCCAAAGCGCAAAATAAGGCATTCATAGCCTTTGTGATTAAAGAAAAATACTTCTTCTCCAAATCCGACCATTCGTTCATTGGTTTAGAGGGAAGTTGAAAACCAATTTCAATAATATTTCATAAATCTAAATTCATAGAAATCAAGAAAACTCTCATTCGAGTTTTCCAATAAGTGTAGTCCAATCCGTTAAACAATGGTGGACGAACAACCAAAAAACCCTCTTGAAAGCCATGAAGAGCCATTTCTCTCGGGTGTAAATCTGAAATGAGAAATACCAGGCTCTGATACCAATTGTTAGGATCAAGAGCACTAAGAGGGGGGGGGGTGAATTAGTGCAGCGGAAAACTTTCGACGATTAAAACTGTATTCGTACGATAAAAGCGATTTCCGTCTAAACGTCGATTCGGAAAATACTTAACTTTGAATCACGTTCATAAATGAGCAAAAGGCATTAAGCTATTGAGGAGGTTTGCAGTAAAGATAAGATGCTCAAACTTAATGCAAATCGAGATTTAGAGCGGTTTTGTCAATCTTGACCTACATCCACTTTTGGCTTCCTCCAACAACGAGGTCACCGACGTCCACTAGAGGCCTTCCTTCAATAGGTGAAGGCCAACCATCCTTTTACAATTTCACTCCTTTTGACGAGCTTAGGAGGCAACCCTTATAGAATTTCTCTCCTCTCTTGAAAGATGAAAACTTGGAAGAAAAGAGGGAGGAGAACTTCTAGTCTTTACAACAATTTTGAGCTCTAAAATCACATAGTAAGATCAAGCTTTCGGTCCTTTTGGTTGCCCTTTAATTGCTGAAAGGGTGGGGTATTTATAGGCCCCAAACCAGTTTGAATTCCGAGCTTAAAACTATCATCTCCCGGAATTCCGGGGTCTGGCGATTGCACCACCTAAAAGGGGTGGTTGCACTGCCTGGCAGAGCTCGGAGACTGAGCCTCTAGGCAGTGCCACCGCCTGATAGGGGTGGTTGCATCGCTTGACAGAGCTTGGAGACTGAGCCCAAGCGGTGCCACCACCTAATTGGGGCGGTTGCACCGCTTGGTAGAGCTCGGAGACTGATCTCAAGCGGTTCCACCGCCTGTCAAGGGCGGTTGCACCGCCCAGCCTAGCTCGGAGAGTAAGCCCTAGGTGGTGCCACCACCTACCTAAGCGATGCCACCGCTGGCCAAGAAATTTGGGTCCAAATGGGCTAATCCATTCGGCCAAATTTGGGTCTATCAAGGGCCCAAGGGCCCAATTGCCCCCAGATTAAGTTAATGGGATCACCTCCCATTTCTAACTTAATCATTGTGCTAACTACGATATTTCTTAAGGCATTTACTGCAACTTGCTCTGGTGCATCAATCGTTTCTTTCGGCGAGCTTCCGGTGAACTTTCATTGATCATCCGATGAACCCTCGGTGATGCTCCTACGGACTTCCGGCAAACTCCTGGACTTGCGACGATCCACTTGGCAAGTTCCGATGAGCTTCTTTAGCAAGCTCCTGGACTTCTCGGATTTGTTCCCGTAGAACCTCCGATGACCGTCTGGACTTTCGTCGAACTCTCGAATTCCCAACGTGATCATAGTCTTGACTTCGATGCAACTCTTGCTACATGTCTTACTTCCATTGTAGTTAATCCTGCACATGTAAAATATAACTTTGATCAAGACAATTAATCCTAAGAAATTAACCAAGTTGTCCGGCATGTCATTGGTCCCTCGACGCTTCGTCCGATTCTTCAGCGCATCGTCCTCTCTTGCGGCGTATTGCCCAATCGGCCAGTTGACTCCGCAACTCAGATATCCATGGCGCAATACCCACTCTTCTTGACTCGATGCTCGAGTCCACGGCCCGAAGCCTTCTGTCGATACGTCGATCGATCCACCGGCCCGACATCCAATCTTCTGACATATTCTTCCAGCACAACATGATTTTTCTTGCTTTAATTGTATCATCCTGATCGAAGCATCCTACGTCACTCAAAATACAGATTAAAACATAAACACAATTATCAATTGGTTTCATCATCAAAATACGAGATTCAACAATTAATATTTGGTATCTTTGTTATGATATGAAAATTGTTGTGAATAGAAAATTTTTGTACCATTATATTCCTCATTCTGACAATGACAAAGTGGGTGAAAGAATTGCTAGCTCAAGATGCAAAACTTGCAAACTTGCACATTGCAAAATGAAGAAAAAATTGCTAGCTTGCAATCTTAGATAAAACTTCTATCTTGCTAATCTCAAGAAGCAAAACTTGCAAACTTGCACATTGCAAAAGGAAGCAAGAATTGCTCGTTTGCACACTTCAACAAGAGGCAAAAATTACTATCTTGCATATCTCAAAAGATAAGCAAATCTTGTATATCTCTAAAACTTACTAAGCTTACATGTTCTATAATGAAGTAGAACTTGCATGTTTCAAAAATTGCTAGTTGCATTTCTCCTTTTGTTGATGACAGAGGGGGAGAAGGTATAATAATGATTTGAATCATCCATGATATGATGCACTTTGATGTTTTGAAATTATGATTATGTATGTAATACTCATGATTTTATTATGATGATGTATATAACGTATTGCATATGATATAAATCATAGTTAAAATTGCTTTGACTTGAATTCAAGGTTCATTTCAATATGACGTATTGATAGGGGGACTTTAGTTTAAACTCCATCATTATTTGGTTATCATCATTAAAAAGGGGGAGACTATTGAATCTCAGATTTTGATGATGAAATCAATTGATGAGTTTGTGATCTAATTTATGTTTTGAGTGACACAAGACTAGCTTCGATCAAGGAGAGGAAAATTGATTAAAGCAAGAGGAATTGGACGTTAGGTCGGAGTTAAACATGTTAGGAGATTGGACGTCGGGCTAGAGGAATGGTTGACATGTGGCAAAAGGACTACATTGTGTGAGTTCGAGCATTAGGTTGAAGGATCGGACATTGCGCCAAGGAGATCGAAAGTTACAGGAGTCAACATGCCGATTGAACAATATGCCGAAGGAAAGGACGATGCGCCAAAGGATCAGACGAAGCACCGGAAGAACCATGACATGCCGGACAACATATGATTTATGATTTATAATAATTTGTCTAGATCAAGTTAGTTTAGGTCTAATTGAATCGGTATTCGGGTGAAATAATGCCAACTCAATTACAGGCCAATTGGGCTTGAATCAGGGCTGAATTGGGCTTGCTGTTTGGCCCATCCAGTGACCTATAGCAGGGTCTGGTGGTGGTACCACCGAGACATAGCCTCCTAGATTATGTCAGGCAATGGTATCGCTAGATTGGGCAGTGGTACCACCTAGATATAGTTTCTCAAATTGTGTCAAGTGGTGGTACTATCCAGTGTTAGTGTGTCAAGCGATGGTATCGCCAGACTGGATGGTGGTACCGCCCAATGTTAGACTAGTAGGCGATGGTACTATAAGTACTCCGAAAGCTTTGGATGAGATACTTTTTGCTCTAAATTTAAATTCATTTGGGGTCTATAAATACCCCCCCATCCCTGCTCGGAAAACACAAGAATTGAGAGCAAGAAAGATGGAAAACATTATTGTAATATTATGAGAATTCCTCTCAAGCTCTAAGTGTTGGGTGAAGTTTAAGAGAGGGGTGAGTGGTTGTAAAAGTTATTTCCTAAACCTGTGAAAAGGAGAAAAAGAGTTATAAGAGGATAATTGGTATTCACCTATCGAAAGAAGACCGTTAGTAGATACCAATGGCCTCAATGTAGGAGGAATCTAGAGTGGACATAGGTCATGACGATCGAACTACTATAAATCCGTTGTACTTGATTTGCATTTATGTTCTGCTTTTGATTCTTATATTGTAAATTGATTTACTTGCTTACTATTGTCACTATGCTTACAAATGCGCTTTCAAGTTTACCTCTTTTTCGATATCGGTTTTAATCGAACGAGAATTTTTAAACCATCATTTTTACGAAAGCACTAATTCACCCCCTCTAGTGCTGACATAATCCTAACAGTTTTCACATTCATCTACTTAATCTTATAATCAAAGTGTGCTATAATTTCCAACAGAATTCGATTGGACTTCAGTATTGTCATGCCCTTTAACTTCAATTCTCATTCAGGATGTGTGAACCTAACTCAAAATTGATAATATTATAATTCAACAAACAATCCAGGATCCAATCACACATTTGAGGCCACTAAGAAAAACATTCAAGTCATTCACCTCTACAATCCACAATTCACAAAACCTATGCAGTTGATAATCATATATCATATCACTTAATGATTCTTAAAATCCAAAGACAACTTAACTAAACCATAACCACATTATAAATCTATAGTTGTGGGAATCTATACAATTACAAAACCAACATGTACTACATGTTTATATCATTACATAATTTTAACTTAATATTCCCAAAATCCTAACATAAGAGGTATTTTTTAATAATTTACAAGATACATCAATCTAGATTTGTCATTGATACACACAAAAGGAACTTATATAACATCAACATATCAAGTACAAAAGATTTGCCTCAAAATCTTCTAGCTTTTCACTACCGCAACCCAAATTACATATTTTAGTGAGCGATAAGCTATCCTGAAAAATTTATATAACAACGGGATGAGCATATAAAGCTCAGTAAGTAACTAACATATCCATAGCAAAGAGGACAGTTTTCAAACAAATGAGATATCAAAATACAAAGTAGAGGTACAAGATGAAAAAAAAGCATGTTTTGTTTGAATGTAGAATTACGATGTCGTTTTGTTCGAAGCATGTTTTATTTATATAATCGAGGAAAGATAATTAGAACATATCATTGGCATAAGGAGCATATCCATAACATATGGTATATTTTGAGGCATAACAAAGACATATAACATTTCAGAAACATATCAAAGAACAAAACATGAATAGAAGCTCAAATGTCACATGACGTTGTATTCATTTCATTCTTATCCAAAGCATGCATAGAAAAATAGACAAAGCTTTGGATATAATGTCAAACACATAGAAGGTGAAGTGAGATCATAACATAATATGATCCATCCATTTCTGAATAACCACCAAACATAAGTCTCCCACGTTTGGGAGCTCCATCCAACAACGTCTGAGTGAAGTCATAGGGGGCTAGCAGAGCATCGCGGGCTCTAAGCATAACTCCCTTTACCATTTCTAGCAAAGGTTCACATTTATCCTACAAACATTAGAGTATAAAAGGACAATATGAATAATAAAATTAGCATATATCGAAAACACATGAGGAACAATGAAACGTACATATACCTTTTGAGTCAATAAGAAGCAAACATAATCTTTCACAAATGTATTCAGATTTGAAAGGAAATGAAAGCAAGAGCATATAAGGATTCCAAGCAATCACATATAGCTCAATTGAAATAAGAAGGTTAGATGTCAGGACTCTAGCTAGGAGAGTCCTAATTGAGAGGGACATTCATGTAAAACCTACCTAAGCCGATCCCTATTAAAGAGGTGAAGAGGCCGGCTAGGGTTAGGAGGTTGTTTCTTATAGATCAATTAGGAGTTGTAAAGGAATAGGAGTCTTGAGTAGAAGTCCTATTAGGAGTTGGTTAGAAGTAGGAGTCTTGAGTAGGAGTCCTATTATGAGTTAGGGTTTAGAGACCCTATAAATAGCTATGTATTCCTCCTCTTTTGATAAGCAAAAGATGAATCTTTTCTACAACCTTTGAGCAGCAACTTGGAGGGAGGAACCCCTATAGAGTTCCAAGGAGGCCGATCCCCTAAAGAGATCAACCCCAAGTTTAGAATCTGCAAGGGTTCTAACATCTGGTATCAGAGCAGCGTTCTTGGCGTCTCGCTGCCCTTCCACAGCCATCCATCAACCCTCCACAACTACCCAAAGTAATTCCCACAATTGCTTAAGAGATCGTTGCCAAATTCTGCCATCATCTCCACCACCACGGATCATCCTTTGATCTCCCCATGAATTGCAACGGGTTCTGGTTTTCTACCTTACTGCTTCTGCAATTTAGTTATCCATATTTGAAAATCCCAAAAAAAATATTCCTATATTGCTGCATAAACTTTTCATCATAAAGTTTTCATCTCTACGACAAAAGATACATTGCATAATTCCAACCGTATAGCACCGTCTGTTTGATCTTGCTACTGTGTTTTTTCTATCCAAATTTCTACAAAATTTTTATGACATATTTGACACTTCCTAACAGTGGATTTCCCTTCAGTTTCATCAAAAAATTCTCAATATAAACTACTAATCTTTTATGTCCAATCTGCTACACTTGAAAATCTATGCTACAGAAAATTTCAGCCGCATATTGTTGTCTTAACCCATCTATTTGCAATTTTTTTTGAATGAAATTTCTTATACACTTTATAGATCATCTTAGCTTCCATCTAAGATTGATTTATTGAGAAATTCATCTCTAAAAATGATTTTGTGTTGTTGCAAATTTTCATCGTAGACCGCTGAAATTTTTCGACGAGAATTCTGCAATCGCAACTTGCACCAATTTCCTTGCTATTATACTGCCGAAATTTGCTTGATTAAATTAGACATCCTTGCTGTCATATAAACTGTGATTTTGCTATCAATTCCCTCCTGAATTCTCTCAAGTTTTTGGTGGAAATTATGTCGAGAAAACTTTGTTTCTTCGATGACAATTCTACTCTTACAAGACAGCACATACTTGCTGTAACTTCTACTTATTTCTATCAAACCATTGCTACCATCTACCACATATCCAAAACTTTCATCCACAGCCCTAAAACCCCACTAAACCACACCCTCAAACTGCACCCAAAATAGCCACAAAATAGACATCCTTGCTGTCATATAAACTGTGATTTTGCTATCAATTTCCTCCTCAATTCTCTCAAGTTTTTGGTGGAAATTACATCGAGAAAACTTTGTTTCTTCGATGACAATTCTACTCTTACAAGACGGCACATACTTGCTGTAACTTCCACTTATTTCTATCAAACCATTGCTACCATCTACCATAGATCCAAAACTTTCATCCACAGCCCTAAAACCCCACTAAACCACACCCTCAAACTGCACTCAAAACAGCCACAAAACAAGCCTAAACAGCAGGCTACCTCTACCAATCCACCAACCCTTTCGACCATCACCGCTCTCAACCTATATACGCCTTTAACCCGACAACAAAAGAGAAATCTTAACATCATAGATTTGGGGGCATATACTATGGCATCTAAGGAGGCAATCAATGCTAAATTCGAAGCCTTGGAGGTGCGAATGGAGGAAAAGATTCGGATGCTCTTTACCGAACTCAGATTGGGCCGACCACTAAGCCCGAAGAAATCATATCAAGGAGAGAGCTTTACCCAATCGCACCAAGCCCGAAGAGATGACTTCCAAGGGAGGGGAGGCTTTATGACCGACCCTAACTATCCATGCATGAGAGTGGACTTCCTTAGATGGGAAGAAGGAGACCCGATTGGTTGGATCTCGCGCGCAGAGTGATATTTTCGGTACCATAAAGCCACGGATGCATCTATGGTGAAAATTACAGCTATACATCTTGAAGGGGATGCTATACAGTGGTTTGACTGGTTTGAACATACTTATGGAGTCGTTTCATGGCGACAATTCAAAGAAGGACTACTGATCCGCTTCAGACCAACCGATTACGAGAATATTGATGGACAACTAGCAAAGATCCGACAAACCTCCACTATTCAGGAGTACCAAATCAGGTTTGAAAGGTTATCTAATCAAACTCCTGATTGGTCTCAAAAACATCTATTGAGGACCTTCATTGAGGGCTTGAAGCCGGAGATCCGAGGAGAAGTTAAAGCATGACAACTGTATACGCTTATGGCAGCCATCTCTTTCGCACGACATCAAGAGGAGCAATTGAACCATGAAGCTCGAAGGACTAGGGTTGCTCTGCAACCAGTAATATTGAAGCTCTCAGCCCCCCCACTATCGACCAAGTCCCTACACCGAAGAGGTTAACAAGAGAATAGCTTCGAGAGCGATATGCGGAGGGGTTATGTTGGCATTGTGACGAGCCGTGGAGCCGTGAGCATCGCTGCGGTAAAGGGAGACTTCTTATGATTGAACCAATAGAAGAAGAGATCATTGAATATCCAGAAGAGAGCCTTGAACATGAAGAAAAAGATGCAGAAGAAGAGCCACAACCGACCGAAGTTACGATACATGATCTAGCCGGCTACTCAAACCCGCAAACGATGAAAATTGGAGGCCTTCTCAACAACAACCAATCACTGTTCTCATCGACACGGGCAGTACTAATAACTTTCTAAATAGTAAGGTTACTGTCCAGATGGCCTTACCTATTGAGAATTGCAGCAGGTTTGATGTTAAGGTCGCTGATGGATGGATTTTGAAATATGATCGTAGGCGCCCGCAAGTGAAACTATTGCTGATCATGAGGCCTTACCAAGAGATAATTGCATATTTCTTCCTTCTCCCTCTTGATGATCATGAGGCCATGCTCATAATTAAATGGTTGACGACATTAGGTGATTTTTCTTGAAATTTTATGCTACTAATTATGAAATTTTACAGTGAGGAGAAATAGGTGATACTGAATGGGAAACGTGGGGGCAACGTAACAATGATTTGCACACAACAAATGAAGAAGGTTTTGCATAAAGCATGCAGCAGATTTTTGGTACAATTTGAGCAGCAAACTAAGGGAGAGCCAATAGAATTTGAAGATCCAAACCTACTTCCTTTGCTTGCTGAATTTTTAGATATATTTGACGAACCGTACAACCTACCTCTTGCTCATCGGCATGATCATTATATAATGATTCTTTCAGGCAAACCTCTATCAAATACTTGGCCATATCAATATCTACATCTCCAGAAGGATGAAATAGAAAGGATTGTAAAAGAGATGCTCGAAACAGGAGTTATTCGGCCAAGTTGCAACCTCTACTCTTCACTGGTGCTACTTGTACGCAATAAGGACGGAACATGGCGAATATATGTTGATTACCAAGCTCTCAATGGCATAACCATCAAGGACAAACACCTTATTCCAATAGCAGATGAATTGCTAGATGAAAGGGAGCATAAATCTTCATAAAGTTGAACCTTTGATCCAGGTATCATCAAATATGAGTGTGCGAAGAAGACATACCGAAAACCACCTTTTGAATACACAACAACCACTACGAATTTTTGCTTTCTTCAACAAAAGGTGGAATATCTTGGGCATATTATATTAGAGGAAGGTGTGATAGTGGATCCCTTCAAAATTGAAGCAATGCAAAACTGGCCTACCCCGAGAAACATAAAATTACTACATGGCTTTCTGGGTTTAACAGGCTACTACCGCAAGTTCATGGAAAACTATGGAAAGATCAATGCACCACTTACTTCCTTACTGGAAAAATATGATTTTCAATGGTTGGAAAGAGCCTCCACTTCCTTCGACAATCTTAAGGCAGCCATAACAACGACGCCGGTGCTAACACTACCAGATTTCAACCGACCCTTCATTATTGAGGCCGACGCATCTGGAGTCGGAATTGGAGCCATTCTTATGCAAGATGGTCAACCACTCGTATACACTAGCAAAAAATTATCTCCCTCCCATCAAAATAAGTCAATATATGATAAGGAGATGCTCGCCATTGTGCGCGCGGCAACGAGGTGGAGACCCTACTTGATTGGTCGACGATTTCAAATTAAAACCGACCATAAAAGCCTCATGTACTTTTTGGAGTGAAAGATATCATCTCTTGAGTAGCAAAAATGGGTAACAAAACTTCTTGGATTTGATTATGAAATAACTTACAAAAAGGGGAAAGAGAATATTCTTGCAAATACGCTTTCGCAGCTACCCAAGCAAGCTGAAGTTTTAGTCGTTTCACTTCCGACCAGCGACATCCTTGAGGATATTAAGATGGAATGCTAGGAAGATTCAGAGACTAGTAAGATTATAAAAAATTTGGAGGAAGCATCAAGCCCCGTGGCTCATTATAATTGGGACTCAAAAAAATTACACTATAAGAGACGCATTGTGCTTATGATAAATTCTACTTGCATCTTCATGAGCATATTTTGGACAAAGTTATTCCATATGCAGGGTACTAAATTGAAAAGGAGTACGACATATCACCCACAAATCAACGGCCAGACAAAAGTTGTAAATAGGTGCTTGGAGACAGCCCATAGCCACCCACCAAATATGACTATCCAAGAAGAACTCCAAACCCAGCCAAGTGCCATTATTGATCGACGGATCGTGACTCGAAAACAACGACCCACTACTAAAGTGCTAATACAGTGGGTGAACCTACCAACAGAAGATGCCACTTGGGAGAACTATGACGACTTGAAGATCAAATTCTCAAAATTCATGAATCGTCAGCCTCAAGGCAACAAAGGCCTTTTGGTCCTCGAGGTGATAGAAATAATACCCACAAGTCTCTTTAGGGTATCCTACAAACTTGCACCATTTTGTCCTTGATTCCAACTTATCAAGATTGTATCTCCTAATGTGGGTAAGACACCTCCAAATCTTCATAAGCTTAAGATCGGGCTTCTTCCATTTCCATATCTCATATGGTGTAGACACTACCACTTTAGATGAAACTCTGTTTAGAAGATAAATTGTGGACTCTATGGCATATCCCTAGAAAGAGATGTGTAGGTCGATGAAACTCATCATAGACTGCACCATGTCCAACGGTATGTGGTTCCTCCTTTTTGATATACCATTGAGTTGAGATGTATAAGGAGAAGTCCATTGGGATAGGATCCCATGGTCTTTGAGGAACTAGGTGAACTATGTACTCAAATACTCACCTCCTTAATCTGATCGAAGAGTTTTGATATTCTTTTTTGTCTAGTTTTCTACCTCATTCTTGTATTCCCTGAATTTCTCAAAGGCTTTGGACTTATACTTCATTAAGTACACATGTCCGTACCTAGAGAAATTATCAGTGAATATAATGAAGTATGAATAACCACCTATAGCCTTAGTCAAGATAGGACCACATACATCAGTATGTACAAGTCCTAGCAACTCAATAGCCCTCTCTTCAATTCCACTAATCGGAGAGTTGGCTAATTTTCCTTGAAGGCAAGAATCGTAGGTTGCATATGATTCATAATTGAATGGATCTAAGTATCCATTATTCAACAACTTTTGAATTCTTCTCTCATGGATATGACCGAGCCTACAATGTCATAGGTATGCATCATTCATCTCATCTCGTTTTCTCGTAGATACACTAACATTCATGACATGTGGAGTAACATCCAACATAAATAAACCATTATTTAGTGTTCTTGTACTAATCATCTCATCATCTAAAATCAGTGAACTATTATTATTCTCAAAAACTAATTTATATCCACTATTTATAAAATAAGAATAAAAATAATATTTTTAATGATCGAAGGAATGAAATAGCATGCATCTAATACAAGAATAGCTCTACTAGGTAACTATAGGGTAACCTTACCAATGGTAACAATAACAATCTTTGTGCCATTCCCTATCTTGAGGTCCACTTTGCCTCTAGCCAATCTTCTAGGTTTTGCCAGAACTTGCAATAAATTATAGATATAAGATGCACTGTCATTATCTAATACCCATGCATTATCATAACTTTCTAAGAGATGGAGATCAATCATGAATATACTTGAAGCTTCTCCAAGCTTCTGTTTTGCCTTTTCTATAAGGTACTCCTTGTAGTTTCTCTTCTAGTGCCTATTTTTGTTATAGTGGAAGTATTATCCTTTGTCCTTTGTCGGGTCCCATTTGACACCTTTCCTGGCCTGCCCTTGCCCTTACCCTTCTTAAGGGACTTCTTTGCCTTTCTTTTCTTTTTAGTCTCACTAATATAGAGAACTAGCTTATGTTTCTTGATGGTGCTCTCAACCTTCTTTAATATATTGAGGAGCTTAGGGAGAGTCACCTCAAGCTCAGGGAGAGACATAAAGCTTATCGACGGAAGAATCCTAAAGTGCAACCAAAGATGTTCGTAGGTGAAACTATTACTGCAAGGCCAAGAAATTATCACCACTTCTTCCTCCTACCAATTGATTACTATGAGACCGTGCTTGGCATAGAATGATTGGTGATGCTAGGTGATGTCCCTTGGAAATTCTCCAAATTAATTATAAAATTCTACTACAAAGGCAAATAGATCATCCTACGCGGGAAGCACGGAAGCAACATAACCACCGTTTCGACCCAACGAATGGAGAAAGTTTTGCATAAGATAAATGGTGACTTTTTGATGCATCTCTAGTAGTAACCAAAGGGGAAGAAAACAGAAATTAAAGATCAAAATCTCGCCCAATTGCTTGCTGAATTTGCTAACATTTTTGCTGAGCCGCGTGGTCTTCCTCCTACTCGGCAACATGACCATCGGTATCTAATCCTTCCGTGTAGGCCACCAGTGAACACTCAGCTATACCGATATCATCACCTCCAAAAGGATGAAATTGAAAAGATCATAAAGGAGATGCTTGAAATAGGGGTGATTCGGCCAAGTTGCAGCCCCTATTCCTCACCGGTGCTACTTGTACGCAAGAAGGACGAAAGTTGGCGGATGTGCATCGACTACCGAGCTTTAAATGGCATTACCATCAAGGATAAGTACCCAATACTAGTGGTGGATGAACTTCTTAATGAGTTAAAAGGAGCTCGAGTCTTCACGAGGTTGGACCTCCGATCCGATTACCACCAAATTCGGGTATATGAGGACGATATTTCAAAAACTATATTTCGCACATATAATGGCCATTATGATTTCTTGGTAATACCTTCTGAACTCACTAATGCTCCTTTAACCTTCCAAAGTTTTATGAACGATATATTTTGGAGCTTTCTTTGTGAATTTATACTGGTATTTTTCGATGATATTCTTATTTACAGCCCTTCTCTTGAGACTCACATTTAGCATTTACGGGTTGTTTTGATTATCCTTCGGGAGAATACACTTTTTGTTAAGCAGCCAAAGTGCAGTTTTCCCTAGCAAAAAATAGAGTATCTTGGGCACATAATATCAGAAGGAGTGGCAGTAGACTCAACAAAAATTGAAGTAATGCAAGGCTGGCCGAAACCTACAAACGTGAAATTACTACGTGGGTTCCTTGGACTAACGGGCTACTACCAAAAATTTATTAAGGATTATGGGAAGATCAGTGTACTCCTCACTTCTCTACTAAAAAAGGATGCCTTCCAATGATCAAACAAAGCCTTTGTTGCCTTCGGCAAACTTAAGGTACCCATGACAATGACGCCCGTGCTAACGCTACCAAATTTCAGCTGACCCTTTATCATTGAGGCCGACGCATTTGGAGTCAGAATTGGAGTCATTCTCATGCAAGATGGTCAACCACTCACATACACTAGCAAGGCATTATCTCCCTCCCATCAAAACAAGTTAAAGGAGATGCTGGCCATTGTGCACGTAACAATGAGGTGGAGACCCTATTTGATCGATTGGTGATTTCAAATTAAAACCGACCATAGAAGCCTCAAGCACTTTTTGGATCGAAAGATATCTTCCTTTGGGTAGCAACAATGGGTAACCAAACTTCTTGGATTTGATTATGTAATTATTTACAAAAAGGGGAAAGAAAACATTGTTGCAGATGCACTCTCACGGCTACCTAAGCAAGCTAAGTTTTCAGCCATCTCCCTTCCTATCACTAGCTTCCTCGAGGACATTAGGAAAGAATGATAGAAGGATCCAGAGATCAGCAACATCATAAAAAAATTGGAGGATCCAAGTGCAATAGCCCACTACACTAAGGATTTCAGGGGTCTACGCTATAAAAAACACATTGTGCTTGTGCCAAATTCTACTTATATCTTCACGAGTAGATTTTGGACAAAGTTATTCCAGATGCAAGGCACTAAATTGAAAAGAAGTACAGCATATGACCCACAAACCAACAGCCAGACAGAAGTGGTGAATAGGTGCTTAGAGATAGCCTAAAGCTATCCACCAAATATGACTAACCAAGGAGAACTCTAGGCCCAGTCAAGTGCCATTATTGATCGACGGATCATGAGTCAACAATGATGACCCACTACTGAAGTGCTAATACAATGGGCGAACTTACTAGTAGAAGGTGCCATTTGGGAGAACTATGACGACTTGAAGATCAACTTCCCAGAATTCATGAATCGTCAACCTTGAGGACAAGGCTGATTTAAAGAGGGCAGGTCTGTTATAACTCTAGCTAGGAGAATCCTAATTGAGACAAGCATTATGTTAACCTATCTAGCCAACCCTTATTAAAGAGGTGAAGAAGCCGACTAGGGTTAGGAGGTTATTTCTTAGAGAAGCATTAGGAGTTATAAAGGAATAGGAATCTTAAGTTGGAGTCCTATTAGGAGTTATTCTTATAGAAGCATTAGGAGTTGTAAAAGAATAGGAGTCTTAAGTATGAGTCCTATTATGAGTTAGGGTTTAGAAGCCCTATAAATTGTCATGTATTCATCCTTTTTTAACAAGCAATAGATGAATCTTTTCTACAGCCTTTGAGCAACAATTCAGGGGAAGAAACCCCTATAGAGTTCCAAGGAGGCCGATCCCCTAAAGAGACCAACCCCAAGCTTAGAATCCGTAAGGGTTCTAACAAAGATGAGATAAGCACTCCTGGTATTCAATACCTATGTATTATCATAAGATTCTAACAAGTAAAGACTGATCATGAATGTAGCTGAAGCTTTTCTAAGCTTCTGTTTTGCCTTCTTTATAAGGTACTCTTTGCAATTCCTCTTCTAATGCCCGTCTTTACCGTAGTGGAAGCACTAGCCTTTATCCTTTGCTGGGTCATTCTTAACAACTTTTGCTTTACTTGGTTTACCTTTACCCTTGCCCTTCTTAAGGGACTTGTTTGCCTTCCTTTTCTTTATGGTCTCAACAGCATAAAGAACTAGCTTCTCTTTCTTGATAGTACTCTTAACCTCCCTCAACATATTGACGAGTTTAGGGAGAGTCATCTTTAGTTGAGTAAAGGAATTTGGTAGGGATTGAAGCACAAGATCCATACACAGGTTATCCTCTAGGACTATTCTCAAACCTACGAGTTTCTCTATCTACTCAATCATCTTTAAAACATAGTTTTGAACTAGTGTCCCTTTAGTCATCATAGCACGGAAGAGACTTTTAAATATATCATATCATTAAGTCCTTCCTTGTTCCTCAAAAAATTTATGGATATGTAGGAGAATGGATCTAGCATCTATATTTTTCTACTATCTTTGTAACTCAAGAGTCATAGAGCTCAACATATAACACTAAGAATAAGTGAAGTAATCTATATACTATATATAGTGAGCGATCTCATACTCGCTTACCCCTTTCTTGGGTGTAGGCATCATTGTATCAAGGACATATACGATTTTTCTCTACTATGAGAATAATTATCAGATTATGGAGCCAATCTATATAATTTAAACTAGTGAGGCGGTTGACATCATGTCACGTAAGGGATTTGAAAGTGATATATTCTAACAAACAGAAGATGTAGCATAAATAAATAACATATAGATTTTATAGAAAATAAATAATCAAGATATGGACTTTTATTTTAATGTGCTCCAATTATATTTTTAGTGAGTCACACGACACCCTCAGCACATGAAATAGAAGTCTCTGGTAGACTTCTAGTGGGGATCGAGATCCAATTAGTATCTTAGTGTAACCTCGAGAGACTTAACCAATCATACTAAGCCCAAAAAGGTAGGTAACTCATGCCGATCATAACTTATAGTGATTCCTATCCTGTTCGGCCTCCGAACCACCATGGCCTCAAGGGAATCAACCAACCATGATGTTCGATTAAGTCATCACCGTCGTTACAAGATGAGTCTAATTCGATAATATGCCCTCGAGTGACTCGACCAAGCATATTATATCTGTTGAATCTTGGATTTTGATGATGAAATCAATTGATAGTGTTTATGATTCAATTTGTGTTTTGAGTGATGCAAGAAGCTTTAATCAGGGAGAGACAATTAAAGCAAGAAGAATCATGTTGGGCTGGAGTGGAACATGTCAAAAGATTGGATGTCGAGCCAGAGGATCGGTTGATGTATCGGCAGAAGGCTTCGGGCCATAAGTTCAGGCATCGGGCCAAGAAGAGCGGAATTTGAGCCAAGAAAATCAGAGTTGCGGAGATCAATTGGCTGATTAGGCAATAGGCCATAAGAGAGGATGATGTGCCGAAGAATCGGATGAGGCGTCGATTAACCAATGACATGTCGGATAACATTTGATTGGTTTTGTAATAATTGTCTAGATCGAAGTAGGGTGTTAAGACTCAAGCTAGGAGAGTCCTAATTGAGAGGGACATTCATGTAAAATCTACCTAAGCCAACCCCTATGAAAGAGGTGAAGAGGCTGGCTAGGGTTAGGAGGTTGTTTTTTAGAGAAGAATTAGGAGTTGTAAAGGAATAGGAGTCTTGAGTAAGAGTCCTATTAGGAGTTGCAAAGAAATAGGAGTCTTGAGTAGGAGTCCTATTAGGAGTTAGGGTTTAGAAGCTCTATAAATAGCCATATATTAATTACTCTTCTTTTCGTAAACAATAGATGAATCTTTTCTGTAGCCTTTGAGCAGCAACTTGGAGGGAGAAACCCCTATAGAGTTCCAAGGAGGTCGATCCCCTAAAGAGATCAACCCCAAGTTTAGAATCTACAAGGGTTCTAACACCTTATATCAGAGCAGCATTCGTGGCATCTCGCTGCCCTTCCACAGCCATCCATCAGCCCTCCACAACTGCCCAAAGCAATTCCCACAATTACTTAAAAGATCATCGAAAAATTCCGTCGTCATCTCCACCACCACAGATTATCCTTTTATCCTCCCGTGAATTGCAATAGGTTTTGGTTTCATATCTTACTACTACTGTAATTTAGTTATTCTTATTCAAAAATCCAAAAAATATTATTTCGATATTGTTGCATAAACTTTTCGTCACAAAGTTTTCATCTCTACCACGAAAGATACATTGTAGAATTCCAACCGCATAGCATAATCTATTTGATCTTACTACTGCATTTTTTTCTATCCAAATCTCTACAAATTTTTTATGATAGCATTTCTTAACAGTATATTTCCCTTTGATTTTGTCAAAAAATTCTCAATATAATATATTGATCTTTTACGTCAAATCTGCTATACTTGAAAATCTGCACTGTAAAATTTCAACCGCATAACACTATTTGTTTAATCTTGATACTATGTTTTTTCTGTCCAAATCTCTACGAATTTTTTATGATAGCTTTAATACTTCCTAATAGTGGATTTCTCTTTGGTTTTATTGAAAAATTCTTAATATAAAACACTGATCTTTTACATCCAATTTGCTATACTTGAAAATCTATGCTGCAGAAAATTTCAGCCGCATATTGTTTCCTTAACCCATCTATTTGCAATCTTTTTTAAATAAAATTTATTATATACTTTATAGATCATCTTGGTTTCCATCTAAGATTGATCTATTGAGGAATTTATCTCTAAAATCAATTTTGTGTTGCTGCAAAATTTCATCGTAAAACATTGAAATTTTTTAACGAGAATTTTGCTATCGTAACTTGCACCAATTTTCTTGCTGTTACTACCGAAATTTTCTTGATTAAATTGGACATCATTGCTGTCATATAAACTGAGATATTGCTGTCAATTCTATCCTTAAATCTCTCAAGTTTTTGGTGGAAGTTTTGTCATGAAACCGTTGTTTCTTCGACACAATTCTACTCTTACAAGACAACACAATTCTACAGCAAACTTCTACTGATTTCTATCAAACCTTTGCTGCCATCTACCACAGATCTAAAACTTTCATCCACAGCCCTAAAACTCCACCAAACCATATCCTCAAACTGCACGCAAAATAGCCACAAAATAAGCCTAAACCACAGCCTACATCCACCGATCCACCAACCCTTTCGACTATCAGTTCTCTCAACCTATACATATCTTTAACCCGACAACAAAAGAGTGATCTTAACACCACATATTTGGAGGCATATACTATGGCATCTGAGGAGGCAATCAATGCTGAATTCAAAGATTTCGAGGCACGAATGGAGGATAAAATTCGGACGCTCTTTACCGGACTCAGATTGGCCGACCACTAAGCCCGAAGAAATCACATAAAGGAGAGATCTTTGCCCAATCGCACCAAGCCCAAAGAGATGACTTCCAAGGGAGGGGAGGCTCTATGACCGACCCCAACTATCCACACATGAGGGCGGACTTCCCTAGATGGGAAGAAAGAGACCCGATTGGTTGGATCTCTTGCGCAAAACGATATTTTCAGTACTACCAAACCGCGGATGCATCTATGGTGAAAATGGTAGTTATACATATTAAAGGGGATGTCATACAATGGTTTAACTAGTTTGAACACACTCATAGAGTCCTCTCATGGTGACAATTCAAAGAAGGACTGCTGATCCGCTTCGGACCAACCGATTACGAGAACATTGACGGACAACTAGCAAAGATCCGACAAACCTCCACCATTCAAGAGTACCAAACCAGGTTTGAAAGGTTATCTAATCAAACTCATGATTAGTCTCAAAAATAGCTATTGGGGACCTTCATTGAGGGCTTAAAGCCGGAGATCCAAGGAAAAGATAAAGCGCGACAACCGTACACGCTTATGGCAGCCATCTCTTTCGTACGACATCAAGATGAGCGATTGAACCATGAAGCTCGGAGGACTAGGATCACTCCTTGACCTGCAATATTGAAGCCCTCAACCCCCCCTACTATCAACCAAATCTCTATTGAATCTCTGATTTTGATGATGAAGTCAATTGTCATTTGTTATTTAATCCATATGTTGAGATAAGTATGCAGGATTAACTACGATGGAAGTAAGACATGCAACAGGAGTTGCACCAGAGTCAAGACTATGATCAGATTGGAAGTTCGAGAGTTCGACGGAAGTCCGGATGGTTATCGGAGGTTCTGCGGGAACAAATCCGAGAAGTCCAGGAGCTTGCCAAAGAAGCTCAACGGAACTCGCCAAGTGGATCATCGCAAGTTCAGGAGTTTGCCAGAAGTCCGCCGGAGCATCGTCGAAGGTTCGTCGGATGTTCGCTGGAAGTTCGCCGGAAGCTTGCCGGAAGAAGCGATTGACGCACCGGAGTAAGTTGTAGTAAATGTCTTAAGAAATATCGTAGTTAGCATGTAGATTAAGTTAGGAATGGGAGGTGATCATATTAATTTAATCTAGAGGAAATTGGGCCCTTGATAGAACCAAATTGGGCCAAATGGATCAACCCATTCAAACCAGAATTCCTGCTAGGCGGTGCCACCGCCTAGGAGATGGTCTCACAAGAAAGCTGGGCGGTGCAACTGCCCAGGTTAAGCGGTGGCACCACCTGGGCTCAGTTTCCGAGCGAGACTGGGTGGTGCAACCGCCCCTGTCAGGCGGTGGCACCGCCTATAGGCTCAGTCTCCGAGCTGCCAAGCAGTTGTACTACCCCAGTCAAGAGGTAGTACTGCTAGGACCCCGGAAATCTAGGAAATGATATTTTTGAGCTCCAAATTCAAACCAATTTGGGGCCTATATATACCTCACCCTTTCCTACATGAAAGGGCACCGAAAATCAATCTTACTCTGTAATTTTTAGAGCTCAAAAGTGTTGTGGCCAGAAGTTCTCCTCCCTCTTTTCTTCCAAGTTTTGAGCTTTCAAGAGAGAAGAGAAATTATGTAAGGGTTGTCTCCTAAGCCCATCAAAAGGAGTAAAATTGTAAAAGGGTGGTTGGCCTTTGCCTATTGAAGGAAGGCCTCTAGTGGACGTCGGTGACCTCATCGAAGGAGGAAGCCAAAAGTGGATGTAGGTCAAGATTGACCGAACCACTCTAAATCTCGGTTTGCATTTACTTTGTGTTCTCTATCTTAACTGCAAACTGCCTCCATAGCTTTACTTTAACTTCACTTTGCCTAATCTAAGTTAAAGAAACTTTCGAATCGGCTTTCATACCGAAATCGCTTTTATCGTATGAACGTCGTATTTCGGTTTGTAATTACATTATGTTCTCTATCTTAACTGCAAATTGTCTCTATATCTTTACTTTAACTACATCTCGCTTGATCACAAGTTAAAAAGATTTCCGAATCGGCTTTCTTACCGAAATCGTCTTTATCGTACGAATATCATTTTAAATCGTCGAAAATTTTCCACTGCACTAATTCACCCCCCCCCCCCCCTTAGTGCTCTTTATCCTAACAATCTCAACACCAAAGAGGTTGACAATAGAAGAGCTTTGGGAGCGATATGCGAAGTGGTTATGTTGGCATTGCGACGAGCCATGGAGCCGTGAGCATCATTGTAGTAAAGGGAGCCTTCTTATGATTAAACCAGTAGAAGAAGAGGTCATTGAACATCCAGAAGAGAGCCTTGAATATAAAGAAGAAAATGTAGAAGAAGAGCCACAACCAACCGAAGTTACGATACATGCACTAGCCGACTACTCAAACCGCAAATGATGAAAGTTGGAGGCCTTCTCAAACAACAATTGATCACTATTCTCATCGACACGAGCAGTACTAATAACTTCTGAAATAGTAATGTTGCTATCCAGATGGCCTTACCTATTGAGAATTGCAGTAGGTTTGATGTTAAGTCGCCAACGGATGGATTTTGAAGTATGACCATAGGCGCCTATGAGTGAAACTATTGCTGCAGGACCAAGAGATAATTGCATATTTCTTCCTCCTCCCTCTTGATGATCATGAGGCTATGCTTAGAATTAAATGGTTGATGACATTAAGTGATGTTTCTTGGACTTTTATGTAACTAATTATGAAATTTTACATTAAGGAGAAACAAGTGATACTACACGGGAAACGTGGGGCCGACGTAACAATGATTTGCACACAACAAATGGAGAAGGTTTTACATAAAGCATACAGTAGCTTTTTAGTACAACTTGAGCAGTAAACTAAGAGAGAGCCAATAGAATTTGAAGATCTAAACCTACTTCCTTTGCTTGCTGCATTTTTAGATATATTTGATGAACCGCACAACCTACCTCTTACCCGTCGACATAATTATTATATAACAATTCTTCCAAGCAAACCTCTAGTAAATACTCGGCCATATCAGTATCTACATCTCCAGAAGGATGAAATAGAAAAGATTATAAAAGAGATGCTTGAAACAAGAGTTATTTGGCCAAGTTGCAGCCTCTACTCTTCACCGATGTTTCTCGTATGAAAGGACGGAACATGGCGAATATACATTTATTACCGAGCTTTCAATGACATAACCATCAATGAAAAATACCCAATTCTCATAGTAGATGAATTGATTGATGAATTAAAGGGAGCATGAGTCTTTACAAAGCTAGACCTTCGAATTGGGTATCATCAAATACGAGTGTGCGAAGAAGACATACCGAAAACCACCTTTTGAACACACAATGACCATAACGAATTTTTGGTAATTCCCTTTAGTCTCACTAATGCTCCCTCCACCTTCTAGAGCCTTATGAATGATGAGCATGAATTAGTGGGAATCACTAATGCTCACTAATGACCATAACGAATACGAGTGTTCAGAAGGATGAATTAGTGTTGAGCATCTCTTTTATAATCCTTTCTATTTCATCCTTCTAGAGATATAGATACCGATATGGCTGAGTATTTGCTAGAGGTTTGCTCGGAAGAATTGATATACAATGATCATACTAACGGGTAGGAAGTAGGTTGCGCAGTTCATCAAATATATCTAAAAATTTGATGAGACCCTAAAGTCTTAAAAGAAATAAAAGAATGATAAGGTTTTGATACCAAATGATAAGACTTTAGGGTCTTATCATTTGGTATCAGAGAGGCGATCCTTGGCGTTCTCATTACAGTTTTGTCGTAGCTATCAAAAACAAAAATTGTGTGAGGAAGGGTGAAGCCGGTAGCTATGAACACCGATCCTTCTCAACCGAAAAGGAACCTCTTTGTCTTAGTCAGCGACCATCGTTGCCCCTTCTCCACCGCCGTCGCTACTGCCTAGCCAGCAACTGCCACCACCACTATTGCCCTCTTGCTGCAGTTATCTTCATCTTCGGAAAAGAAGAAGAAGAAGAAGAAGTCGCAGCCACCCCTGCTTCCCCTATTGGACCCTTGCTTCTGGCCAGCCCACCCGCCACCGTTGCTTCCCGCCAACCCACCCACTGCCGTTGCTTCCCGGCCGAGGGACCACTACTACCGCCGCTGTTGCCCAGCCAACAACCACCGCCACTGCCACCGCCATTGCCCCCACCCAGCCAACGACCTCTCCTCCTTGCTTCTCCATCTCGCTCGAGCGAGAAGGACCACCGGCACCATTTCCCAACCAACGGACCACCCCATCGCCGCTTCTACCATCGGCAATGCTACCCTAGTCCTCCATCGTGCCACCCCCCGCTTGGGTCGCAGCTGTAGCCGCCGGTTGCCGCAGCCCCTCCTTGCAGCGAATGCAGAAACAAAGCTTTCTCTGTTGCCATAGCCCCTCATCGATTGCAGCTGCGACCCTCACTGCCTCCTTCTCCACCGCCGCCGTTGCTTTCCGGCTGCTCAACCACTGTCGCCGCTGCTCCCCAACTACCAACCTTCCCCTCTTCAACACCACCACCCCTGCTTCCCGGTAGCCTGCACCCTTGCTTTAGCCCGTCGCACCCCTGCTTCAGCCCATTGCACCGCTACTTACCTTCTTCCCCACCACCGCTGCAAGGCAACTCCACCATCATCGCTGCTTCTCGACTGCTCCATCACTGTTGCCGCTGCTCCCCAACCAGCAACCTTTGCCTCCTCGCTGCTCCATCTCACTCGAGCAAGAAGGGCCATGGTCGCTACTTCGCAGCCAGCGGACCACCCCCTCGTCACTTCTACCGTCAGCGACGCAGCCCCAACCACGCACCATCACTGCCCCCCCCGGGTCACAGCCATAGTCGCTCGACCATCCCTTCTTGCGGTGATCAAAACAAGGCAACCACAACTGCTGTAACCACTGCCATTTTCTCCACCGCATGTGATCCCTCGGCATCACCAGCACCTCCTTCCATAGTGCACCAGAGACAGAGCAACACTGCCTTCCAACCATGCCGTCGTAGTGACCGTAGCACTACCCTTGGCGTCCACCTCCTCGGCAACTTTGCATCAACAGTGCTAACACCCTTGACCGACATTAAAAACAGGAGGTGAGATTACAAATTTGTAGTCTTACGCAATGGACACCGATAACTTAGTGAAAGCACAAATGGAAGCATTAGAAATCAGAATTGAGAATCTACTATAAGAAACACTTAATGATACCAAATGTTAAGACCCTAAAGTCTTATTGTAAAATACTTTGATACCAAATGATAAGACCCTAGAGTCTTATCGTAGGCTCTGATACCAATTGATAAGACCCTAAGGTCTTATCGTGGAAGAAAGGGGAGAAAAGGAAAAGATAATAATCGCTTCTAGGGGATCGGCCTCCTTAATCACTTCGAGAGGATCAGCCTCCTAGGGTGTGTCCATAGAGTGGAATAACATTTTATTGATTGATTGATTGATTGCTCTAAAGAAAGGGTTACATCACTATTTATAGAGTTCCACCTAGAATCCACCAGGACTTAGACTCTTAATAATAAATAAATATTATATAAACCTCTAGTTGACTCTAACTGAACTAAACAGACTCAATAAACAACTAAACTAAATAGACTCAATAAACATTATTCAAAAGCTCAGAAAAAGGGTCCTAACAAAATTCAGCAAGCAAAGGAAGTAGATTTGGATCATCAAATTATGTTGGCTCTCCCTTAGTTTCCTACTCAAGTTGTACCAAAAGGCCACTGCATGCTTTGTGCAAAACCTTCTCCATTCGTTGTGTGCAAATCGTCGTTACGTCGCCCCCATGTTTCCCATGCAGTATCACTTATTTCCCCTCATTGTAAAATTTCATAATTAGGTTCACAAAATTTCAAGAAATATTACCTAATTTCGTCAGCTATTCAATGCTTAGTATGGCCTCATAATCATCAAGGGGAAGGAGGAAGAAATATGCAATTATCTCTTGGTCCTGCAGCAATAGTTTCACCCACGGGCACCTATGATCACACTTTAAAATTCATCCGTCGGTAACCTTAACATCAAACCTACTACAATTCTCGATAGGTAAGGCAATCCAGACAGCAACCTTACTATTCATAAAATTATTAGTACTCCCGATGTTAATAAGAATGGTGATAGGTTGTTGCTTCAGAAGTCCTCCCACTTTCATCGTTTGTGAGTTCACGTAACCGGCAAGGGCATGCATTGTAATATCAACCACCTGCTAGTCTTCATCCATGACCTCTTTCTCATACTCCTAGATCTCCTCCTCCATATCTTCGAGAGGTTTAATTAGTAGGAGGCGGCCTCTTTTGCATCGATGATCATAGTTCCACGGCTCGTCGCAATACCAATAAAGACCCTTTATTGATCGGTCACGTAGTTCTTCTCTTGTCAATTTTTTTTGCAGTGAAGGACGATTGGGAGCAAAAGGAGGTTTATATGCCATGGGCCTAGGAGAGGTTCTCATCATTTGAGCATCTTGGTTGAGCCATTCTTCTTGTATTCAGGCGAAAGAAATTGCAGCTATCATGGTACGGGGCTACCAAATCTTAACCTCCCCTTTTATCTCTGGCTTGAGTCATTCGATGAATGTTCCTAACAATTGATGGTCTATCCAATCATGAGCAAGGTAGGATAACTTCTCAAACCTAGTTTGGTAATCTTGAATTGTAGAGGTTTGTCGAATCTTTATGAGTTGGCCATCAATATTTTCACACTCCATAGGTCCAAAACGATTCAGCAATGCATTCTTAAATTAATTCCACGTCAGAGCCCCATGATTGTATTCCAGCCAATTGTACCATTGAATAGTAGCATCTCCTTCAAGGCGGATGACAGTAATTTCCACCAAATCATTATCTGACGTTCGGTAGTAGCGAAAGTAACGTTCGGCATGTGAAATCCACCCTGTCGAGTCTCCTTCTTCCCATCGCGGGAAGTCCACCCTCATGCATGGCTAAAGTATGTCTGAGGGCTGTCTCTCCTTCTCTAGAGGTTTCTCTAAACTCTCTCCTTGCTAAGATTTGGTTGGACTTGGCGGTTGTCCAATTCTGAATTCTGCAAACAAGGCATGCAATTTGTCCTCCTAGCGCGATTCAAGCTGCGATTCAATGCGAGATTCTCATGCTTCAAATTTGGCATCAATTGGATCTTGAGAAGCCATAGCATATTCCTATAGATCATAGATGTTCCTATCTTTTTTCTGTTGATGGGTTAATAGCATGAGTGGTGGAAGATTCAGAAGAATTGAGGATCATGGAAAGGTACTACAGTAGATTTTTACGTCTAAAGTGTAGCAGATTGGACGTAAAAGATCAATAGTTTGTATTAAGAATTTTTTGATAAAACTAAAGGGAAATCTGCTGTTATGAAGTGTCAAGGCTGCCATAAAAATTTCGTTAAGATTTGGACAGAAAAAATATAGTAGCAAGATCAAACAATCTATGTTGTGTGGCTGGAATTCTACAGTGCAGATTTTTAAGTATAACAGGTTAGCCGTAAAAGATCAGTGGTTTATATTAAGAATATATTGACAAAACCAAAGGAAAATCTGCTGTTAGGAAGTGTCAAATCTGTCATAAAAATTTCGTTAAGATTTAGATGGAAAAAATATAGTAGCAAGATCAAACAAACTGTGCTATGCGGTTGGAATTCTATAGTGTAGATTTTCAAATATAGCAGCTTGGACGTAAAAGATCAGTAGCTTATATTAAGAATTTTTTAACGAAACCAAAAGAAAATCTGTTGTTAGGAAGTGTCAAAGTTATCATAAAAATTTCATAAAGATTTAGATAGAAGAAACATAGTAGCAAGATCAAATAGACTGTACTATACGGTTGGAATTCTATAGTGTATCTTTCGTCGTATAGATGAAAACTTTGCTACAAAAAGTTTATGTAGCAATATAGGAATAATTTTTTTTTTTTTTGATTTCTGAATAAGGATAACTAAATTGTAGCAGCAATAAGGTAGGAAACCATAACCTATTGCAATTCACGGGGAGATCAAAGGATGATCTGCGGTGATGGAGATGACGGTGGAATTCGACAATAATTTTTTAAGCAATTGTGGGAATTGTTTTGGGCGGCTGTAGAGGGTTGATGGATGGTTAGATTTTTGAATAAGGATAACTAAATTTTAGCAGTAAGATAAAAAATCAGAATGTATTGTAACTCACGGGGAGATCAATGGATGATCCGCGATGGTGGAGATGACGGTGGAATTCGATGATGATCTTTTAAGCAATTATGGGAATTGCTTTAGACGGCTGTGGACAACTAATGGATGACTATGGAAGGGCAGCAAGACTCCAAGAATGCTACTCTAATACTAAGTGTTAGAACCTTTACAGATTTTAAGTTTGGGGTTGATCTTTTTAGGAGATCAGCCTCCTTAGAACTCTATAGGGGTTCCTTACTCCAAGTTGCTGCTCAAAGGCTACAGAAAAGATTCATCTATTGCTTGAGAAAAGATGATGAATACATGGCAATTTATAGGGTTTCTAAATCTCAAGACTTCTACTTCTAACCAACTCCTAACAGGATTCCTACTTAAGAATTATATTCCTTTACAACTTCTAATGTTTCTCTAAGAAACAACCTCCTAACCCCAGCCAGCCTCTTCACATCTTTAATAGGGGTCAGCTAGGTAGGTTTTACATGAATTCTCCTCTCGATTAGGACTCTCCTAGCTAGAGTCCTAACAGAGGAGAGGAGAATATAAGGTGGCAAACAAGAAGCCTTAGCCTATAGCCCTTTAGTTCTCTTTTATTTATAGAGGCCCCCTATCAACTTAACCCTAATGAATCCTTCCTTATTGGATATTAGATCTCCATCCAACTACCCAAGCCTCTTAGATTAGTGGATCTCTATCCAATAATCTCTTAGGAGCTCAGATTGGATCTCATCCATAGGATCCATAATTCAGGGGCTTATTGGATATCCTATAAGATAGGAGCTCTAGTATACATCTCACATTTGAACCTCTACTCGTCGCAACACCTACCATATGTGTGACCATCTATACCCAATATCAAGCTGGCCATGAGGCCTACCTGTCAGAACTCCTTCTAACTTAGTAAATTATTATCTTCATAATAATTCACTTGACTCATTGACTATAGACGTACTAGGCCACTATACAGCAGTCTCGAGACGATATAGGGGAATCTAATCCTTTGGACCTATTTATCCTCAATTATCATGTACGTATAGTTTCTCATCCATATAATATCCCAAAGACCATATACCGAGCATAGTGCTATCAAGCTTATTCGGTTTCTCCTTGAGTCTTGCTTTAATCGGATTCTCTCGGAGAACTCTTTCTCTCTCAATCCAAATAACCTTGGCTAAGGATTTGTTTGAGCAAGAACACATGGGATATTCCTCTTATGATATTGAGAGTGAATGATCCTTTATCGATACTTCATAGCCCTTGTAAGGTTGTTTGTCATTCTTGATGACCGGTTGTGCTAAATTTGAAACTTCCAAACCTATAAGTCTAGTATCAAAGAGTGGAGTACTCATATAGGACATTCTTAGTATCTCAAGTCAAAGAACCAAGTACATCATTATGATGACGGAATCGCTGCTTGACAATGAGGTATTATTAACCATCCAACATTCTATGAGCAGATCAATCGGTGAACTCATTCTCCAATGAGCACTTACATGGTAGCCATAGTGTCTCCATACGAGCACTTGTGAGACTAGTCACCTCCATCATATAGATGGGTATACAACACATTAGTCTGTTTCATTATCTCGATGTCCCTCTCAAGTAACCTATAACCAAGATTATTTAAGGTCTGTGTTTAAAGGTAAATCAATCACATTATCAATATCTCATCACGATTTGATTCCCATTATACAGATCTATGGATATCACAATATACTTATGCATGAAGCAATATAAAGTGATAAAATATCAGAAAAATAATAAGAAAAAGACTGCATATCATGTCACATGTGTCATCACTCACATTATTAGCTTACAGGGCACCTATGACTAGCAATCTCCCACTTGACCTAAAATCAATCACTTATGTGTCTGATTTCCATCAGACCATTATGATGCTCAAAAGCAATACGAGACAATGACTTTGTCAGTAGATCTGCGATGTTATATTCGGATGGAATCTCTTTTCACTACTACATCTTCTCGGACCACACTCTCTCTAATAAGTTAGAACCTCTTTAATATACTTTTGATGAGACTCGGGTTCCCTTATTTGAGTAATCGTCCCGTAATTATCATAATACAAGAGAGTGGACTCCTCATTGTCCGACATGACTCCTTTGTTGCCTTACCGTAATAATAAACTCTACCTTTATGATCGAATCAATGCTAATATTTTACTTACAACTCTTCTAACATACTATAAATTCAGATGAAAACCCCTCTTATACCACCCCAAGCTCAACCCGTCTTCCTCCGTATCTCATAGTACTTCACCATCATTTATTCTGCAAACTAGCAAGCTAGCAAGTAATATGGCATCCACTAACATCCAGCAGTTGACACTCGAGGAGGAGGCAGGCATGTGTGCCTTACAGCTAGGGAGCAGCTATGTCCTCCCCTTTACCCTCGAGGCCGCTATCAAACTGCGGCTACTCGACATCTTCGTCAAGGCCGGTCCGGGCGCCATGTTGAGCCAGGTTGACATCGCTGCCCAGCTGTCGACCGAGAACCCGCAGGCGGCCACCATGGTGGATCGAATGCTCCGCTTGGTCGCCACCAACAGTGTCATCAGCTGGACCATCCAAACCATAGCCGATGGCTGCCCTTCGAGGAAGTACGTACACATCCCTATGAAGGCTGCCTACGTGATGTTGCTGTTTGATTACATGAGTTCTGATCCATGGTTCAGCAAGGTGTTCAACGAATGACGGGCCACAAACAAGAATCTACTACGAGTCTACAGTGGCTTCAACGACATGGAGGTGCTTGTCGATGTCAACGGCATTGATGGCACATCCCTCCAAATATCACCTCGAGGCACCCGCACATCAAGGGCATCAATTATAACCTCCCTCGTATTATCTCCGGTGCTAAACGCATGCCAGGTCTGCCATGAACATATTCTTTTACCATAAACAGCAACCTTGCTAGGAAGAAGTATTATCTTATACGTTCATGGCATGGTTTGGTTGCAGGAGTTGAGCACATCAGCATAGACATGTTTGAGGCTATTCCGAGCAGAGATGCTCATGTCTTCTAATCACTGGACGCCCCACACTCATTGACATTATAAACTGGAAAGTATAATGCAATCTTTTTTACTCCTTTTCTTGATCTTGTTATATTATTAGTAATTATATGATTCAATAAAAAAATAATTAATTATTAATAACTAATACACGTGTGAATTAGTGCTCTCAGTAAAAAAAATATCAGTTTGAAAATTTTATTCGATAAAGTCCGTATTGGAAAACATTTAACCTCATACAACATGTAAGAGTAGTAAATAATTAAATCAATAAGTAATAACAATGAAAAGTAGAAAGAAAGTACACACCATGTTTATAGTGGTTTAGTCGTTGCAATCTATGTCCACTCCCGATTCCTCTTATGTCGAGGCCATTAACAATCTTCGTTTAATGGACGAAAACTAAATACCCTCTTATAATTCTTTCTCCTTTTCACGAGCTTAAGAACCTTTACACATCTCTCTTTTATACTAGACCTTACTCCTCACTTAGAAGAACTTTTGAGACTCTATACTTCAAAGAGTTTACAACTTTTTTCTCAAGGATTCTTTGCCCCTTTTTTTTACTCTTTTTCTTAATTACCCATGTAGGAATCTGTGAGGTATTTATAGACCCCAAATAGCTTCAAAAATTAGAGTCAAAACATAAATTCTCGGGTTTCGTGGAATCGACGGTACCACGGCCTATTAGTCTAATAGTGGGCGGTACCTCCGCCTGACACAATGACATTAAGCGATACCACAGCCTAGTCTGGGTGGTACTGTTAGGATCGAGTAAGCACTAAGAGGGGGGGTGAATTAGTGTAGTGAAAAAATTACGTCGGTTTGAAACTCTTCGTATGATAAAAATCTGATTATAATGAAAATTGTTTCATTTTTTTGAATGAGTAAAGAAGTGTAATGTAAGTAAGGATTCAGTTTACAATAAAGGTAAATAGCAAGAAGTAAGTGCAAACCAGATTTTTATAGTGGTTCGGTCGTCGTGACCTATATCCACTCTCGATTCCTCTTCTATCGAGGCAACCGGCACCCACTAACGATCTTCCTTCAATAGGCGAAGACCAACCACCTTCTTACACTCTATTCTCCTTTTGATAGGCTCAGGAGAGAACCTTTCACCCCCCACAAACTCCTCTTTTAGACTTCACTAACACTTAAGTGTTTGAGAGGAATTCACACAAGATTACAACAATGTTTTCTTCCTTTTTTTGTCTTAATTCTTGTGCATGTTAACCATGTTGAATCTTATATTTTGATGATTAAATCAATCGATAAGTGTTTACGTTTTAATTTACGTTTTGAGTGACGCAGGATGCTTTGATTAGGATGAGACAATTAAAGTAGGAAAAATCATGTTGGGTCAGAGAAACATATTAGAAGATTGGATGTCGGGCCGGTGGATCGGTTGACGTATCGACAGAAGACTCCGGGCCATGGATTCGGGCATTGGGCCAAGAAGAGCAGACATTGCGCCAAGGATATTGGAGTTGTAGAGTCAACTAGCCGATTGGGCAATAGGCCGCAAGAGAGGATGATGCGCCAAAGAATCGGACGAAGCGTCAAGGGACCAATGACATGCCTGACAAATTGATTAATGCTTAGTATTAATTGTCTAGATCGAAGTTTGTTTTATATATGCAGGATTAACTACGATGGAAGTAAGGCATGCAACAGAAGTTGCGCCAGAGTCAAGACCAAGATCACATTGGGGGTTTGAGAGTTCGACGGAAGTCCGGATGGTCGTTGGAGGTTCTACGGGAACAAATCCGAGAAGTCCAAGAGCTTGCCAAAGAAGCTTGTCGGAACTCGCCAAGTGGATCGTCATAAGTCCAGGAGTTTGCCGAAAGTCTGCCGGAGCATCGCAGAGGGTTCGTCGGATGTTCGCCGGAAGCTTGTCAAAAGAACCGATTGACGCACCGGAGCAAGTTGCAGTAAATGTCTTAAGAAATATAGTAGTTAGCAAGTAGATTAAGTTAGGAATCAGAGATGATCCCATTAACTTAATCTGGGGGCAAATGGGCCGTTGACAGGCCCAAATTAGGCTGAATGGATCAGCCCATTCAGACCCAGATTTCTTGGCCGGCGGTGGCACCGCCCAAGAGCTCAGTCTCCTAGGAAAGCTAGGCGGTGGTACCACCTGGGCTTAGCCTCCGAGCGAGACTGGGCGGTGGTACCGCTTGAGCTCAGTCTCCGAGCGAAGTCAGGCGGTGGTACCGCCCCTATTAGGAAGTGTTACCGCCTAAGCTCGGTCTCCGAGCGATAATACTGCCTAAGCTCGGTCTCCGAGCGATAGTACCACCCAGTTATGGCGATAGTATTGCCAGGACCATGGAAATTTAGGAGATGACATTTTTGAGCTCCAAATTCAAATCAGTTTGGGGCCTATATAAACCCCACCCTTTCCTGCATGAATGGGTACCAAAAGCTTGAACTTTCTCTATGATTTTAAAGCTCAAAAGTGTTATAATGGCCAAAAGTTTCCCTCCCTCTTTTCTCCCAAGTTTTGATCATTTAAGAGAGGAATGAAAATTCTGTAAGGGTTGTCTCCTAAGCCCGTCAAAAGAAGTGAAACTATAAAAGGGTGGTTGGCCTTCACCTATTGAAAGAAGGCCTCTAGTAGACGTCGGTGACCTCGTCAGAGGAGGAAGCCGAAAGTGGATGTAGGTCATGTTTGACCGAACCATTCTAAAATTTGGTTTGTATTTCCTTTATGCTATTTATCTTAACTGCAAACTGCCTTCCTTACTTTACTTCAAATACATTTCCATAAGCTTTCAAAGTTATTATCTGCACAAAGCGACTTTTACGTCAGAATCGGATTTCAACGTACGAGAGATTTTACGAAGTTATTGTTTTGATCCGCTATACTAATTCACCCCCTGCCCCCCCCTTAGTGCTCTCGATCGTAACAATTGGTATCAGAGCCTCGTTATTTTTCACTTGGATTAACACCCAAGAGAAATGGCTCTTTTCGGCAAACAAGAGGAACACTCTCTCATTCGTCCTTCTTTAATGGGATGGACTACACTTATTGGAAAACTCGAATGAGAGTTTTCTTACTGTCATTGAATCTTGATTTATGGCATATAGTCAAAAACGGATTTAAAATATCTTATCTTCCAATTAACTATTGGAATGATTTAGAGAAGAAGACGTTTTCTCTAAATGCAAAGGCTATAAATGCCTTGTTTTGCACCTTAGATAAAAATGAATTCAATCGGGTTTCGTCGTGCGAAACGGCTTTCGACATATGGCACACTATTGAAATCACACACGAAGGCACTTCTAGAGTTAAAGAAGACATATGGCACACTCTTCAAATCACACACGAAGACACTTCTAGAGTTAAAGATTCGAAAATCAACTTTTTAATGCATGATTTCGAGTTTATTCGAATGAAGCCGAGCGAAACCATTGTTGACATGTACACCCATTTTATGGATGTCGTCAATGATTTAAAAGATCTTGGCAAATGTTTCTTGAATTTTAAACTTTTTAGTAAAGTTTTACGATCACTTTCTAAAGCTTAGGAATTAAAAGTAACGGCAATACAAGAAACAAAAGATTTAAATATTTTTTCACTTGAAGAACTTATCGGTTCATTGATGATATATGAAATGGCGCACAATGCACATGATGAACATGATGAACAAAATCACCTTCCAAAGAACAGAAAGGATTTGGGACATAGAACATTTGAAGACCACTCGAGCATAAGCTCAAGTGATAGTGAACAAGAAATACTCACTAAGAAAATTAAAAAATTAATGAAACAATTTAAGAATAAAAAGAACGGAACTATTTGCTTTAAATGCAAGAAGAAAAACATAAAGTGGGATGAATCGAGCTCCTCCGATAACGAGGAGAAAATCAAGAAATGCGAGGTGGCAAACTACGCCTTAACCACCTTCGACGTTGAGGTAATAAAAAAGCCTTTAGTTTATTTTGAAATTACATAATGCTTCACTTATTTTTAATTTAGTTTAATTTAGTCTAAGAAAATTAAATATTTTTCTTAATTGCATGTTTTATGATGTAATGACAATGCAAAAATAAAATTGTATCATGCTTACCTTTCTAGTGATTTTAAAAATAATCATGAAAATTGCATGTCTTATGAAAATATAACAAAATGTTAGATTTAAATGTAATGATAATCCTATGTATGTTTTTGAAAAATTTCTTCTTGATGATTTCTAATTTTGATTGAAAAATGATTAAAATGCCTTATAAAATCATGCTATATGTGATTAAAAATGTTTTTAAAGTAATAATGTGTATCATTGTTATTTCTCGATTTTGATTAAAGGAAATCATGTTTGATTTGAATTAATGCATAATGATATTATGAAAATTTTAAATGTTTTGATAACATGATTGATGATTTTATGCATGAGATTTTAAGGTTATACATGATGATTTTTGTGATTTAGTAGTCTTGATGGTTTTCATGACGAAATTCATTTTTCGGTTTTAAATATTGATGCATGTGCTTACTTGGCATAAATGAAATAAATCACATGAATTGAAACAACTAAAAAGAGAAAAGGTTTCTCCTAGAAAAATTTATTTTTCCTACTTTCTTGATTTTTCCAAAAGGGAGATTAATGAATCTATTTATATCACTTCTATGAATAACTTGGACCATGAAAATAATTTTGATGATTTAAATTTGAATAAATCTTTATCGAAATCATGATCTTGATTTCTCATGATTTATAACTTGTATTTGCTTTTGAAATTTTTGCTAGCTTGTATATAGTAAAACTTGCATATCATAAAAATTGTTAGCTTGTAGTCTAAAGAGAAGCAAACAGTTGCTATCTCAAGAAAAGCAAACATGCTAAACTCGCACATCTTTAATTTCTAGATTGCATTATGATAAAATTTGATACTATGTTTTTCATGCAATGAATTGAACTTATATCACAAACACTTGATTGTGATACTTTTCCTTTTTGTTGATAACAAAGGGGGAGAAGTATGTTGATTATTTGTCATGATTTTATCATGACATGTTGCTTGGATTTTTAAATCCAAGAGTTTCTATCAATAAGGCATATTGATAGGGAGAGTTTGTTTAAACTTCGGGAGTTAAGGTTAACTCCGTCGTCGGTTGGTTGTCATTATCAAAAAGGGGGAGATTGTTGAATCTCGTATTTTGATGATGAAACCAATCGATAAGTGTTTATGTTTTAATTTACATTTTGTGTGACGCAGGATGCTTCGATCAGGATGAGATAATTAAAGTAGGAAAAATCATGTTAGACCGGAGGAATAAGTCAGAAGATTGGACGTCGAGCCGATGGATCGGTCAACGTATCGACAGAAGACTTCGAGCTGTGGATTCGGGCATCGGGCCAAGAAGAGCGGATATTGCACCAAGGATTTCGGAGTTGTGGAGTCAACTAGCTGATTGGTCAATAGGCCGTAGGAGAGGACAATGCGCCGAAGAATCAGACGAAGCGTCAAGGGACCAATGACATGCTGGACAACTTGATTAATGCTTAGTATTAATTGTCTAGATCAAAATTTGTTTTACATGTGCAGGATTAACTACAATGGAAGTAAGACATGCAGTAGGAGTTGCACCGGAGTCAAGACCATGATCACATTTGGGGTTCGAGAGTTCGACGAAAGTCCGGATGGTCGTCGGAGGTTCTACAGGAACAAATCTGAGAAGTCCAGGAGCTTACCAAAGAAGCTCATTCGAACTCGCCAAGTGGATTATCGCAAGTCTAGGAGTTTGCCGGAAGTCCACCGAAGCATCGGTAAGGGTTCATCAGATGTTCGCCGGAAGTTCGCCGGAAGCTCACCGGAAGAAGTGATTGATGCACCGGAGCAAGTTGCAGTAAATGTCTTAAGAAATATCATAGTTATCCTGTAGATTAAGTTAAGAATGAGAGGTGATCCCATTAACTTAATCTAGGGGCAATTGGACCCTTGATAGACCCAAATTGGGTCGAATGGATCAGCCCATTCGGACCTAGATTTCCTAGCCAGGAGCTCAGTCTCCTAGGAAAGCTGGGTAATGCAACTGCCCAAGTCAAGTGGTGGTACCACTTGGGCTCAGTCTCCGAGCGAGACTAGGCGGTGGTACCGCCCTTGTCAAACAGTGGTACCGCCTGAGCTTAGTCTCCGAGCGAAACCAGGCGGTGATACCACCCCTGTCAGGAGGTGGTACCACCTGACCTCGGTCTCCGAGCAGTAGTACCGCCCAGTTATGGCAGTAGTACCGTCAGGACCCCGAAAATCTTGGAGATGATATTTTTGAGCTCCAAATTCAAACCAGTTTGGGGCCTATATAAACCCCACCCTTACCTGCATGAAAGGGTACCAAAAGCTTGATCTTACTTTATGATTTTAGAGCTCAAAAGTGTTGTAAAGGCCAAAAGTTCTCCTCCCTCTTTTCTTCCAAGTTTTGATCATTCAAGAGAGGAGTGAAAATTCTGTAAGTATTGTCTCCTAAGCCTATCAAAAGGAGTGAAACTATAAAAGGTTGGTTGGCCTTCGCCTATTGAAGGAAGGCCTCTAGTAGACGCCAGTGACCTCGTCTGAGGAGGAAGCCAAAAGTAGATGTAGATCTCGTTTGACCGAACAACTCTAAAATCTAGTTTGCATTTCCTTTCTGCTATTTATCTTAACTGCAAACTGCCCTCCTTAATTTACTTCAAATATGTTTCCATAAGCTTTCAAAGTTATTATCTGTATGAAATGACTTTTACGTCGAAATCAGATTTCAACGCATAAGAGATTTTATGAAGTTATTGTTTTGATCCGTTGCACTAATTTACCCCCCCTTAGTGCTCTCGATCCTAACAAACCAGGGATGAGAGAGGTATTTATAGGCCTTAAATGGATTCAAACTTGGAGTCAAAAAATGTCATATCTTTGATTTTCGTTACCACTGCCTATAGAACTAACCCTGCCTACAACACTAACACTAGGCGGTACTACCGCCTAATCTAGAGGTATCATTGCCTGACACCATACCACTGAGTGGTACCACCACCTAGTCTGATGGTACTACCGCCTAATACAGTCTCGGAGGTTGTGCCATGATAGTTCCTCTTGTTGGGTCATTGTTTAGGCCTTTTACTTGGCCCAACATAACTTAAACTTGAGCCCAATTGGACCATAATTGAGTTGGCCCAATTCTAACCTAATTATGCCTAAAACCTACTTTGATCTAAGCAATTATTGCAAAGCTAAATCAAATATTGTTTGGCTTGTCATTGGTTCATCGATGCCTCATCTGATTCTTTAGCACATCATGCTCTCTTATGGCCTATTGCCCAATCGGTCAGTTGTCCTCTATAACTCTGATTTTCTTGGCATAATTTTCACTCTTCTTGGCCCGATGCCCGATCCCATGGCCTGAGACCTTCTTTCAAAATGTCGATTAACCATCCGACTCAATGTCGAATCTTCTGACTATTGGGAAATCCTTGGGGGCGACATCATATGCGCAGCGGAAGAACAAGAAAAACAAAATCCCCAATTCCAAAAGAGATGTTCGTCGTCGTGCGAAAATTGGTACGCAAAAATCCGCGAAACATGAAACTGCGTATAGAGTATATTGTGTTACCTAGGGAGATCGTATATCCCTGTTTCCTTGCAGATCCTTAGGAGAGGGTGAAGGAGGTCAAGCGTCCTCCTCACTAGCGGTGATCCACATAGTAGGGTTGCGACGACACTCCTCAAAACTCCAGACCTACTCTGAGGTGGAGATGGAGAGGAGAATAGGAAAAGGTAAACAAAAGCTCTCTAGCCCATGGGGCTCTGAATCCCTCCTATTTATAGAGGTCCCCTGTCAAACCCTAATGGGTCCTCCCCTAATGGGTATTGGATCTGCATCCAATAAGACAAGGGCTCCGTCGGATATCTCATATCCGAACCTCTATTCATCGCAATGCCTACCATATGTGTGTGACCCTCTAGGCCCAATATCGAGCTGGCCGTGAGTCATACCTATCGGAACTCCTTCTAACTCAGTGAATTATTATCTCTGTAATAATTCACTCGACTCATCGACTACGGACGTACTAGGCCACTACGCCGTAGTCCCCAAACGATACAGGGGAATCCAATCCATTGGACCTGTCTGTCCTCAGTTACCATGTACCTATAGTCCCTCATCCATCTAATATACCATAGATCGTATATCGAGCATGGTGTTGTCAGACCCACACGGTTTCTTCTCGAGTCTCGCTCTAATCGGATTCTCTCGGAGAACTCTTTCTCTCTCAACCCGAATGACCCTAGCCAGAGATTTGTTTGAGCAAGAACACATGGGATATTCCTCTCATGACGCCGAGAGTGGATCATCCTCTATCGACACTCAATAGCCCTCGTAAGTTCGACTACCACTCCCAATGACCAGCTTTACTAGTTCTGGGACAGCCAAACCAATAAGTCTGGTATCAAAGAGTGGAGCACTCATACAGGACATCCTTGGTGTCTCAAGTCTAAGGACCAGATACACCACAAGGACTACGGAATCGCTGTCTGACAATAAGGCATCATCAACCATCCAGCATTCTGTAAGCGGATCAATTAGTGAACTCATTCTCCAATGAGCACCTGTATTGTATCCCTAGTGTCCCTACACAAGTAGCTATGAGACCAGCTGCATCCATCATATGGACGGGTATACAGCACACCAGTCTGTCTGGTTATCACGATATCCCTCTCGAGTAACCTATGACCGGGATTATTTAGGATATGTGTTTAAAGGTGAATCGATCTCACTATCGTGATCTCATCACGATCCGATTCCCATTGCACAAATCCAAGGACATCACAATATATATATGCATTTATGCAATAGTTATAAAATGATATATGCCAAAATATAATAAGCAAAAAGATTCTATATTAAGTCACATGTGCCATCACTCACGTGATTGGCTTACTGGGCACCTATGACTAGCAATCTCCCACTTGACCTAAAGCCAATCACCTATGTGTCTGATCCCCATCAAACCCCTATGACGCTCAAAACAAATCTGAGATAACGGCTTTGTTAGTGGATCTGCAATGTTATCTTCGGATAGAACTCTTTCCACTACTACATCTCCTCAGGTCACGATCTCTCTGATTAGGTGGAATCTCCTCAGAACATGCTTAGATTTCTGATGAGACCTAGGTTCCTTTGCTTGAGCAATCGCCCCGTTGTTGTCGCAATATAGGGAGATCGACTCTTCGCTACCCAGCACGACTCCCAAATTTGTGATGAACTTCTTCATCCAAACTCCCTCCTTTGCTGCATCTGATGCAGCAATATACTCCGCCTTTGTGGTCGAGTCAGCAGTGGTATCTTGCTTGGAACTCTTTCAGCATCGTGCTTCTCCATTCAAGGTGAACACATACCCTGAATTCGACTTGCTATCATCGACATCAAACTAAAAACTTGAGTCAGTGTAGCCTTCAACCTTAAGACTATTACCTCCATATACTTGTAAAAGATCCTTAGTCCTTCTCAAGTACTTAAGGATACACTTTACTACTTTCCAGTGCTCCAAGCCTGGATCCGCCTGATACCTGCTCATGACACTCAGAACATGCGCTATATCAAGCCTAGTACGTAGTATGGCATACATGATAGACCCTATTGCTGAGGCATAAGGTATCATATCCATGTTCGCCCTTTCTTCTGGAGTCTTTGGGGACATACTCGTAGAAAGCGATATCCCATGTCTCATCGGTATGAGACCTCTCTTGGAATTTTCCATGCCAAACCTTTCGACAATGGTTTCTATGTACCTGGACTGGGACAAGCCAAGCATCCTCTTGGATCTATCTCTATAGATTCTAATCCTCAAAATATAGGATGCTTCCCCTAAGTCCTTCATAGAGAAGTGTCTAGATAACCAAGCCTTTACTGTGGATAGCATTCCTACGTCATTCCCAATGATCAGGATGTCATCCACATATAACACCAAAAAGGTGATAGCGCTCCCACTTACCTTTCTGTATACACAAGGCTCATCTTCGTTCTTAACGAAGTCATAAGATCTGATTGCCTCATCAAATTTTATGTTCCAACTTCGGGAAGCTTGCTTTAATCCATAAATGGATCTAAGCAACCTACACACCTTATCTGGATAGTTCTTGGACACGTATCCCTCAGGTTGCATCATATACACCTCCTCCTCGAGGTTCCCATTGAGGAATGCGGTTTTCATATCCTTCTACCAGATCTCATAATCATAGTGTGCTGCAATAGCCAATAGAATTCTGATGGATTTTAGCATTGCTAAGGGTGAGACGGTTTCGTCATAGTCAACACCTTGCCTTTGACGATACCCCTTAGCCACTAGCCTTGCTTTATAGGTCTCTACCTTTCCATCTACTCCGATCTTTTTCTTAAAGATCCACTTGCAACCGATGGGTACAATACCTTTGGGCGTATCAACTAGATTCCTAACCTTATTGGAGTACATAGAATCCATCTCAGAATTCATAGCTTCTTGCCACTTCCCGGAGTCTATACTCATAATAGCCTCCTCGTAGGTCTGAGGATCAATATCCTCTGCATCATCTCCTCTAATATGTCCCACATATCTCTCAGGAGGATGGGATACTCTATCAGATCTGCGTAAAGTTGAAACTTATGTATTAGGTACCTGAACAAACTCGGGCTGTAGAGTGGTGCTTGAGCTTGGTTCTTCAACCTCGCTCAATTCTATCATTCTCCCACTATCTCCGCCAAGAATGTGTTCCTTTTCAAGGAACACTGCTCTCTTAGCTACAAAGACCTTTTGGTCCTCGAGATGATAGAAATAATACCCACAAGTTTCCTTGGGGTATTCCATAAATTTGCATCGCTCTGTCCTTGATTCTAACTTATCGGGGTTGTGTCTTTTAACATGTGCAGGGCAGCCCCAAATCTTAACAACCTTAAGATCAGGCTTCTTCTCTTTCCATATCTCATATGGCGTAGACACTATCGACTTAGTTGGAACTCTGTTCAGAAGGTAAGCTGCGGTTTCTAGGGCATATCCCCAGAATGAGATGGGTAGGTCAGCGAAACTCATCATGGACCGTACCATATCTAATAATGTACGATTTCTTCTTTCAGAGACACCATTGAGCTGAGGTGTATAAGGAGGTATCCATTGGGATAATATCTCATGGTCCTTGAGGAACTGAGTGAACTCTGTACTTAAGTACTCACCTCCTCGATCTGATCGAAGAGTTTTGATACTCTTTCCAGTCTGATTTTCCACCGCATTCTTATACTCTCTGAATTTCTCAAAGGCCTCGGACTTGTACTTCATTAAGTACATATATCTATACCTTGAGAAATCATCAGTAAATGTAATGAAGTAGGAGTAACCTCCAATGGCATGAGTTGACATGGGTCCACATACATCACTATGTATGAGTTCCAACAACTCAGTGGCTCTCTCTCCAGTTCCACTAAATGGAGAGTTGGTTAGTTTTCCACGAATGCAAGGCTCACAAGTTGCATAAGACACATAGTTGAATGGATCTAGATATCCATCATTTAGCAACTTTTGAATCCTTCTTTCATGAATGTGACCTAGCCTACAATGCCACAAGTATGCACTGTTCAACTCATCTCATTTCCTTTTGGACACATTTACATTCATGATATGTGGAGTGGTGTCTAATATAAATAAACCATTATGTAATGTTCCTTTCATGATGATTTTATCATCTAATAATATCGAACAACCATTGTTCTCAAAAATAAATTTATATCCACTAACTGTTAAACATGAAATGGAGATAATGTTTTTTGATAATAGAAGGAACAAAATAACATGCATCTAATGCAATAAAAGCTCCACTAGGCAGATGTAGGGCGACCTCGCCAACAGCTACTACAGCAACTTTTGCTCCATTACCTATCTTAAGGTCCATCTCGCCTCTCTCTAGTCTCCTAGGCCTTGCCAGAACCTGCAACGAATTGCATATATGATAAGCACTACCGGTATCCAATACCCATATGTTATCATAAGAGTCTGACAAATGGAGACTGATCATGAATGTACATGAAGCTTCATCAAGCTTTTGTTTCGCCCTTTCTGCAAGGTACTCTTTGCAGTTTCTCTTCCAGTGCCCATCTTTACCACAGTGGAAGCACTGGCCTTTGTCCTTTGCTGGGTCTTTCTTAGCAACCTTTGCTTTACCTGGTTTGACCTTGCCCTTTCCCTTCTTAAGGGACCTTTCTTCTTTCCTTTTCCTTTTGGTCTCACTAGTGTAGAGAACTGGCTTCTCTTTCTTGATAGTACTCTCTGCCTCCCTCAACATATTGAGAAGCTTTGGGAGAGTCACTTCAACTTGTTCATATTAAAATTCATTATGAACTGTGAAAAGGAATCTGGTAGGGACTGAAGCACAATGTCCACACACAAGTTATCCTCTATGACCATTCCTAGACATGTGAGTTTCTCTATCCACTCAATCATCTTTAGGACATGGTTCTGAACCGGTGTCCCCTCAGTCATCCTAGCGCGGAAGAGACTCTTAGATATCTCATATCGCTGAGTCCTTCCCTATTCCTCAAACAATTTGCGGACATGTAGGAGAATGGATCTGGCATCCATCTTTTCATGTTGTCTCTGTAACTCAGGAGTCATAGAGCCCAACATATAGCACTGAGCAAGAGTGGAGTCATCAATGTACTTCACGTAGAGAGCGATGTCATCCTCGTTTGCCCCTTCTTTCTGAGCAGCATCATCAGATCAAGGACGCATTACGATTTTTTTCCGCTGTGAGAATAATTCTCAAGTTACGGAGCCAATCCGTATAATTTGGACCAGTGAGGCGGTTGACATCAAGTATGCCACATAAGGGATTTGAAAGCGACATTTTCTGAAAATAAAGATGCAGTAGAAATGAATAACATGCAGATTTTGCAAGAAACAAACTATCAAGATATGGACTTTTATCTTAATATGCTCCCACTATTTTACTAACGAGTCACGTGACACCCTCGAAGACGTGAAAACGGAAGTCTCCGGCAGAACTTCTAGTGGGGATCGGGATCAATCGGCGCTCTTAGTGTAACCTCGAGGGACTCGACCAATCACACTAAGCCTAAAAAGGTAGGCAACTCTTGTCGATCACAACTCCTTGTGATTCCCGCCCTGTTTGGCCTCCGAATCACCATGGCCTCGAGGGACTCGACAAACCATGATGCTCGGTTAAGTCAACACCTTCGTTACAAGATGAGTCTGATTTGATGATATACCCTCGAGGGACTCGACTAAGTATACCATGCCCTCAGGTCACCGGTGACATCTCTATGTCGTAAGCAAGATAGTGAATCGCGATATAGGTGAGTCTCGAGGGACTCGACCAACTCAACCTACACCGGGAATCGGTTCCTACTTATAACGATGGAAGGCAACGTGGGTCAATCTAATTGCCTCACGTTTACCGACTTAATATTATCGAGAGATGTTTCTATGATTTGGTCTCCTAATATGACATGTCACGCATATACATATTTAATATATATCTACATCGTATGCAAATATATATACATATCTAGTATGTGTATAAGCAATTACACCAGATGATCATGGACCACAACCTAATATGATTAGGCTCGAACCAGTAGGCCTAATCACTCATATCAAGATCTATGTGTGCAACGGTGCATCTCCATGCCCTGTGATCGTCCATTTCGTCCTTGTCGGTTCCATCGACATCTTGATGCATCTTCATGCATCACGATCGTCCGTCTCGTGGGTCCCCTATCGCATCCACTCTCCCGCTATGCCTCCTAATGTTATTACAACTTAATCATAAGCACGCAGGCCCGACAATAAATGAGAAATATAATGGAGGTTCGCAGACCTCAATAATAATAATCACAGGTACATACATCACACGGTCCATGATCATCCGTCCACACATCATACATCATATGTATAAATAATCATCATCATGTAGGACTACTAGATAATAATAATAAAAAATAATAATCAATTAAATCTTTTAATTAATTAATATTTTCTGAAATCAGGGACATTATAGGGAATTTCTGAATTCATAAGGGTATTTTCATAATTTGGACAAAGGACAAAAACTGGAATTTCTCAAATTCCGAGGGACAAAACTGTCTTTTGCCTAGAAAACCCTAATGCCCTTTCCCCTTTTCGCTGTTGCCGCCGCCGCCACCCTGCGGTCGGCGGCCTGTGTGGTAGGGCGAGGGCACTGCCCTCACTTGCAGGCGGCACGCCTGCTGGCAACGCTGCCGCTGTGGGTGGGCGCCCCTTTCGGGTGCCGCCGCCTCCGCAGGCGGTGCTGTCCCGCCAGGCGACCTCCCCTTAGGGGGGTTTCGCCCGCGGGAGCAGCGGCACCTCTGCCCATGGGCTGCCAGCCTCGTCGGCAGCAAGCCTGCTGCAAGCGGGCCCCCGGCCGGCTGCAGCAGACGCAACCCCTGTGCTGCCCGCCTTCGGCTGCGCTGCACGCACGCAGATCGAGGGCAGCAACTGTTGCTGCCTTTCCTTGTTTTTGCGTCAACAATTTTAACGTCAAAATTCTTCCTAAACATAAAACACGCAGTTCAAAACCAATCATTCGCACGAACAACCTAGCTCTGATACCACTGTTGGGAAATCCTTGGGGGCGACATCATATGCGCAGCGAAAGAACAAGAAAAACAAAATCCCCGATTCCCAAAGAGATGTTCGTCATCATTCGAAGATTGGTACGCAAAAATCCACGAAACATGAAACTGCGTATAGAGTAGATTGTGTTACCTAGGGAGATCATATATCCCTGTTTCCTTGCAGATCCTTAGGAGAGGGTGAAGGAGGTCAAGCGTCCTCCTCTCTATCGGTGATCCACACAGCAGGGTTGCGACGACGCTCCTCAAAACTCCAGACCTACTCTGAGGTGGAGATGGAGAGGAGAATAGGAAAAGGCAAACAAAAGCTCTCTAGCCCATGGGGCTCTGAATCCCTCCTATTTATAGAGGTCCCTTGTCAAACCCTAATGGGTCCTCCCCTAGTGGGTATTGGATTTGCATCCAATAAGACAAGGGCTCCGTCGGATATCTCATATCCGAACCTCTATTCATCGCAATGCCTACCATATGTGTGTGACCCTCTAGGCCTAATATCGAGCTGGTCATGAGTCATACCTGTCAGAACTCCTTCTAACGGAGTGAATTATTATCTCTGTAATAATTCACTCGACTCATCGACTACGGACGTACTAGGCCACTACGCCGTAGTCCCCAGACGATACAGGGGAATCCAATCCATTGGACCTGTCTGTCCTCAGTTACCGTGTACCTATAGTCCCTCATCTATCTAATATACCAGAGACCATATATCGAGCATGGTGTTGTCAGACCCACACGGTTTCTTCTCGAGTCTCGCTCTAATCGGATTCTCCCGGAGAACTCTTTCTCTCTCAACCCGAATGATCATAGCCAGGGATTTGTCTGAGCAAGAACACATGGGATATTCCTCTCATGACGCCGAGAGTGGATGATCCTCTATCGACACTTAATAGCCCTCGTAAGTTCGACTACCACTCCCAATGACCAGTTGTACTAGATCTGGGACAGCCAAACCTATAAGTCTGGTATCAAAGAGTGGAGCACTCATACAGGACATCATTGGTGTCTCAAGTCTAAGGACCAAATACACCACTAGGACTACGGAATTATTGTCTGACAATAAGGCATCATCAACCATCCAGCATTCCGTAAGCGGATCAATCAGTGAACTCTTTCTCCAATGAGCACCTGTACTATATCCCTAGTGTTCCTACACAAGCAGCTATGAGACCAGCTTCATCCATCATATGGACGGGTATACAGCACACCAGTCTGTCAGGTTATCATGATATCCCTCTCGAGTAACCTATGACCGGGATTATTTAGGATATGTGTTTAAAGGTGAATCGATCTCACTATCGTGATCTCATCACGATTCGATTCTCATTGCACAAATCCAAGGACATCACAATATATGTATGCATTTATGCAATAGTTATAAAGTGATATATACCAAAATATAATAAGCAAAAAGATTCTATATTAAGTCACACGTGCCATCACTCACGTGATTGGCTTGCTGGGCACCTATGACTAGCACTGACATGTTCCACTTTGGCTTAACATGATTCTTCCTACTTTAATTGTCTTTCCTTGATCGAATTTTCTTGCATCACTCAAAGCGCATATCAGATAAACACTATCAATTGGTTTCATCATTAAAATCCAAGATTTAACAATCTCTCCCTTTTTTATGATGATAACTAATTGACGACAGAGTTAACCATAACTCCCCCTATCAATATGCCATATTGATAGAACCTTGAATTCAAATTGAATTCAAGTCTAGTCAAATTTAATCATGAATCCAAGCAACATTTCATGATAAAAGCATGCATAATCAAAATTTTAATATATCATTCCATGCATGATCATTATCATAACTTCTCTCCTTTTGTCATCAACAAATAGAAGCAGTGCATCTAACAAGTTTTTGATATATAATTTCAAATCTTTACATTATAAACATAATCTCAAGTTTTATCATCATGCAAGCTAATAATTATCTTTCTTCTCTTTGAGAAGTGCAATTTTTTGCTTCCTTGGCAAAGTGCAAGCTAGCAAAATTTTACATCATTTTACAATTTACAAGCTAGCAATAATTTTGAGTTGTGCAAGTTTACAAATTTAGCTTCTTTTTATAGATATGCAAGATAGTACTTTTGCTTCTCTTAAGATTGCAATCTAGCAATTCTTGGTGATATTCAAGATAGCAAGTTCTTTTTCTTTTTTCAAAAGTGAAAGCTAGCAAGTTCTTTGCTTCCATTTGAAATGTGCAAGCTGACAATTTTTCTCCCCCTTTGTCATTATCAAAAGAAAGGGACGGATACAATAGTGTAAAATATTTCAATCATTACAAGCCATACAAGTTATAAATACAAAGAAATTATGTCATGAAGGATTAAGTCATGAATACTAAAGGACATGATTTATTTTGACAAAGCTCCTAAAAAGAAATATGGGAGTTCAAAAATAAGATCTTGATTTATAAAAAAATCTCATGTATCAAATATAGAGAAATCAAGATATGATTTGGATAAAAAAATAAATCTTAACCCATAAAGTTTTCTTGTAAGAAATACCAAGTCATTGTCATTATCACGTTGGGCATGATACTAAATCAATAAATTTTCAAATCAAAAGTTTTTGATAACACATAGTAATGTTAGTAAAGTTTTTGTTAGAAACGGAAGCAAAGAACTTGCTAGCTAGTACTTTTGACTAAAATCCAATGAGCACCTACATGGTAGCCCTAGTGTCTCCATATGAGCACTTGTGAGACCAGTCACCTCCATCATATAGATAGATATACAACACATCTGTCTATTTGAATATCTCGATGTCCCTCTCGAGTAACCTATAATCAAGATTATTTGAGGTATATGTTTAAAGGTAAATTAATCACATTATCATGATCTCATCATGATTCGATTCCTATTATACAGATCCATGGATATCATAATATACTTATATATTAAACAATATAAAATAAGTAAAAAGATTACATATAATGTCACATGTGTCATCACTCACATTATTAGCTTATAGGGCACCTATGACTAGCAATCTCCCACTTGACCTAAATTCAACCATTTATGTGTCTAATCCCCATCAGACCCCTGTGATGCTTATAAGCAATATGAGACAATGACTTTGTCAGTAGATCTACGATGTTATCTTCGGATAGAATCTCTTTTCACTACTACATCTCCTCGAGTCAGACTCTCTTTAATAAGTTAGAACCTCTTTAGAATACTTTTAATGAAACTCGGGTTTCCTCATTTAAGTAATTGTCTCGTAATTATCACAATACAAGAGAGTCGGCTTCTCACTGCCCAGCATAACTCCTTTGTTACCTTGATCATAACAATATAATCTATTTTTATAATCTAATAAGCACTAATATTTTACTTGCAACTCTTCCAACGTACTATAGATTCGGAGAAAAACCCCCCTCTTATATCACCCCAAGCTCAACCCGTCTTCCTCCATATCTCATAGTACTCCAGCATCACTTATTCTGCAAACTAGCCAGCTAGCAAGTAGTATGGCATCCACTAACATCCAGCAGTTGACACTCGAGGAGGAGGCAGGCACGTGTAACTTACAGCTAGGGAGCAGCTATGTCCTCCCCTTCACCCTCGAGGCTGCTATCAAGCTGCGGCTACTCGACATCATCGTGGCCGGTCCGGGCGCCATGTTGAGCCAGGTTGACATCGCTGCCCAGCTGTCGACCGAGAACCCGCAGGCGGCCACCATGGTGGACCGAATGCTCCGCTTGCTCGCCACCAACAGTGTCATCAGCTGCACCATCCAAACCATAGCCGATGGCTGCCCTTCGAGGAAGTACGTACACATCCCTATGAAGGCTGCCTACGTGATGTTGCTGTTTGATTACATGAGTTCTGATCCATGGTTCAGCAAGGTGTCCAACGAATGACGGGCCACACCAACAAGAATCTACTCCGTGTCTACATTGGCTTCAACGACATGGAGGTGGTTGTCGATGTCAACGGCATTGATGGCACAGCCCTCCAAATGATCACCTCGAGGCACCCGCACATCAAGGGCATGAATTATAACCTCCCTCGTAGTATCTCCGGTGCTCAACCCATGCCAGGTCTGCCAGGAACATATTCTTTGACCATAAACAGCAACCTAGCTAGCAAGAAGTATTATCTTATACATTCATGGCATGGTTTGGTCGCCGGAGTTGAGCACATCAGCAGAGACATGTTTGAGGCTATTCCGAGCAGAGATGCTCATGTATTCTAATCACTGGACGCCCCACACTCATTGACATTATAAACTGGAAAGTATAATGCAATCTTTTTTACTCCTTTTGTTGATCTTATTAAATTATTAATAATTATATGATTCAATAAAAAAGTAATTAATCATTAATAACTAATACACATGTGAATTAGTGCTTTCGTAAAAAAAATATTGATTCAAAATTTTTATTCGATAAAATCCGTATTGAAAAATGTTTAACCTTATAGAACGTAAGAGTAGTAGACAATTAAATCAATAAGTAATAACAATGACAAAAAGAAAATACATATCAAGTTTATAATGATTTAGTCGATGCGACCTACGTCCACTCCTGATTCCTCTTCTGTCGAGGCTATTGACATTCACTAACAATCTTCTTTTAATGGGTGAAAACTAACTATTCTCTTACAACTCTTTCTCCTTTTCACAGGCTTAGGAGAAAACCTTTACACATCTCTCTTTTATACTAGACCTTACTCCTCACTTAGAAGAACTTTTGAGACTATATACTTCAAAGAGTTCACAAATTTTTTCTCAAGGATTCTTTCTTCCTTTTTTTTTTACTCTTTTTCTTAATTATCCATGTAGGAATTTGTAAGGTATTTATAGACCCCAAATAGCTTCAAAAGTTAGAGTCAAAACTTAAATTCTTGGGTTTTCGTGGTACTGGTGGTACCACTACCTATTAATTTGACATTGGATGGTACCACCGCCTGACACAATGATATTGAGCGATACTACCGCCTAGTCTGGGTGGTATTGTTAGGATCAAGTAGGCACTAAGAGGGGGGGTGAATTAGTGCGGTGAAAAAATTATGTTGGTTTGAAAATCTTCGCACGATAAAAATCGAATTCTAATGAAAATCATTTTGTTTTTCTTGAATGAGTAGAGAAGCGCAATGTAAGTAAGGATTCAGTTTGTAATAAAGGTAAATAGCAAGAAGTAAATGCAAACCGGATTTTTGTAGTGGTTCGGTCGTCGTAACCTATATCCACTCCCAATTCCTCTTCCATCGAGGCCACCAGCATCCATTAACGGTCTTCCTTCAATAGGTGAAGACCAACTACCTTCTTACAACTCTATTCTCCTTTTGACAGGCTCAGGAGAGAACCTTTACACCCCCCACAATCTCCTTTTTTAAAGACATACATACCCTTTTTTACTCTCAATTCTTATATATGTTAACTAGGGATGAGAGAGGTATTTATAGGCCTCAAATGAATTCAAACTTGGAATCTAAAAGTGTCACATCCCTGATTTTCGATACTACCGCCTATAGCACTAACACTGCCTATAGCACTAACACTAGGTGGTACCACCGCCTAGTCTAGCGGTATCACCACCTGACACTATACCACTGGGCGGTAGCATCGTCCAATCTGATGGTATCACCGCCTAACATAGTCTCGGAAACTGTGTCATGATAGTTCCACTTGTTTGGTCACTATTTGGGCCTTTCACTTGCCCAACACAACCTAAACTTGAGCCCAATTAGACCCTAATTGAGTTGGCCCAATTCTAACCCAATTATACCTAAAACCTACTTTGATCTAGGTAATTATTACAAATCTAAATCAAATATTGTCTGGCTTGTCATTGGTTCATCGATGCCTTGTCTAATTCTTTGGCACATCGTGCTCTCTTGTGGCTTATTGCCCAATCGATCAGTTGTCTTCCGCAACTCTGATTTCCTTAGCATAATTTCTGCTCTTCTTAGCTCGATACCCGATCCCATTGCCTGAGGCCTTCTGTTAATATGTTGACTGATCCTTAGGCTCGATGTCCAATCTTCTAACATGTTCCACTCTGGCCCAATATGATTCTTCCTACTTTAATTGTCTTTCCCTGATCGAAGCTTCCTGCGTCACTCAAAACGCATATCAAATAAACGCTATTAATTGGTTTCATCATCAAAATCTGAGATTTAACAATCTCCTCCTTTTTAATGATGACAACTAATTGATGATAAAGTCAACCTTAACTCCCCCTATCAATATGTTATATTGATAACCTTGAATTCAAATTGAATTCAAGTCAAGGCAAATTTAATAATAAATCCAAACAGCATTTCATGATAAAATCATGCATAATCAAAATTTTAATACATCATTCCATGCATGATTATTATCATAACTTCTCCCCTTTTGTCATTAACAAACAGGAGAAGTGCATCTAGCAAGTTTTTGATATATAATTTCAAATCATCACATTATAAACATAATATCAAGTTTTATCATCATGCAAGCTAATAATTTTCTTTTTTCTCTTTTGAGAAGTGCAATTTTTTTGCTTCCTTGGCAAAGTGAAAGCTAGCAAAATTTTACATCATTTTACAATTTGCAAGCTAGCACTAATTTTGAGTTGTGCAAGTTTATAAATTTAGCTTTTTTTTTTAGATATGCAAGATAGCACTTTTGCTTCTCTTGAGATTGCAAGCAAGCAATTCTTAGTGATGCTTAAGATAGCAAGTTCTTTCTTCTCTTTTCAAAAGTGCAAGCTAGCAAGTTCTTTGCTTCCGTTTGAAATGTGCAAGCTAACAATTTTTCTCCCCAACAAAAGGAAGGGAAGGATACAATAGTGCAAAATATTTCAATCATTACAAGACATACAAGCCATAAATATAAAAAAATCATATCATGAATGATTAAGTCATAAATACTAAAGGACATGATTTATTTTGACAAATCTCCCAAAAAGAAACATGGGAGCTCAAAAACAAGATCTTGATTGATAGAAAAATATCATGTATCAAATATAGAGAAATCAAGATCATGATTTGGATAAAAAAATAAATCTTAACCTATAAAGTTTTCTTGTAATAAATAGCAGGTTATCATCGTTATCATGTTGGGCATGATACTAAATCAATAAATTTTTAAATCAATATTGCTTGGGTATACATGATATCAAAACATGGTTTCAAGTTTTTAATATATAACATACATAATTTTAAACCATTGCATTTCATCCTTGCTTCATGCATGATACCAATCAATCATCACTATGGGCATATCATAAATGATACTAAAGCATTCATAATACCAAACATTAAATCAATATTTTTTAAGCATTTATCACTTCATGATTGTTAGTATCAAACATTCATCATTTATTTTCTCCCCCTTTATTATAGGCAAAAAGAGGGGAATAGCACAAAGGTATAAATATTTAAGTCATCACATAGAATATATCAAGAAAAATTTGGTGATGAGATATACTTCATGAATACAAGGAATTATACAAAGAAAAATCATATTATGAAAGATGAGATCATATGAATACTAAAAGATATGATTCATTTTGATAAATCTCCTCTTAAATAATCAAAACGAAACCTTATAAGATCAAATAATAAAATATCTTCAAAAGAAATTTTAAGTCATGAATTCTGGAAAAGATATTCTCTTTAGTAAATTATAAAAAGAAACATAGGAGAAAAAGATTTCAATTCATGCATAAGAAATCTTGTGATTCATATAGAAAATCTCCTCTTTAGTAAATGGTAAGAAAAAACATAGAAGAACAAAGAAGAGATCTTGATTCATATAAATGATAAGAAGAAAGTTCATGCTTCGATTGGAAAAATCTCATTTTGATTTAAATCATTAAATCATCAAAATCTTTTTCATAGTCTAAGAGATTCATACAAATAGATTCATCAATCTCATTTTTTTTTAAACTCGATAAGATAGGGATTGAGAAATTTTTAAGAAAAATATTTTTCTCCTTATTTTTCGTTTGATTTATTTCTCGCAAGCATGCCCAAGTTTTTTATGCTAAATCAAAATATACATCATCGTTTAAGACCAAAAAACAAATTTCATCATCAAAATCATCATGACCAAAAATATAATACATTAAATATAAGGCTTCTTTAAACAAGAGATTTGATTTATCATTTTAATTCCAATGATAATACATTTCTTTTTTTTATGTATTTCATTTTATGTGATTGATTTCATATAAGTATGCTCAAGTTTTTCATATGAAAACCATCTATCTTGTTTAAAACCGAAAAGCAATACAAAATCATAAAGATACACATAATTGTTTCTTATAAAATACAAGGAATTAATCTTATTTGATGTACAATCATTATTACAAAACATGTAATTATTATGATATATATATATATATATATATATATATATATATATATATATATATATTCAAAACTAATCATGAAAAGTACTAAGTAATTTTATGGTAAGGTAAAAGAGATTCGATTGAGTTGCTTACCTTATTGTCGAAGGTCACCAAAGCGAAGTTCACCACTTCGTCTTCATCGGTTTGCTCCTCGTCTTCGGATGCACTCGTTTCATCCCGAGTCACCTTGAGTGCTTTCTTATTCTTTGGTAATTTTTTCATTTTAAGTTCATTTTTATTCTTAGTTTCATGTTTTATAAATTTTATAAATTTACTTGTGACAAGTTCTATGTCATCATCACTTAAGCTTTTGCTTGAGTGGTCTTCTTGAGTTCTAAGTGTTATATCCTTTCTGTTCTTTTAAAGGTTGTTCTCAAGTTCTTCGTGAGTTATAAAACTCATTTTGTAGATCATCAATGACCCAATCAGTTCTTCAATGGGAAAATGATTCAAGTCCTTTGATTCTTGTATTGTCGTGATTTTAGGGTCCCAACTCTTTGGAAAGGATCTCAATATTTTATTAATGAGTTCAATGATTCATAAAATTTATAAACTTTTACCAAGTTCTTTTAGACCGTTGACAACATCCGTAAACCGGGTGTATATATCTCCAATGGTCTCACTTGATTCCATCCGAAACAATTCAAAATCATACATCAAAAAATTGATTTTTGAATCTTTAACTTTACTAGTGCTGTGATTTCAAATATATGCCAAATGTCAAAAATCATTTCATAACTCAAAACTCGATTGAATTCAGTTTTATCCAAAGCACAAAATAAAGCATTTATAGTTTTGGCATTTAAAGAGAAAGTCTTCTTCTCCGAATCATTCTAATCGTTCATTGGAAGAGAAGATTTTTTAAATTCATTTTTGATAATATTTTATAAATCAAGATTAAATGAAAGTAAGAAAACTCTCATTCGAGTTTTCTAATATATAGTTCGTCCCTTTAAACATGGGAGGATGAACGATAGAAATGCCCTCTTGAAAGCTGTAAAAAGTCATTTATCTTGGGTGTTAAACCAAATGAGAAAAAACATGGCTTTGATACTAACTGTTAGGATCGAGTCGACACTAAAAGGGGGGGGTGAATTAGTGTAATAGAAAAATTACGTCGGTTTGAAAATCTTCGTATGATAAACTTTCCATTCTGATGAAAACTATTTCATTTTTCTTGAATGAGTAGAGAAGCATAGTGTAAGGACTCAGTTTGCAATAAAGGTAAATAGTAAGAAGTAAGTGCAAACCATATTTTTATAGTGGTTCGGACGTCATGACCTACATCCACTCCCGATTCCTCTTCCGTTGAGGCCATCGACATCCACTAACGGTCTTTCTTTAATAGATGAAGACCAACCACCTTCTTACAACTCTATTCTCCTTTTGATAAGCTCAAGAAAGAACCTTTACACCTCCACAACCTCCTAATTTAGACTTCACTAACACTTAGAGTTTGAAAGGAGTTTACATAATATTACAACAACATTTTCTTCCTTTTTTACTCTCAATTCTTATGTATGTTAACCAGGGATGAGAGAGGTATTTATAGGCCTCAAGTGGATTCAAACTTGGAGCCTAAAAATATCTCATCCCTAGTTTTTGAGGTATTAGTGGTACCATCGCCCAGTTTAGCAGTACCACTGCCTGACAGTCTCTCGAATATTGTATCTGGGTGGTACCACCACCTAACACAGTCTTAGAGATTGTGCCATAACGGTTCCACTTGTTGGGTCACTATTTGATCCTTTCACTTGGCCCAACACAGCCTAAACTTGGGCCCAATTGGATTTTAATTGAGTTGGCCCAATTTCAACCCAATTACGCCTAAAACCTACTTTGATATAGACAATTATTATAAAGTTAAATCAAATATTGTCCAGCATGTCATTGGTTCATCGACGCCTCATCCGATTCTTCGACGCATTATCCTCTCTTGTGGCATATTGCCCAATCGGTCAGTTATCCTTCACAACTCTCATTTTTTTGGCATAATTTCTACTCTTCTTGACCCGATGCATGATCCAATGGCCTGAGGCCTTCTGTCGATACGTCGACCGATCCTCTAGCTCGACATCCAATCTTCTGACATGTTCCACTCCAGCCCAACATGATTCTTCCTGCTTTAATTGTCTTTCCCTAATCAAAGCTTCCTACATCACTCAAAACGTATATCAGATAAATACTATCAATTGGTTATATCGTCCAAATCCGACATTCAATAGGTACCACCACTTAGTCTGGGTGATACCATCGCTTGACAGCTTGGAAAAGTGTGTCCTTGACTTTTCCAACTTATAAGTGGTTCCATTGCCAATTTGCCAGTGCCACCTCCTGACCCAACTTTTGGATCACTAAATGATCTCAAATTAGTCCAAATTTAGGCCAAATTGGCCATAAATTAGTTGTAATATCCGATCCTTCTGGCTCGATATCCAAACTTATGGCATGAAGTCCTTTTGTCGGCACGTCGACTAGTCCTCCGACCCGACGTCCAATCTTCTGACATGTTTTACTTTGGCCCAACTTCTTATTTTTCCTGCTTCAATCAATTTACCTTTGTATGATCGAAGATAGTTATATGTTACTCAAACACTGATTAGATCATAATTTCATTAATTGGTTTCATCATAAAAAATCGAGGTTCAACAATCTTCCCTTTTTAATAATGATAATTAATTGATGATTGAGTTTCACTAAACTCCCCCTATCTATATGTCATAATTTCAATCATGAATCATATGTAATACATTATATTAACATAATCATTACTTACTTACATAATTTCAAATCATCATATATAATTTTAAAATATAAAAGTACATCATAACATGCATGATTCAAATTTTAAACCATCATCGTAATTTCTCCCCCTTTGTCATCAACGAAAAAAAGAAAAATACAACTATCAAATTTTTGAAACATGCAAGCTAGCAATTCTTTAGAGATGTACAGAAATTCTTCTCTCTCTTCCTAACATCTTTCACATCATCTTGATAAAAATAAGAAAAGAGAGAAAGGATAGAGAAAAAGACTTAAGGGAATTTAATTATGGAGGTAAATATTTTATTTTCTTGTAAACAATATGTTTTTTTTTTTTGGCTTAATCTATCAACAATTGATTATAAAAAATCTTAAATATTGATAGAACCATAGATACGAGTTACATGAATCAATTTTGATAGCTACATTCATAAACTTTATAATATTTAATCTATCAAATTTACTACTAATTTTTAATTTTATAACCTATAGAACCTCAATCTTCATGATCATTTTATCCTGTTATAACCTCTCTCTTCTCTCTTTAAATCATAGAAGTTCACGATTATTTTTATCATGAGAAATATTTGAATTATCTCTTTTAACTAAATTTATTTCTATTAACTGTGAAACACCTAATAATAATCTGCAGATCCGGTTTCATATATCGCTTATTAGACAATTACGTCACGCCAATTATTATTACGCATGCTAATTAGCCATGTACGTGTAACTTTGTTTTCTATCAAATTATAGATGGGCTTATCGGAAGTGCAGGTAAGCCAAGTGTTTTCCTGTCAAAGCCTCAGGCGTGGTGAAGGGATTCTCGGGACCCACCACAATCACTGTGATAAACATGGTTTGTTTTTTATTTTAATAAAGAATAATTTATTATCCACATTACAAAGCTTTCATATTTGGCTCCACCACCATCTGCGGTGAAACATATACAGGTCAGTATGAAAGTGACGTGACATGACTCCATATATTTATATATTTTATTAAAGGAATATATGTTCTGCGGAAACATGAGAAAAAACTTCCACAGTCACTGCTTTCTTCTGTCTTTTGGTATCATTTCTACGAAGCCGTCCATCACCGTATTCTTAAGAGTGGTCTCAACAAGAACTCTTAATTGTTCCAATTAAAGGTTACATGTCTAGATTCAATCAAGAAGATGCTATTTATGTTTGTGCAGAATTCCTCTTCAATTTCTTTTGGTTATGGCGCAAACGTTGTGTCAAACAATCGAAAAAGGATTGAAAAGTCCCACTGCTGCCACTTTTCCTTTTCAATCACTTGTTCTACGAGTGAACATTGCATTCATTTTGATAAATATAATTTAATTTGAGAAGAAAAATGATTATATCATGCAATAGCTGCTCAACTGAAAAAAACCAAAGACGTTTGGTGTCTCATGTTCTTTTAATAAAAATATTTTTCTAACATAAATTCTTTATCCTCCAAATAACTTGTCTTTCAAAAATTGCAAAGCATACTTCGCAATCCAATACTGATAAACTCTGTGACGGCAGCATAAGAGTTCAATGAGGCCTACTTTTATGTATTATATAATTCTATAACTAGTATAATATTGGAAAGAAAATTCCTATTTATAATCTTTTACTACCATTTACAATCATATTTTAATTTTTTTTTAAATTATATTTTATTATTTTTTAAGTGATTGTTAATAGTAAAAAATTATCACTAGTAAAGAGGACTGAGAATAATTAAACTTCTATAGAAAATAATACCAAAATTTACTGATAATATTATACAATGGGAACGGAGGATGGGTAGAAAATATATATAATCTAGCTATTTGACTTGGAAAGGAAGAACAACAAAATCGTTGCGCACGGGTGTCTCCACTTGAAACTAACGCTATGTGACTTGGATGAAACTAACGCTACAATTAGAGAGGAATCTCACTCTATAAATCCCAACGAAAACATCCCCCTCTCCAACACTCCAAGCTAAGTAGCCTTCCTCCTCGTCTCATACTCCATCATCATTTCCTCTGCAACCTTAGCTAACTAGTAGTATGGCATCCACCGATAACATTCAGCAGCTGACGCTCGAGGAGGAGGAGGAGGCAGGCGCGCGCGCCTTGCAGTTGGTGAGCAGCTGTGTCCTTCCCTTCACCCTTAAAGCCGCGATCGAGCTCCGGCTCCTCGACATCATCGTGGAGGCCGGCCCGGACGCCTCGTTGAGCCCGGTTGAGATCGCCGCCCGGCTGCCGACCAAGAACCCGCAGGCGGCCACCACGGTGGACCGAATACTCCGCTTGCTCGCGGCTAACAGAGTGGTCAGCTGCAGCACCGTCCACACAGGGACGGATGGCCACCCTTTGAGGAGGTACGGCGCGGCTCCCATCTGCAAGTACCTGACAAAGAAGGAAGACGGTGTGTCACTGGCTGATATGGCATTGGTGCATCAGGATAAGGTCTTCGTGGATGCATGGTAATTTAGAAGGTGAAGCATAGAGTTGAGACCATTAATTCTTGATATATTTTCTTCTTTCATTTGCCGAGCAAAAATACTGAGAAGGATTGATGGCAGGTACTATCTAAAGGATTCCGTGTTGGAGGGAGTCGTCCCTCTGAAGTCCGCCTACGGGATGCCGATGTTCGATTACATAGGAACAGATCCACGTTTGAACAAGGTGTTCAACGCTGGCATGAGGGGCCACTCCAGCGTCATCATCAACAATCTTCTCCGCGTCTACGGTGGTTTCGATGATGTGGAGATGCTCGTAGATGTCGGTGGCAACGACGGTGCCACCCTCCAGATGATTACCTCTAGGCACAGACACAACAAGGGCATCAACTACGACTTGCCCCATGTCATCTCCGGTGCCAAGCTCCTGCCACGTCTCCGCTTTCTTCCATCATGAACAGCAACCTGCCTATAAAGAAAAAGAAGAATTATTATTGTATCGTTATATATTTGGGCTTACGTTGATGGCATGTCATGGTTTCTTTGCAGGTGTTAAACATGTACACGGAAACATGTTCGAAACTGTTCCGAGCGGAGACGCCGTGTTCTTGAAGGTCAGGACTTCTCATCCTTTCTGGCTTAATATCCGATAGGCTGACCTTGCTCTTTGTTTTCTTTTCTATTTTTCTTAATATTTCGAGTAGCTACATGCATCGGTTAAGCTAAAAAAGAAAAAACTCAACCACCAAATCACTCTGAGGGGGACTGTCTGGGCCCGTAACGAAGTGTGAGAAGGTACAACTCATATGGTAACAAAAAGCCCTCTTCATAAACTAACAACGCTATAACACGGACTAAGGGTCAAAAGTCAAAAAGAACAAAGAATGGTTGACAAAGTTGGGGTCAACCATCTAAATCACAAATTATCCAAAATGATCTCAAATTATATGTCTTCCGTCCCAAGCCATAAATTCCAATCGTTTCATTCTTGTCCTATGAGAAACTAAAAAAAAAAAAGAACCATTAGTCATGAACAAATATTGTCATTAAGTCTTGAAAAATTATCACTAAAAGAATTAGTGATAGAATCAGCACAGAATTAGATTGGCATGAGTGATCGTTCATCAGGGTCTATTTCAAAATGATTAGGGATTTCAGTGCAAATCCCGCTAAAAGAAGAACCCAACCTTGAGTGTACAATTAAGTCGTGTTTTCGATATGTGTTGTGTTGAGAGTTAAACTTGAGCAAGTTCATAACTTGCAGTGGATTCTTCATGACTGGAGCGACTAACACTGTATGAAAATATTGAAAAACTGTTGGAAAGCGTTGCCGCAACATGGAAAGATAATTGTGGTAGAACATGTGCTTCCAGCAGTCCCAGAGCCGACTGCAAATGCTCAAGCTGTCTTTCAATTGGATCTTGCCATGCTGGTTTACTGCGTTGGTGGGAAAGAGAGGACTGAGAAGGAGTTCAAGGCCTTGGCAACGGAAGCCGGGTTCCCAGGGTTCAAAGTTTCTCATGTGTTTGCGGAGACTTGGGTCATGGAATTCATCAAGTAGATGATTGTTACGGCTTGTTGCCGGTTGCTTGAAGTCACAGAAATAATGTTTCTGTATCTGATACGAAATATGAAGGATCCATCGTATTAGTGTGTGTTCATCCATCGACTCATGGTCTGTTTTGTTCGAATGAATTCATCTAAGTGTGACTGTGTACCCACTGCATCATCAAAAGATTTGACTCTTGCGACCATCAGACAAACTGCTATCCAGCTACGACATTGATGAGTAGGTAAGAGGTCCAAGAAATGGACAAAGAGGTGCAGATAATAAAACTTGGGCAATTTATACAAAATAAAAGCCCCTACTAATATGCTTTTCCTGGGTGAAATATCTGAATTCGGAATTTACCAAAATAATGCGTGTGGGAAGTTCAGAGGCTCGATCTCTATTAAAAGAATTCGATAAAGGAGTTAGGTACGGAAGTTGACTGAGCACCCAATCCATAGCTCCTTCGTCAATAGAATAACCATAGCTGTTTTTGAGTAAAAAGAGTGTAGCGGCAAAAAGCAGGGCTGCCCAAAAGGATGCGTCGGGGTTACTGTAAAACTGAATCTTGAAACACGTAATTTAGTCCCATGGGTATGGTTTGGTTCGTTGGGTCCTTTCTTATTATTGCTGCTAGTGCTCTTATATCTGTACCTATGAGTTGACTTCGAACTTAGAAGGGGAAATCGGACGCTGTGCTAGATCGTACCAATGAGTTGAAGAACAACCAGAGACTCCAGGAAGTGAGACTACGAGCGGGGAATAGCAGACTGCAGCTAAGAAGCAAGGATGCCAGGGTTAGCCCCGGCTCCATTCTAATAGGTGATATTTAAAGCCTTATTTCTTAGTTGTTTTCTTATTCGCACTGGTTGTTGCCTTAGAAGCTGTAGTTCGACTCTATTACTGCATACAATATATCTCATCAATAGAAGAACTACAGAAGTAAGTCAAAGAATCAGATAAAGGATAGTATGGTTGATGCAAACACAAGTAAGGCTGGGAAAGCAGCCATATGAACAAGGCTCTAACTCACAAGCAAGAAAGTAAGGAGTGTTGAAGCCATTAGTACGGTTTGCGTATGAAAGTAGTAAGCCCTATTTCTTTGCTTTAGTTGAAGTCAGCAGTTAAAGTCGAGTATGCCTAGAGGTAAGTAAGTCCCATTCTACGAATCAGTAGCTCAGCCTGTTTGCCAGCGGCTAAAGCACGAGAAGTACAAGTTTTGTTTTGATGGCAAGGGGATAGAAGCTATGTTATAATGTTATGTTATAATGGTATAGTAAAGCAAGGTTCCGTGGTAGTGTATAAGTACAAGTGGAACAAGTACAAGTAGAACAATTAAACAAGCGAGTAAGAATGTCAAGAAAGGAGTGTAATCCTACAACTTATAGGTTGAGACAAGAGAAAAAGGCAATGAGGATTGAAGCTATGCAGTACAAGTATTAGACTAAACCAAGAACGTAGGTATGTAAGGCAGGAGTTGAAAGGGCAAAGTACGAGAATGATACTACTAATAAATCATAAGAGGGGCCCGCAAGAACTTTAGGCATGAGTTTAAGAGTAAGAGCTAAGAACAGAGTAGTAAGTTTGAAGGTATAACATAGGAGTTTCAGGCTACGGATGTTGGATCAGGAGTCTATGAGCGAGGGGAGTCAGTCAGTAGTAGCGGTTTGGAAACAAGAGATACGGAACGCAACTAAGCAGTAAGACTTGGACTACCGAGTAGGATTCCTTATTTTCACTTTTCTTCTTGTACTAGTATCTGAGTTGAACTATTCTGGCGCGTTGGAGTCTACCATTATTATATTACTTATCCCAATTCTTTGTTTACTACTTGAAAGAAAGGCTGACAATGTTCATAAAAGAGAGAGTATAAGCCCTAGAGTTGAGCTACAGAATTGAGGACAGTATCGGAATACCAAAACTAACAAGCTAGTCTTTAAGGCGGGAGTGCCAGGCTAACAACCGCATTGCAGTAACAAAAGTGTAGGACTGGCGAGGCAGGGACCTAAGAAGGTGGGGCAAGTAAGGCTTAGGCTACTAAGTGAAGATAAAAGGGCTTTCCACTACCCACTATCAGATTGAAACTACCGATTCGACACTCTTTGGCTTGATTATATCTAATTCTTAAAGTACTCCTCTTTAGGTTGTATTATACCTTTGATTCTTTCCCACTGCTTCTTAGTTCGAGCCTACCTCTCTGGGTTTCCACCTATAACTTGTATCCGATAAGACTGACCCCTACGCTAAATAATCCTTTTCCTCGTACCTAGGAATACGGAACTAAACTCATAAGCAGAAGAATTCATTTAGTATGAGTAAGGGGTGTTGGGTTGAAGGTCAGCTTATTTGGGCAGTAGGCAAGTGCTATTTCCCCGTTTGATTCTCATAAGCTGCGGTTCCAAGTCGTTAGGGGTGGTGTTGGAGTCCTGTTAGCAGTATCCATATTCTCAATTACTTGTTGCATTCCCTATGGTCCCGCTACCCTTTTAGTGTTACTATTAATTAGTCCCATACCCTATACGCCATTAGTATTAGAGCAGAGAGGAGCTCTGCTCGAAAGAAACAAGCAATTGAGGAGTAAAACAAGTAAAAGACTCAACCTAAGAAGCAAGGAAGCAAGTAGGAGACTTAACGCACAGACGGGCAAGCAGCTTAGGCTAACTCAAACATACAGGACATTCTCCACTACTATCTTTTTACCCGACCTCTACATTCCTTAGGTACTACAAATAACCTTGTATAACTTTTTATCATCTAACTCTATCCTCTGGCTCATCTCTTATAACTTCTATGCTACCTCTTACCTATGGCAACTATACATACCGATTGCTCCTATCCCTCTATCTGTTCTGTTTTCTTCTTGCCTCCATCTAATCTAACTCCGGCAACAAATACGGAATGAACTCTGATCCCTCTCAAGCTTCTGTATAAAAACCAGGGTAAACTAATTTTATGTGGAATCGAATTCAACAAGGCTCTATTTGTTTGATAGGCAATAGGCACCCACCCCGGAAGCAGAAAGTTCAGTAAGCAGCGCAAAGCAAAAAGATGAATGAAAGCCAGCAGCAGTAATAGATGAGTTTACTAATAACAGAGAGATTTTATTTGATAAAAGATTCTTAACTGCATAGCAGATGAGATTTCTCAACTGCATGAGGAAATCTCTCTGCTCAATTAAAGAAATATCCTCTTTCACTATGTATAAATAGACTTCACATGATACTACTTGAAGTGTGCCTTTTTGTTTTATCCTTATAATCTCATTCTTCATTCTCTCATTCTATCATGATATCAAAGCGGCGTTCTCCTCTTCAACCTCACCCATCAGCTTCACATCAGGCCATGGAAGCTGCTGCTGCATCATCATCAAACCACTGTAGTCATCCACCTCTTACTTCCCACCTTTCATCGCCGCCAGCGCCCCATCAATGACCCTCTGCTCCAAATCTGCTCTGCTTCCGCGTGCTGGTCCATCGACCAGCTCCTGGCCTTCTCCCTCCAACGCCTCCGCCACCGCTGTCCTCGACTCCGGCAACATTATCCTCACTGCTTCCGAGAGAACCTTCTGGGTGCAGGCCTCCCAGCAGCCAGCATCCTGCTCTGCCTTCGCAGAGACAAGCAGCCTTCGGTAACTTTCCACGCTGCTGCCTCGTTGCCAAGATTCCTCACTGCTGATCTATTGCACACAGATTTGCAACTGTCTTGCACAAAACTGATCACGCCATTGGCTACATCACTGCCCAGAGTCCTTCCTATAGAACTGCTGCATAGAAATCTACAGCTTTACACCATCTTGCATAGGTCTTTTCCTTCAACGAAGACCTTATTCTTTCACAGATCTTATTTGCCACCACCTCAGGTGACATTGATCTATATCAACACTTCTTTCTCCCTGATCATATCTTCCATATGTCATCATCATCTACCTCTGATGCTCCCATTACTGTTCCCGCAGGGAACCATAGTACCTTCCCACATACAAGCCTTATCTCAATAAATGCAGTAGCCCTCATCCCCTTCAAATTATCCAACGGTGGTAACTACGCATCATGGCGTGCTCAATTCTCTAATCTACTATTTGGCTATGATCTTCTAGGCTATGTCGATGGCTTTCTTCGTTGTCCACCGGCGATGCTCAACATCTCAGGCGCATCCGATCCAGTACCAAATCCGGATCATAAACTATGGTTACGCCAGGATCGCCTCATCCTTCAAGCAATTCAAGCCTCGGTCGCTGGATCCCTTGCCCCACTCATTTCTTCATGTGACACTGCTGCCGAAGCTTGGTGCAAGTTGCAAACCACCTTGGCCAATCATTCTCGCACTCGCATGCTTAGTCTCCTATCCAGCCTCATGAAGATAAAGCAAAAGGGAAGTAATATTGCTGATTATCTACATAACATAAAGGTTATCATCGATAACTTGGCCTTTGTAGGTCATTCCCTCAGTAATGAAGAAGTTACTATTCATATCCTCAATGGCCTCGGAGACGAGTACAAGGAATTGGCAGCAGCAATATGGGCGCGTGATTCACCAATCACATTCGAAGAACTTTTCGACAAGCTGATTGACTTTGAGATATATCTCAAGCGCGAGGACAAACCGCCAGGACCATCCATCACAGCTCAAGTCACTCAAAAAAGGAGGGGCAATTCGTATAACAAGATTATCAACAAAGGTTTGACCAAGACACCAACTATTCCTCCTCCTCATCCTCAACATTCGAATCACAACAACCAAGGTGGCTCCTTCAATCATCCGCAGTCCTGGCACCCTCACAACACAAACCAACAAAGAATTGTTTGCCAACTATATGATAAAGTCGGTCACTCTGCAAAGGTCTGTCGATCTCGACCCAAACTTCCTGCTCAATCACATTGGCCTCAAGCAAATCTCACGACTACTCCAATGACTAGTGATCATAATTAGATTGTGGACTCTGGCACATCCCACCACATCACCTCAGATCTCCAGAACTTGTCCATCCACAACAACTATAGTGGCACTGAGGACATCATCATCGGTGACGGTAAAGGAATTCCTATTACTCATACGGGTTCTACACTACTTAATTCACCTACCACAACCTTTACACTCGATGATGTTTTATGTGCACCTTACATTAAACGAAATCTCATTTCCGTTTCTCAATTTTGTAAACAAAATAATACCTCCATTGAATTCTTTCCTAACTCTTTTCTTGTTAAGGATTTGAGCACGGGGGCATCATTGGTCCAAGGCCAGAGTAAGGACAATGTTTATGAATGGCCGTCACTTCCACAAATAAAACAGCCCACTGCTTACTCCTCCGTTGCAGCTTCAATCGATGTGTGACATCGTCGTCTCGGTCATCCCTCTCTCCCTATCCAAAATAAATTACTTTCTCGTTATTCTCTTCCTACTCTTACAAATAATAGGGTTGTCACTTATTGTGATGCTTGTCTTCATAATAAAAGTCATAGACTTCCTTTCAGTGTTTCCTCTATATCATGTTCTAAACCATTTGAAATTATTTATACTGATATTTGGGGCCCTGCTCCTGTCACTTCTTTTGACAAGTTTAGCTTTTATGTTATTTTTGTCGACTATTTTACTAAATACACATGGCTATATCCTCTTCGTCATAAATCAGAAGTTTCAAAAGTCTTCACCAACTTTAAAAAGCTGGTTGAAAACTTCTTTCAGTCTACAATTAAAACAGTCTACTCTGATGGTGGAGGTGAATTTCAAGCCCTCACATCCTACCTCTCAACCTGTGGCATCCAACACCTTAAGTCACCCCCACACACTCCTCAACTAGTTGGCTCTGCTAAATGCAAACATCAACATATCGTAGAAACTGGTCTCATACTTCTACATCAAGCCTCCATGCCACCAACTTTTTGGTCTGCCGCCTTTCAAACTGCTGTCTACCTTATTAATCATTTGCTCACTCCAGTTCTTCAATACCAGTCTCCATTTGAAAAACTATTTTTCAAATCCCCAAACATTCAAAAACTCAGAATATTTGGTTGTTTATGTTATCCGTGGCTACATCCCTATGCCCCACACAAGTTAGTGCCAAGATTTAAAGCTTGCATCTTCATAGGATATTCTCTTGAGCATAATGCCTTTCGGTGCTACGAACCACAATCTCAAAAAGTCTTTATTTCATGACATGTTGTTTTTATTGAATCTGCCTTTCCATTTCAACACCATGAATCTCCTACCATTCATACCACTCCGACAAATATTCATTCCTGGAGTATACATTTGATCTCCTCAAACGAATCTCCTCCTACACCATCCAGTCCTATTGTTGAAGATCCACACTCTTTTGTTCTCCTGGTTCAACAACTCTCCACTCCCCCCATTCCTTCTCCCCTTCCTTCTTCACAAGTCTCCCCTACCACTGAAGTCGTATCCTCAGAAACACAATAACTTTCTTTACCTAGTGCCATCGATGTATCTCAACCTCTCTTGCATCCTGTCGATGCCTCTCCACCACTCTTACCAATAACACAACCTGCAGTTCCTAGCCATCCAATGACAACACGCTCAAAAAGTGGTATCTTTAAACCACGTCAGGTTCTCGACCTCTATACTATCACCAATTCTTCTCTTGAGACCAGTGAACCCACCACAATTACTCAAGCACAAAAATCTTCACATTGGCGTCAAGCTATGTGTGAAGAATATGATGCTCTTCTACATAACTCCACATGGACTCTTGTACCTTCTCATCCTGCACAAAATATCATCGGGTGTAAATGGATATTCCGAATTAAGCGAAACCCCGACGGGTCCATTGCTCGATATAAAGCACGATTAGTAGCCAAAGGGTTTCATCAACAACCTAGAGTTGATTTTACAGAGACTTTTAGTCATGTAGTTAAACCCACAACAATTTAGCTTATTCTAAGTTTGGCCATCTCCAGAGGTTGGAACTTACGACAACTGGACGTTAACAATGCCTTTTTACAGCAGACTCTAACTGAAGATGTCTTTATGCAGCAACCCCCTGGCTTTGTTTATCACCAATATCCGAGACATGTTTGTAAATTACAAAAAGCTATTTATGGTCTCCGTCAAGCTCCCAAAGCTTGGTATACTGAACTTGGATCGTTTCTGATATCAATTGGCTTCATCAACTCCAAGTCTGACACCTCTTTATTCCTCCGACAACATCATGACAATACAATATATCTTCTAGTTTATGTAGATGATATTATTGTTACAGGCAATGATCCCTTGGAAGTTCAGACATTTTTAAATCAATTGGCTGATCGATTCTCCCTCAAAGACTTAGGACCATTGAGCTACTTTTTGGGAATGGAAGCAACATTTACATCCTCCGGTCTTTTCCTCTCTCAAAGAAAGTATATTCAAGACTTATTATCAAAGACAAATATGCAGGATGCGAAAGTAGTTGCTACTCCTCTCTCTACTAGTGAATCACTCAAATTATGTGATCGCAGCCCTACCATGGACTCAACTTAATACCGGCAAGTACTTGGCTCCTTACAATACTTGGCTCTCACCCGTCCAGATATCTCATTTGCAGTCAAAAAATTGTCTCAATACATGCACCAACCTTCTGCTATACATTGGTCTGCAGTTAAACGAATTTTACGATATCTTAAAGGGACCCTTAATCATGGTCTCTTTCTCCGCAAAACCACTCAACTTCATCTCCATGCCTTTGCTGATGCTGATTGGGTGGGAAACTTTGATGATAGAACCTCCATATCAGGGTATGTCATCTTTCTTGGGTCTAATCCAATCAGCTGGAGTTCTAAGAAGCAAAAGACAGTGGTCCGGTCTACAACTGAAGCTGAATATCGTGCTATTGCTACCGCTGCTGCTGAACTCAACTGGATCACAAATCTCCTCAAGGAACTCAAAGTTAGCTTTACTCATACTCCCACAATATATTATGACAATGTTGGAGCTACCTACTTATGTGTCAATCTAGTGTTCCACTCGCGCATGAAACACATCGCCATCGACTTTCACTTCGTGTGAGATCAAGTTGTCAGATATCAACTTCGTGTCTCTCATGTCCATACAGCTGATTAACTTGCAGACTCACTCACGAAGCCTCTAGCCCGCAAACTATTTTTGTTTCATCGATCCAAGATCGGTATCCTTGACAAGAGCTCGATCTTGCGGGGGCATGATAACAGAGAGATTTTCTCTGATAAAAGAGAGATATTCTCAACTGTATAGCAGATGAGATTTCCTCAACTGCATGAGGAAATCTCTCTGCTCAGTTAAAAAATATTCTCTTTCATTATGTATAAATAGACTTCACATGATACTACTTGAAGTGTACATTTTTGCTTTATCCTTATAATCTCATTCTTGGTTCTCTCATTCTATCGTTTACTAGTTACTTTAGCCTATGTGCACTCAAATTCTCCGCTTCTTAAAGCAAGGCAAGGCAGTTCGCAAGGGTCGAATAAGTTTGTTTGTTCCCTTATTTCTACAAGTCATACTTTTGCACGCGCTGTATACCATGATTGTGAGTTGTTGGCTTTCACACCTGATTGAGAGTTGTTGGCTTGACTTCATTTGGGGTTTAGGCTTGAACACCAACCATCTTTAGAGTCCCGTCCGAGATAGAACAAAGCTTCTGATTTGGCCGTTGAACTAGCTTCTTTACTTGCTTTATATTCTTACTGTGTGTACTTATAGCTTAAAAACCCGACAACTGGACTTGTTTCTTGCTTAGCGTTCCGACCTCGACACTGATTGAATTCCTGCTTGCTACAGCTTACTTCTCTGACTTGACGGAACACCTCTTCTCTTCTTTTAGTGCCCTCTTAGTGCCCTACCTCTCTACCTGAATTGTCTATTCTCATTTCGAACTCTGATTACCGAGACCTATACTCAATAGTCCGTAGGTTTCTTTATCCTGCTTTCCTGCTTGAGGTTACGAAGTGGATGTTGCTATGCCCGGGCACTCCAATGATTGATTGTGCAGCTCTATTCTATTAGCGACCAAGAGAAAAAGGAAACACGGACCGTACTCGATTGACCCCCGACCTTACCCTATACTATAAATGAATAATGGGAAGGTAGTGGAGGAACGTGGTATCTCTCTTCTCTTATCCCGAAGCGAAAGGATCAGCCTATTCTATGTTGGTATTGTGACTTCCCATTCTCTGATGACTCTAAAAGGAAAAAAAAAGAGAATAAGCTCTATTATAATATCAAATAGGAAAAGCTATATTAGTTAACTATAGGGAAAAAAGCGCCATATTAGTTAACTGCCGCCGGTGCTACTTCCTTCCTTAGTAAAAGAAAAGAACCCTGACAAGAAGATGTGATTTGGCTAACCTAAGGCACCTCTCACAATCTCACTCTCGTGCGTGACACATAAATATTCTATAAGCTTATTTCACTCCACTCATTGCTCTTAGTGGAATAATGCCCTAAAAGTCCCTCGCGGCTGCCTTGAAGAATCCTATTCGTAGTTCCGAATAAACCTCCGAGTCGATCCGGACGGGAGAACTTTCAAAGGATCATTCCGAGTTCAAGAAATATTCTGTGTTTTTTTTATTCAGCTCTGCAAGACCTGTCGCTTCTTATTGAGTTGAAAGTTCCAGCTTATAGGCACCTTATCTTCTTTAGTGTTTTCTGAGTTATTGATCTCATTATGGCTGAGGCAAGGCTTGTCTGGTATGGTTTTGGGTGCTCATGCTCCTATCTTGACTGCTTCGGGTGTTCATTTAAGTCATAAGGATCGGGCACTTTTGTTGGCATTTTTCGATTGTTGTTTGTTGGTTCTTAAGAGCTGACGAGATTCGTCCCCGGCACTATCATCACTATAACAATTAGCTTCCGGATCTCTATTTCCTACTCAGGGAAGCTGTCTTTTCACGATATAAAACTCTTGGCAAGAGACTACGAATGGCTGCACGTAAAAACAAACTGCTGTCATTCTGATTCAATTTGCTGGCGCCCTTTCTCAATGACCTTAACCACTACCATCTGAAGTAAAAAAAGGCCTTCAACACAAGCAAGCGGCCAATCGATCACAATACAATAAATACGAAAGCCTCCAGTCCAGCGCTCAAAAGTCCCTGGGCCCCGTACATATCCATACTCAACAGGGTAACTTCTACTTATTTGCGTAGGGGCAGATTTATATCAATGTCCCGGAAAGAAAGACAGTGGAAAAGAAATGGTTGCCAAGGCCTACTCCTCGACCATTTGAGATCGGAAATTCACCTGTTCAATCAGTTGGGCGCCATGCAACCTCCATACCCCATGGAAGAAGGACGCCGTCATTGAATCTATTAATCGCACTATTCTTTCATTTTGGACATAGAAAAAGGTACTCGAGAGAAAAGTAGAACCAAAAAAGGAAGGCTTCTTTCTTTGATTCAAATGAACGGTGCGATAAGCTACTCGTTTTTCAACTTACAAACAAATATAGTAGAATAATGGACTGAAAAGGCAGGCTAGCCACCCGGGAAAGCACCAAAGGAAATAGTTATATCTCTACACTGTCGGAAAGCTACTCCTACCTAATAGTAAGATAAAGAAGCCTTATAGCCCAATATAGACGAAAGATTCAATCAGCTACTTTACAACCCTGCAAGTAGATAATTGAGGAAGTTGGTTCAGTGCGGCTTTCTTTTTGAAATTGTCATTCTGGAATTGCACGGTGAAAAGCGGTTGGTTTACTTAAAAGATCCAAAATTCGTATTTGATGAATTTTGGATCTTTTAATGAGTCAATTGAGTATTTAATGAATCGATTGAGTATTTAATGAATCGAGTATTTATAAGTCGAGTATATATAAGTCAATTGAGTATTTAATGAATCGATCTTTATGGAGGAGCTTGCTCCACTCCTAATTCGTATCCTCAAAAACAGTTTGGCAAGTCTCATAGTCCGACATCGAAAAAATCAGGTTTATTATCTCCTATTGGAACTATAAATAAGGGTCTGGGCTTTGAAGTTAGATGCACCACAAGTGGCACCACAAGAAAAATCTTAGTGTTTGCTTTGGGTTTAAGTCCATACTCAGTTAAATAGTTTGAGCTTATAGTTGAGGTTTTTCTTGTTTAGTATTTTCGGGTGTTTTATGACGTAGGAACATCTTCCTAAGGTATTTGTAATAGTCTCTTTTATAGTAGTGATTTGCTCCTCTTTCGTCCATGGATATAGGTCAAGTTTAATTGACTGAACCACGTAAATCTGGTGTTCTTATCGCTTTTATTCTTTCCGCTTTATTGTCTTTGTCGGGTTATCAAAATTACCCTTTGATAAATTTTCTGGGGCTAGCTCTAACAAACTGGTATTAGAGCCTGGTTTCGGGATCTTTTGACAACGATGACAATAACAAAGATTGTTGTCGAGAAATTCGATAGAAATGTCAACTTCGGCATGTGGCAACTTAAGATGGAGGCTATTCTGATTCAAGACGGAGTTGATTTGGCATTACAGGGAGCTGAGAACATTCCAGATGGTACGTCAAAGGAAGATCTTACGGGTATGGATAAGAAGGCCCGATCCAGCATTATTCTAAATCTCTCTGACGAGGTTTTACGGGAGGTAGCTATGGAGACTACGGCTAAGAGCATGTGGGACAAGCTTAAAGCCTTGTATATGAAGAGAACAGTAGAGAATCGTCTCTACTTAAAGCAGAGTTTGTATATGCTTCGGATGACTGAAGGTACATCTATACTCTCACATCTTAATAAGTTTGATTCCTTGGTTATGGATTTAGAGAATATAGATACAAAAATTGATGATGAGAATAAGGCCCTGTTACTTTTGTGTTCTCTTCCCCAATCTTTTAAGCATTTCCGTGATACTATGATTTATGAAAAAGAAACAATTTCGTATCAGAAAATTAAATCTGCACTAAAATCTAAAGAGCAGATAGATAGGGATATCACTGGGGAAAGTAGAGAGAATCAGGTTAAAGGTCTGGTTGTTAGGGGGAGAACAGATAAAAGGAAATTTGACAGTAATAGATCTAAATCTAGATCTAAATCCAGACATAGAAATTTGGAGTGCAGATATTGTCATAAAATAGGGCACATTAAATCTGATTGCTTTAAATTAAAAAATAAATTAAAGCAAAAGGAAAAATTTGTTGAGAAAACTATTGAATCCGCTGAAGCTAGTGTAGCAACCGATGAGAATATTGGAAATATTTTCTCTACTATTGATGATAGGACGAGGTCTAAAAATGAATGAATTTTAGATTCTGGTTGTTCTTATCACATGTGTCCTAATAGAGATTTGTTTTCCACATATGAATCTTGTAATGGTGGAATTGTTTTGATGGGCAATAATGTAACATGTGATATTGTTGGTAGAGGAACAATCCGAATTAAAATGCATGATGGTATTGTGAGGATGCTCACTAATGTTAGACATGTTCCTGATTTAAAAAAGAATCTCATCTCTAGAGGCCCTTGGGTGTAAATTCACAGCTGAATGTGGAGTTATAAAAGTTTCTAGAAATGCCCTTGTTGTTATGAAAGCTTGTAGGACTGGTAGCTTGTATATTTTGCAGGGAACTACTATCACAGGCTCGGTTTTAGTCTCATCATCATCATTGTCTGATTCTGACATCACCAAATTATGATATATGCGTTTGGGTCATATGAGTGAAAAAGGTTTAAGCATATTGAGCAAAAGGGGTTTACTTTGCGGACAAAGTACTGAGCCACTGGATTTTTGTGAACACTGCGTTTTTGGAAAGCAGAAAAGAGTCAGCTTCAATTCTCCGGTAGTTCACAAAACGAAAGGTACTCTTGATTATATTCATTCAGACCTTTGGGGTCCAGCTCATGTTAAGTCTAAGGGTGGTGCCAGGTATATGTTGACTTTTATTGATGATTATTCCAAAAAAGTTTGGGTTTATTTTTTGAAGCATAAAAATGATATTTTTCTAACCTTTAAACAATGGAAGGCTTTGATTGAGAAGCAAATAGGTAAACAGATTAAGCGACTTCGAACAGCATGGAATTTTGTGAAGGTGACTTTAATGAATTTTGCAAAAATGAAGGAATCGTTCGGCATTGCACTATTAGGATGACGCCTCAGCAAAATGGTGTGGCCGAACATATGAACAGAACACTCTTGGAGAGAGCAAGGTGTATGATCTCAAATGCAGGGTTGACAAAGGACTTTTGGGCAGAGGCAATTAATATGGCCTATTACGTTGTCAACCACGCTCCTTCTACGGCACTTAACTTTAAAACTCCAAAGGAAGTTTGGTCAGGTACTCCTGCTGATTACTCTGATTTAAAAATTTTTGGGTGTCCAGCATACATGCATATAAATGAAGGAAAATTAGAGCCTTGAGCTAAAAAATACATTTTCCTTGGGTATACTTTTGGGGTGAAAGGATACAAATTATGGTGTTCTGATCCCAAATCCCAAAAATTTGTAATCAGTAGAGATGTTACTTTTGATAAATTGTCTATGTTATCTTCTAAAGAAGAATCTACTAGTTGTACAAATAATAGTGCGCAGAAGCAAGTGGAGCTTGAGATTGGTAGTTCAGATTCTTTTAAGTCGAACTCTTCTACTCAAAGAATTCCAGTAGATGGTCCTAAGTCTACTGACGAAGTTGATCCAGAGGAAGAACAATATTCCATAGCCAAGGATAGACCATAGAGAGATATTCAACCACCACAAAGATATGCAAATTTGGTTGTATATGCTTTGTCTGTTGTAGAAGAAACAAGTAAAGTTGGTGAGCCTACTTCCTACTCAGATGCAGTTTCTTGTGATAATTTCGCTAAGTGGTTGATCGCGATGAATGAAGAAATTGAATCTCTCCATCAGAATATTGTTGGATGCAAATGGGATACCATTGCTGAGGTGAAAGTCCTTGTTCAGAAAATTCATACGAAGGACAATCCAACTGATATGCTTGCGAAGCCTCTTCCGGTTTACAAGTTCAAGCAGTGCTTGGACTTGGTTGGTGTTCATTATTGGTGATTGCCCATTGGGGCTTTTACGAAGAAGGTGGAGCAAGTTTTGTTGGGACATGCCAAGGTGGAGATTTGTTAGTTTGGCAAGTCTCATAGTCCCACATCGGGAAAATCAGGCTTATTATCTCCTATTGGAACTATAAATAAGGGTCTGGGCTTTGAAGTCAGATGAACCACAAGTGGCACCACAAGAAAAATATAAGTGTTTACTTTGGATTTAAGTTCATACTCAGTTAAATAGTTTGGACTTATAGTTGAGGTTTTTCTTATTTAGTATTTTCGAGTGTTTTATGGCCTAGGAACATCTTCCTAAGGCATTTGTAATAGTCTCTTTTATAGTAGTGATTTGCTCCTCTTTCGTCCGTGGATGTAGGTCAAAGTTAATTGACTGAACCACATAAATTTGGTGTTCTTGTCGCTTTTAATCTTTCCGCTTTATTGTCTTTGTTGGGTTGCCAAAATTACCCTTTGGTAAATTTTCTTGGGCTAGCTCTAACAAATACGGCTCAAGTAGTTGAGAATGTTATGCCTGATCTGGCCCTGGATTACCATAAAAACAATACCCATTATGTAGTTAAGAAGATGAAGAAGCCTTATAGCCCATTATGTAGCTCTACCCTGAAGTTGTTTCTATTTAGGTCTGTGAGCTTGATTGCCTATCCTAGAAAAACGTATTTATATGAGGTTCACCCTAATTCGGCTTGCTTGGCTTTTAGTTTCTTCTAGGATCATGGGGAGGAGCCCGATTCTCTTTGTTTACTAGATCCCCTTGTTGCACATGTCCGATCTATGCTTTCTTATTGAAAGCTTTGGAGTGCTTGATATGGTTGAGTGCATTCATCCTTTGGGTATGGTGGAGTGCTTTCATCCTCTGTTCTTCTATCGGATTCAGTTGCCCCCTTATTCATCCTGCTTTCGAGGGATGGAACTTCCAATTCAGCAGGTAGCACAGTTTCCATCCCAACAAACATAGAGTATGGAGTAGCACCGATACAAGTCCAAATGTACGTCTGATACCCTCACAAGACCAGTAACAACTTTTCAGGTCAATCGAGTGTTGGGTCCAACTCATATGTGGGTTTGGATAATTGGGTCTATTGAGCCCAAAAGGAGAGATGATAGTGAACAAAAGGAGATAGCGGCGTCCGCAGCAAATGCTTGCAGTGAACGGCTGCAGCACATGGCAAAAGAGAGATAGAGAAGGAGAGAGAAAAATTAGGTTTTTGAGTTTTCTGCTTGACGATCGGTGGCCAAACATTGTCAATTTTGGCCCAAATTTTAACAATGTTGATATATAGTTTACCTAACGGTGTTAATATATAGTTTACCTTCTCTAAGGTACTTTTCTGCTATATCTATTTTATGAGACCTAGAATTCTCTTTTTAGAAGATTCATCCTATGATGATATGCTAGAGCCAAGATCTATGTTCTTGATGTTATTATAATCCTCTAGTCATTCTAGAGAAGATTTACTATAAACCTGTTATCATTATTATTGATAGTAGAAGTTTAAGATGGACTACAGTCCGTGGTTTTTCCCACATTGGGTTTTCCACGTTCAAAAAATTTGGTCTCTTTGTGTGATTGATTAATTGCTCTATTATTTATGGTGTGCTAGTTCATATTTATATTTTGATATTAAGTTGGTATTTTGATGAGGAACTCATTTTGATACACAAAGATAGAAAAAAATTATTCCACTTTAATAGGTTTTTTTCTAACAAGTGATATTAGAGCAACAAGTTGTTTGGTGCTAGTTTTTCTTGTGTGATTGAAATGGAGCATTCAGATGGTATCATTAAATTGAACTCATCAAATTATTCCACTTGGAGGTGTTTGATAGAAGATTTACTCTATTGTAAATATTTGTATAAGCCTATCAAAGTTAAAGATAAACCTTCTACTATGGACAATAAAGAATGGGAAGTTCAACATATAAAAATCATTGCCTATATTAGAAAATGGATGGATATAAACTTTCATGAGCATATTTCAGATGAAACCAGAGTTGATGTTGTTTGGCAAAGGTTAAAAAATCTCTTTGCAAAAAAGATAGTAGGAAATAGAATTTCTCTCCCCATAAGACTTGTAAATTTGAAGTATAAAGATGGTGGTAATATTGTTGAGCACATAAGCCTATTTCAGAGTCATGCAAATAAGTTAGTTGCAATGAAAATGAATATAGATGATGAGATGCAAGGATAATTACTTCTCAGCTCTTTACCAGAAAGTTGGAAAACGTATGTGGTGACTATTTGTAACTCCACGCTAAAGGGAACATTAACTATAGATGTGGTTAAAGATAGTTTGCTAAATGAAGATGCTAGAAGGAAAGAACAGGGTGAATATTCTTCTGGTGCATTTGTTACTGAAAAACAAGAAAAACGTAAAAGAAGTCATAGCAGAAACCCACATGGATATAGAGGAAGATCCAAGTCTAGAAGAGATATCAAATGTTTTCACTGTAATAGGCCATGTCACATGAAGAAAGAGTGTAGGTTTTAGAAGCGAGAATAGAATGAAATAAAGAAAAATGAGAAAGAGACCAATACAGTTGCTGCTGAAGGTAATATCACTATTGTCTGTGATGAAAGTTGTGTTAGTCTTGTAGCTCAGGACAGTAATTGGATAATTGACTCTGGTGAAAATAATAGAAGATAAAAATAATTATTGAAGAAGCTTTATTAAAGAAGCTTTATTAAAGTAGTTTTAGCATACATTAACATGTCCCTCTCTTATTTATACAGATTAGGAGGGAAGATTTTCCTCAATAGAATAGAGGATTTCCCTCAACAGAATAGAGAGATTTCCTTAAATAGTTGGGAAAATCTTATCTGCTATCATGTCCCCGCAAGATAGTGCTCCTATCAAGGATACCAATCTTGGATTAATGCAAAGAAAATAGTTTATGAGCCAGAGGCTTCGTAAGTAGGGTAAGAGCATATCACTACTATTGTTGTTGTTGTTGCTATTGCTGCGACTGCGACGGTTGCAGTAGAAGAAAAAGTTACAACAATGGAAAAAGCTATAGCAATGCTGTAGCAGAGGAAGAAGCTGTAGTAGAGGAGGAAGTTGCAACGATGCTATAGCATAAGAGGAAGCTACAGCAAAGGTGCAGTAGAGGAGAAAGCTGCAATAAAGGTGCAATAGAGGAGGAAGCTACAGTGATGCTACAAAAGAGAAGAAAGCTATAGCATAGGAGAAAATGTGGGGCAATGCTAGTGAGTGCAGCACTAGAGATGTCACAGTAGAAAGGAACAAATGTTGGGGTAGAGTGGCAGTGGAGAAGACAGTTGTCGTTCACCGAGGAGGAAAGATTTATCACACCAACGACCTGACGATGGAAAAGCAATAGTAGAAAGCCTTTTCTTTTGTTGCCGGAGTGTCACGGATAAACTTTGAAACAGGATGTTTGATGTAATACTTATGTATGTCCATGTCTTTTGGTATGTTCATGCTTTGTACAGCATGTAGAGGGAAGACTGAAGGCTTAATAGTCCTATTTTAGTTAGGTTGGTGGCCACTTTAGTCTTGTAAATAAAGGTTGTGTCATGTGGACACGTGTGAGAGATTTTTTATCTGTAATTGACCATTTTAACCCTTTGTTGTGCAACTATTCAGAGCTTGTAAAGTCTGTTTGTAATTTACATTGTCTAAGAAGTGTTTTTGGAAATGTTTGCTTGTGGATCCCGAATGAGGCGTTTTCTCTAACTCGTTCTCTCTTTTGTGGGTCCTAAGGGATATGGAAGGCTTCGGGGAGGCTGACCTTTACGGATGGACACGCAAGGGTGCCGCACGACTTAGGCAAAACCAGCTAAGTCCGTGACAGATGGTATCAGAGTGGTACAAGCACTCATAGAAACACTTAGCATGCAAAAGTGGGGGACCTAGCGGGGCTGCGTTGAGGGCAATCAGCACACGCGCGATAGTTTGGGAGGAAAACGGGCATAGAGATGTAGGGAAAAGGAGATGCTCGGAGGAGCGGGCATCTGAGATTGGCATTCAGGGGAATGGCCAACCCTTCGCGCAAGAGGCACCACGAGAACAGACAAGCTTGGAAGAATGTGAAGCGCACAAAGGTTGGGATGGCTGAGTTTGAGCTACGGCTCAATGTTGACAATCATACTTTATGGTGCTCAAGGCAAGCGAGGCGCTTGGTAAAAGATGAGACAATCCAAGGTGGAATGAGTTGCTCAACGACCAAAAGAGTTATGCAAAGCTCACAGAGGTGAGGGGAATTGCTAGCTCGAAGAATTTGGTACTCATGCATGGGCTTGTATGCGGACGATGGAATGTTCATGGCCATCCCAAGGCGACCGAAACTCAGCGCCATGGAGCATTGAAACTTTCTCTTCGGCATGTGAAGGATACATCCGTAGGAGGCTGAATGGTGCAACTAGTTCAGCATGTTGCTAGGCCTTGAGGGGTGCAGCGGGGGCTGTATTGACGTGGAGTCACAATCTAGCAAGTGTATTTGTAGGAGGCAGAACAATGCACAGTTTATTCAGCAGATCGGAGTAGTCCAAGGTGATGGTGGTCTCCGAAACGAAGAGAGATATTGCTCCAACGGGACAGTTATCCAGGAGGGATAAGTCCCGGCTCTCCAGAGGGAGAATCATGTGGGACGGACCTCACGAGTTGAGGAGGAGTACCTCAACAAACAACAACTCCACGAAGCTCAATGGACTGAGCAAGCAGCGAGGAGTCGTCGCATGATCTCGCTTGAGAGAATGCATTGGTGGATGCATTGCGAGATCAAGTGGGGGAGCGACCTAGAGCAACACAAATGAAGGCACACTTGGAGTCGATATGGAAATCGGACTCAAGGGAGGGCTAACCCGTGGATTGGTGGGTGCGAGGGCCAACATTAACTCAATGCAAAATGAGGAGTGGAGCAACTTGGGTGTAACTTAGCAAAGTACCCAAGCCGCATGAAGGGAGCCACCATAGAAGATGGAACATGGAGCGGAGGCATAGTGCTTTCCTTGGACAGAAGTCAAGGACATAAACTCTTGCAGAGGCAAGAGCAGGATCATGTTGTTCTATGGGTCATTCATTCTGATGGAGCGGACTCATCTTGCATGGTGCCAAAGACGAAGGGAGCTTCTGGGCACAAGCACCTTATCTCAAAAGAGCATTTGATGGAGGAACTAAGACGACTCAATTTGCTAAGGTGAAGTTGGGTTCAGAAGGCCTTAGCACGGGGCAAGAGGACGCAAAGGTAGGTACTATTGAAGAATATGCCATAGTGTTGCCATTCAAGTTGCCATTAAGGAAGCGGTGCGTAGCGAAATTTGTGCTGGTAGGGGCAGAGGCCCAGGATCCAGACAATGGTGCACTAATTGCAGCAAAGTCGGGGGACTTCGGAAGCTACTAGGCGACGGACTATCCTAGAACGATGCTTTATCTAGGTGTGACCCAAGAGTGGGTGGATGAAGGTCGATTGCCAAAGGAGCGAACAAAATCGAAGGTGGAAGAGACCCTACGATGTATTGGCAGAGGCCACACATGAAGGGTTCACAATTCGAGTTCATCATACAAGGATCAGAATGCAATAGAGATGTCACCAAGAGGTGACATGGTGCAGCGGATCGTGGTGGAACAATTCGTGGCAATGTGACAAACACGACATAGTCCCATGAGGGACTAGATCATATAGAGGTATGATCGGGAGCTACTGGAAGCTCCACTTCGGTGAACAATACGACAGCAAGAAGGGCTATGGATTCAAGGAGTGAAAGCCATGGTACCGCAGAGGCGGGTCTTTCGTGCGTGCATCGAATTTTGCATCGGATGAAAATCTTGGTCATCAGCATATGGGGGCTGTGTTCCACCAAGTGAAAAGTTCAAATGCAAGTACCAGTGAGTCCCATGGGAGGGACTTGATCATACAGAGATATGATCAAAGCAACTGGAGAGTTGGACTGCTCCAGAGCTCATATTTACTTAAGGGAGCCCGGCAAGTCAGAGGACAAGGTCGAGTAAGCGAATGTTGCTACCAAGGAAGAAAGGAGAACAGAATCGGTGCAAACCTTACAACGTGATGGTAGAGGCCATACATGGTAGTTGCAGTTTGTCTTTCCATCGACCAAAGGGAGCTACTTCTAGAACATAGAGGTGTTGAAGCAGAGGGTCAAAAGGGTCGAGGAAGCGACGATGAGTCGAGAGGGACTTAGCTACCCAAAATCAAGCATAAGTTAGAATGGAGATGGACTCGGAGGAGTGCCACAGAGGCATATCTACTGATTATGAAGAAAAGGGATGCAGATGCGAGGCAACGGATAGTAGTGCCATGGGCATGGCAGCGCCATGGTACCGTAGAGGCGGGACTTCAGTGAAAGTCATTAATCCCTTGCTCTCATGGAGGGAGAGTGCTTGGTCATGAAAGGAGCCGAGAAGGTGGAGTATGCAAGAGGCAATCTCCAAGTACCGAGACAAGGCTGAAGGGTAGAGGCCAAGAAACTTCGTAAGATCGGTGTCAATGAACTTCTCATCAAGATAGCCGAAAGTGAAGGACTTTGAGTTATGCAAGAGTGCATGACCAAGGAACGAAGCAGGCAGTACACGGTGCTGTACCTTTGCTACTCAGGGGAGTAGGCGACAAGGTTGATAGAGAAGACGATATAATCCCAAAGGCGACCATATCTATTAGAGAATTACTCCAAGTTGGGGTGAAAACTTCCTGCATTCCAGAAGTTCGATGGCATTGAGAAGGTGAATCACAGTAACTAACTCAACACAATGAGTGCAAACACTTCAAGTGCTTCAGAAGTGTGAGTAAAGAGCAGGCGAAGGCCTATAACCAGCTCGATGCATGAAGTACAACCTCGAGGAGGCGGGCGAAGTCAAGTAACCTTTGCCTTCTCAACTCTTAAGAGAATGGGTGAAACCGAGTACCCCAATTCTCTTATCCATCTAGAAGAGGAGCTCTGCACATGTTCAAAGACCCTTCGAAGATAATGGAAGACAATAGTTGTCAAATCCTCACCAACGATGATCAGTGCTACTGAGAGTAGATTGTCTGCTTCATTTCCCAACGAAATGTCAATCGAAAACGGAAGTGATGGGAACCTACTTGGAAGTGACAACTAAGTGAAAGAAGAGTCAATGGGCAAATTTTATGGAGGAAGGACCCAAAACTTCAGAAGTTTACGAGATGATGCTCGTTAAAGCTCCAACAAGCATCCACCCAGTTCAAGCGGTATGAGGCATTTGAGAGACTAGCGTAGTAAGGATGGTCTTTTCCTTCATCTAGAGGATCCTTAGGAACCAACAGGGATCAACACAACTCAACCAACCCTACACTAGAGTCAGAGTCATTGGTGAGTTGAAGCAACATGGCTTATCAAAGGTTCAACTACTCAAAAATAATAGCGGAGAGTAGTTGGGGGCCAGGAGGCGCATTGCAGCTGGAGTCAAAGATTGAAGACTCAGCAAAGGCGAGGAGTTGCAGTGTCGACAAAGGCTTCGACGAGGACATCGAAGGAATAAGTGGGGGAGAATGTCATGGACAAACTTTGAAATAGGATGTTTGATGTAATGCTTATATATGTCCGTGTCTTTTGGTATGTTCATGCTTTGTACAGCATGTAGAGGGACGATCGAAGGCTTAATAGTTTCATTTTAGTTAGGTTGGTGGTCGCTTTAGGCTTGTAAATAAAGGTTGTGTCATGTAAACACGTGTGAGAGATTTTCAGTCTGTAATGGACCATTTTAACCCTTTGTTGTGCAACTGTTCAGAGCTTGTAAATTCTATTTGTAATTTGCATTGTCTATGAAGTGTTTTCGAAAATGTTTGCTTGTGGATCCCGAATGTGACGTTTTCTCTAACCCATTCTCTCTTTTGTGGGTCCTAAGGGACATGGGAGGCTTCGGGGAGGCTGACCTTTGCGAACGTACACGCAAGGGCGCCGCACAACTTAGGCAAAACCAGCTAAGTTGCTTTAGCTTTATTGAAGAAGCTTTATTAAAGTAGCTTTAGCTTGAATACATTAACATGTACCTCTCCTATTTATAGAGATTAGGAGGGAGGATTTTCCTCAACAGAATAGAAGATTTTTTATTTTCCTCAACAGAATAGAGAGATTTTAAATCTTATATGCTATCAAGAACATATCAACATTAGTCATTGGGTTTTGTTTATTGTCCTAAAAATCGAAAATCAAAAGGATTGAGCGGGCTGAGTATCCAAGCTCCTCTTCCAAGAAAGAAAAATCAACTAGTCCACGGGATGAGTCGAGACAGAGAGTGCTCGTACAAGATAGAGAGTGATAATAAGTATTCTCAGTTATCCCAGTGCTCCAGTTCGAAATGCATTTTGAGAAGCTGCCATTGATACCAAGAGGTTGGAGGCTTTGTATAGGTTTGGTTTTTGCTCGTGATGTCGTGTTCCATTTCATTTTGCTTTGAATTAAGGACTCAACACCAACAATAGGAATCTTTACCGTTAGTTTTCCTTCCATCGTTGATTTCACAAGCGTCGGTTCTAAAAGAAGGAAGCTTCATATCCTATTACGAAAAGAAAGAAAAGAAGCCTATACTCTATACTATCACTGGCCAATGAGCGGGGAAAGCATTGATTTGGTTCCATCAACTAATGCCGCCACTCCTAGCGGAAGAGAATAGCTGAGGGCATCGTGAGGTTGAGCTGAAGGCCACTCTATCCTCGGGAAATAAGGGTAAAAAGTGACCATACTGTCACGGACAAACTTCTAAACATGATGTTTGATGTAATGCTTATGTATGTCTGTGTCTTTTGGTATGTTCATGCTTTGTACAGCATGTAGAGGGATGGCCGAAGGCTTAATAGTCCCATTTTAGTTGGGTTGGTGGCCGCTTTAGGCTTGTAAATAAAGGTTGTGTCATGTGGACACGTGTGAGAGATTTTCAATCTGTAATGGACCATTTTACCTTTTGTTGTGTAACTGTTCAGAGCTTGTAAAGTCTGTTTGTAATTTGCATTGTCTATAAAGTGTTTTTCGGAGATGTTTGCTTGTGGATCTCGAGTGAGGCGTTTTCTCTGTCCTGTTCTCTCTTTTGTGGGTCCTAAGGGATCATGGGAGGCTTCGGGGAGGCTGATGTTTGCGGACAGACACGCAAAGGTGCCGCACGACTTAGGCAAAACTAGCTAAGTCCGTGACAGATGGTATCAGAGCAGGACAAGCACTCATAGAAACACTTAGCATGCAAACGTGGGGGACCTAGCGGGGCTGTGTTGAGGGCAGTCAACACACGTGCGACCGTTTGGGGGAAAACGGGCATGGAGATGTAGGGGAAAGGAGTCGCTCAGAGGAGTAGGCATCTGAGATTGGCATTCAGGGGAATGGCCAACCCTTCGCGCAAGAGGCATCACGAGAACAGACAAGCTTGAAAGAATGTGAAGCGCACAAAGGTTGGGATGGCTGAGTTTGAGCTACGGCTCAACGTTGACAACCATACTTGATGGTGCTCAAGGCAAGCGAGGCGCTTGGTAAAGGATGAGACCATCCAAGGTGGAATGAGTTGCTCAACGATCAAAAGAGTTATGCAAAGCTCACAGAGGTGAGGGGAATTGCTAGCTCGAAGAATTTGGTACTCATGCATGGGCTTGTATGCGGACGATGGAATGTTCGTGGCCATCCCAAGGCAACCGAAACTCAGCGCCAAGGAGCATTGAAACTTTCTCTTCGGTATGTGAAGGATACGTCCGTAGGAGGTTGAATGGTGCAACTAGTTCAGCATGTTGCTAGGCCTTGAGGGGTGCAACGGGGGCTGTATTGACGTGGAGTCACAATCTAGCAAGTGTATTTGTAGGAGGCAAAACAATGCACAGTTTATTCAGTAGATCGGAGTAGTCCAAGGTGATGGTGGTCTCCGAAACGAAGGGAGATGTTGCTCCAACCGGACAGTTATCCAGGTGGGATAAGTCCCGGCTCTCCAGAGGGAGAATCATGTGGGACGGACCTCACAAGTTGAGGAGGAGTACCTCAACAAACAACAACTTCACGAAGCTCAATGGACTAAGTAAGCAGTGAGAAGTCGTCGCATGATCTCGCTTGAGAGAATGCATTGGTGGATTCATTGCAAGATCAAGTGGGGGAGCGACCTAGAGCAACACAAATGAAGGCACACTTGGAGTCAATATGGAGATCGGACTCAAGGGAGGGCTGACCTATGGAATGGTGGGCGCGAGGGCCACCATCAACTCAATGCAAAAACGAGGAGCGGAACAACTTGGGTGTAACTTGGCGAAGTACCCAAGCCGCATGAAGGGAGCCAGCATAGACGATGGAACATGGAGTAGAGGCATAGTGCTTTCCTTGCACAGAGGTCAAGGATACGAACTCTTGCATAGGCAAGAGTAGGATCATGTTGTTCCATGGGTCATTCATTTTGACGGAGCAGACTCATCTTGCATGGTGCCAAAGACGAAGGGAGCTTCTGGGCACATGCACTTTATCTCGGAGGAGCATTTGATGGAGGAACTAAGGCGACTCAATTTTCGGAGGCGAAGTTGGGTTCAGAAGGCCTTAGCACGGTGCAAGAGGACGCAGAGGTGGGTACTCTTGAAGAATATGCCATAGTGTTGCCATTCAAGTTGCTATAAAGGAAGCGGTGCACAGCGATGATTGTGCTGGTAGGGGTAGAGGCGCAGTATCCAGACAATGGTGCACTAATTGCAACGAATTAAGGGGACTTTGGGAGCTACTAGGCGACGGACTGTCCTAGAGCGGTTCTTCATCTTGGTGTGACCCAAGAGTGGGTGGATGAAGGTCGATTGCCAAAAGAGTGAACAAAATCGAAGGTGGAAGAGACCCTGCGATGTATTGGCAAAGGCCATACATGGAGGGACCACAATTCGAGTTCATCCCACAAGGATCAGAATGCAATGGAGATGTCACCAGGAGGCGACACGGTGCAGTGGATCATGGTGGAATAGTTCGTGGCAATGCGATACACACAATCTTGCCTCGTGAGGAACTAGATCATACGGAGGTATGATCGGGAGCTATTGGAAGCTCCACTTCGGTGAACAACATAACGACAAGAAGGGCTATGGATTCAAGGAGTGAAGGCCATGGTACCATAGAGGCGGGTCTTCCATGCGTGCATCGAATTTTGCATCGGATGAAAGCCTTGGTCATCAGCATATGGGGGTTGTGTTTCACCAAGGGAAAAGTTCGAATGCAAGTACCAGTGAGTCCTATGGGAGGGACTTGATCATATAGCGGTATGATCGAAGCAACTGTAGAGTTGGACTGCTCCAAAGCTCATATTCTCTTAAGGGAGCCCGACAAGTCAGAGGACAAGGTCGAGTAAGCGAACGTTGCTACCAAGGAAGCTAAGGAGAATAGAATTAGTGCAAACCCTACAACGTGATGGCAGAGGCCATGCATGGGAGTTGCAGTCTATCTTTCCATCGACCAAAGGGAGCTGCTTGGATAACACAGAGGTGTTGAAGCAGGGGGTCAAAAGAGGCGAGGAAGCAACGACGAGTCCAGAGGGACTTAGCTACCCAAAATCAAGCATCAGTTAGAATAGAGGTGGACTCAGAGGAGTACCACAGAGGCATATCTACTGATTGTGAAGAAAAGGGATGCAGATGCGAGGCGACGGATAGTAGTGCCATGGGCATGACAGCGCCATGGTACCGCAGAGGCGAGACTTCCGTGAAAGTCATTGATCCCTTGCTCTCATGGAGGGAGAGCGCTTGGTCATGAAAGGGGCCGAGGAGGTGGAGCATGCAGAGGCAAACTCCAAGTACCGAGACAAGGCTGAAGGGCAAAGGCCAAGGAACTTTGTAAGACCAGTGTCAATGAGTTTCTCATCAAGATAGCCGAAAGTGAAAGACTTCGGGTCATGCAAGAGTGCACGACCAAGGAACGAAGTAGTTAGTACGCGGTGCTATACCTTCGCTACTTAGGGGAGTAGGCAGCAGGGTTGATGGAGAAGACGGTACAATCCCAGAGGCGACCAAATCTATTAGAGAATTACTCCAAGTTGGGTTGAAAACTTCCTGCATTCCAGAAGTTCGATGGCATTGAGAAGGTGAATCACAGTAGCTAACTTAACGCAAGGAGTACAAACACTTCAAGTGCTTCAGAAGTGTGAGCAAAGAGCAGGCGAAGGCCAGTAACCAGCTTGATGCATGGAGTACAACTTCGAGGAGGCGGGCAAAGTCAAGTAACCTTTGCCTTCTCAACTCTTAAGAGAATGGGCAAAACTGAGTACCCCAATTCTCTTATCTATCCAGTAGAGGAGCTCTGCATAAGTTTAAAGACCCTTCGAAGATAATAGTTGTCAAATCCTCATCAACGGTAATTAGTGCTATTGAGAGTAGATTGTCCACTTCATTTCCCAACGAAATGCCAATCGAAAGCGGAAGTGATGCGAACCTACTTGGATGTGACAACTAACTGAAAGAAGAGTCAATGAACAAATTTTGTGGAAGAAGGACCCAAAACTTCATAAGTTTACGAGACGATGCTTGTTAAAGCTCTAACAAGCAACCACCCAGTTCAAACAGCATGAGGCATTTGAGAGACTGGCGCAGTAAGGATGGTCTTTTCCTTCATCTGCAGGAACCAACAGGGATCAACACAACTCAGCCAACCCCACACTAGAGTCAGAGTCATTGGCGAGTTAAAGCAGCAAGGCGGATGAAAGGTTCGACTACTCACAAACAGCAACGGAGAGCAGTTGGGAGCCAGCAGGCACATTGTAGCTGGAGCAGAAGATTGAAGACTCAGTAAAGGCGAGGAGTTGCAGTGTCGGCAAAGACTTCAACGAGGACGTCGAAGGAAGAAGTGGGGAAGAATGTCACGGACAAACTTCTAAACAGAATGTTTGATGTAATGCTTATGTATGTCCGTATCTTTTGGTATGTTCATGCTTTGTACAGCATGTAGAGGGATGACCGAAAGCTAAATAGTCCCACTTTAGTTGGGTTGGTGGCCACTTTAGGCTTGTAAATAAAGGTTGTGTCATGTGGACACGTGTGAGAGATTTTCGTTACCCTTTGTTGTGCAATTGTTCAGAGCTTGTAAATTCCGTTTGTAATTTGCATTGTCTATAAAGTGTTTTTCGGATATGTTTGCTTGTGGATCCCGAGTGAGGTGTTTTCTCTGTCCTGTTCTCTCTTTTGTGGGTTCTAAGGGATCAGAGGAGGCTTCGGGGAGGCTGACCTTTGCGGACGGACATACAAGGGTGCCGTACGACTTAGGTAAAACCAACTAAGTCCGTGACAGTACCGTAGAAAAGAGGCAGAGCATATCGAGTGGTGCTGTGCTGCCAGCCAAGCGTTGTCCTATCCACTGCTCGCTCCTGCTGTATAACTCTTAAAGATCGGCTTACCAAGTCAAAGGAAGAGCTAGATCGGCTTACGAAGCTCGATTGAAAGGATAGGAACGAGTTCAACAGGTAAAGGAGGTTTTTGTTCAATCATTCCTTGCCTGCTTCACGCTAGTGCTCCTTTACTGACTGTGTAGGCTATAGCTTTCCCTTTATTTTGCCAGAACTCTATTAAAGAAAGGTGCTATTAAGCAAGCCATTGATAACCCTATAGCCATTGCCTTCCATAAAAGCGAATATGATTATTTGATTCCACACCGGATTCACTATCTTCTGAATCAGGCCCTTCCTTCCCGTTAGAGTGTCTTCTGTCCGATTCAGGCTGATTGGATCATCACTTCACTTGCTTGACAGGTTATAGGTGACTCACTCCCTTTTTCTCGGGATTCATTAGCTATATTAGACTTAGCCCTTACCTTAGACTGACTCGATACCAGCTCCGTTATACTTTTCCCTGGCATTGGAATTAATTAATTACATATAATTACATAAGTTGGAAATCTCTACTACTAGAGTAGGAATGATGGTTTCTGTCTTTAGTTTGAGTAGGAATGAGAGTTTCTGTCTTCTCGTTTAAGTAGGAGGCGGCAAGGCTAGAACACATCGCGACTAATGCCGCTTTTACATAATAAATAAGAAAGTGGAGGAGGCGTCACTTATTAAAATTAACGAACTTTGAACTTATTAACATTAACGTTTTATTCGAACTTTGGTCTACTATTTGAGAAGGAAGTGAGTAATTCAACTTTGGTCTATATACGCTATTTGGGAAGTGAGTAATTCCATCAAACCTTATTATGAAAGCTGGTGGTAGAGCGCTTCACTAACAACTTCGGCATAAGCAGCACCCCATTGGATTTTTGATGCAAGAACCAAAGATGCTAGGTCCGGTTCTTAATGATAGAGGAGAGCTTCCTCTCCCTTCCTCCGCCTACCTTGCTCTGCTCGAGACCTTCTTTTCTCTGCCTGTATGTCTACCTTGCTCTGCTCGATACCTTCCTTTCTGTTTCATTTTATTTCGTTCTGTAACACTGCTTTCTCATACTGCATCTTATAATAAGGAGTTGAACTCATACTAGCAATACTTTAGGGGAACACCCAACTACTACCTGATAGAATGGAACCACTGTCCATAAGACAACAACCAATAACAATAAGACCTTAGCTCGAGCTAGAGCCTTCTACAACTTTACTTGATTCCATCCTAATGGCCATTAACACTGAAGCTCCAAGTAAAGAGCGCCGGGTGTGGGTCACTACGTAATGGTAGCCAGGAGAGTGATACTTAGGCTCAGGTCCTATATAAGAAACGAGGCTTTGAGGCAATAACTTAAGTTTTCGAAAGGGGAGTTAAGGTCGAGGGTCAAACTAGGGATATGGAATGCAAGTAAGCACCGGAAGAGTAGTCACTTGTCTCTGGCTTTCCAATAAAGATATTAGTAACAAATGAACTAGAACAGCACCTATGAGGGTTTATAGCAAATACCCTATTGAACACACCTACTCGAGCTTAGAATTCCGTTTATGCCTATAGCACCTAATACCTAAGCCTTGTTGAATGCAAACGGTAGCACTGGAATCAAACTAGTACATAAATAAGAATGGGCGCGTTGTGTGGGACACTACTGGTAATCAACCTCGAAAGTAATAACCAAACATGGAATCAGAGGAATATCAATACACCTCTGCACAAGGAACAAAAGAATGGAAGTCAATATAAGGCAAACCCAGAATGCAAGAGCAAATAGGGAGTTAGTTGAACTCGGCTGTACAAGAATGAGTGGGCATATCAAATGACCCCCCAATAATAAATACTTCTACTGGAAGCTCGGAATCAGATCAATGCTTATGGGAGTCCAACTGGGAATAAAGAATATAAGTAGTAAGTATCATAACGTCAAATTGGAGTCTATAAGAATCAAACACACAAGTAAGCCTGGCAGTAAGGTAGTAAAGGAATAGGACTAGCGCGTAGGCACGAAACTCTTTATTAAAAGACTGAAGCTAGGGCAACGCTCTCTCATAGTAACTACAGAACTCAATCCATTAGTAAAAGAGTAGGCGGATGACAGGACAGGTACTACTATTAACTTAATTAACGGAACTCCACTTTGCACTATGGGACTTGAACTGGAAACAAGGGCTTCAACTAGCGCTTCTCGTAATAGAGCAATACGAATTGAAATCAGTTAACCCAGCTCGGAACCAGGAACATAAGATTCAGAAGCAAACTCAAAGCGGGAGCGGCCATCATTCCTCGACCCAATTCCCTAGTACAAGAATAGGGGATAGGCAATGCAAACTCAAAGCGGGAGCGGAGTGTCATTTCAACGTTCCAGTATTGTCCGTAGGGGTTCTATTGTGACCATCAGTGGTAAGAGCCTTACTTGCCTGCTTTATTTACCTTTTCTTGTGCCTCCCTCCACGATATATCAGATACCTATGGCTGCTGATAGGAATGCCCCCTAACAACCGGGGAATCAACTAATGCCCACCCAGAACGGAACTACTAGAAAACAGGCTAGAGCTAGAGCTACAGCTTCTTAAACTTGAATTACCGAACCTAATTCCTATTCGCTTGCTTGAGTCACCAGCCTCTCGCCACTGGATAAGTCTTCAAATAATAACTCTCGTTCTTACTTTATTTACCATACAAAGGTTTTGCGCCCCTTACTTGCACTCTGTAGCTACTTAATTTGATATTGACTTAACTTGTTTTTAAACGGAGTCTCTTCTTTTACTCTTCTAACTTATATTGAGGTACATGATCCTAGTGATAGGGAGCTATAGAACCAAGCTTATGGATAATAGACAAGTAACTACATTCTCATTTCCTTTTCCATGTCTCCTACTTCTAATACTGGAAATCGATACTAGGGCTTTCAACTACTATGGCCAAAGCTACTACTCTATAATTGAAGTCTGATTCCTCTGATAACAAAAGTCGTATGCTCCCCCCACAAACGAGTACTCCACCACGGATGTAAAACCTGGCTCTACTGTATCTTAGACTATATCTCCTTGCTACAGAACCTCAACTCGAAAGTCAAAGGATGAAACACTGCTAACAGGGCTTTCACTACTGATAAATAGATGAGATTTTTCTAACTGTTTGAGGAAATCTCTCTACTCTGTTGAGGGAAATCCTCTAATCTGTTGAGGAAAACTCTCCCTTCTAACCTGTATAAAAGGAAGGGGATATGTTAATAACAATCAACTTCTTCTACAACTTGTTTATCTATTTATTTTCTAATATGGTATCAGAGCAGTTCCTCCTTGGCGACAGCAGGATCACCGTGTGTTAGCCAAGCGGCCATAGTAACACGCTGCCTCAAGCAGAGTCATTAAAGAAGCACAAGACACGGATTCAGAGCCAGTGCTAACGAGCACCGTCTTGGCTCTGCTCATCCACTCCTTCTCTTCCTTCATCGCCGGTCTTGCTTTTCTTCGACCGGCCTTGCTCCCTCTCCTATTTGCTGCCTACAGCAGATACTCTCTGTCGCCGTCACACAACGAGGAAAATATTCTCTCACTGCCTCCTCAATAGCGGTGAACGGCGAACAGCGAACAGCGGTGTCTTCCTCGCTTCCCGACCAGCAGCAGTCGCAACTGCTGCATCTTCCTCTACCGCAGCAGCTTTCGCTGCCGCTTCCCTCTACACAATGGTGCCTCCTTAATGGCGGTGTCCTCCTCCTCAATAGCGACGAACGACGAACGATAGTGTCTTCCTCGCTCAATCTTCCTTGCTTAACGACGGTTGCCGCGTCTTCCTCCTTCGCTATTGCAGCCGCTTTCCGGCCAGCTGCAGCTGCATCTTCCTTCCTCTACCGCAGTAGCTTTCGCTGCCGCTTTCCTCTATACATCTAATTGCTGCAGATTTCTCTCACTGCAGTTTTCTTGAGTACCGCTGCAGTTTTCGCGGCCATCTTCCGACGAACTACAGCCTCTACAATCTGCTGCAGTAAGCAGCAATCCACAACAGCGAACCGCAGTCTTGAGTACCACTGCAGTTTTCGCGACCATCTTCCGGCGAACTGCAGCCTCTACAATCTACTGCAGCAAGCAGCAATCTACAGCAGCACCCCCCTCCCTCATTCTCCACCTTGTGTGACCTGAGTATCACACAAGGTTCGCTGCATATCTTCCAAAAAAAAAAAAAAATGTCTTCGTTCACTTCTTCTGATGTTTCAGTTCCTGTAGGGACTCCCACTTCTTGTTCTTCTACAGGGCTTATCTCCATTAATGCTGCCACGCTGATCTCCTTTAAGTTATCAAAGAGTGGCAACTATGCATCCTGGCGAGCTCAATTTTCTAATCTTTTATTTGGATACGACTTGTTAGGTTACATTGATGGCACTTTCAGTTGTCCTCCGGCCATGCTCAATGCCCCCGGCGATCCCAGTCCAGTACCCAATCCAGCTCACAAACTGTGGCTATGTCAAGATGGTCTCATCCTCCAAGCTATTCAAGCTTCAGTTGCTGGATCAGTTGCTCCCTTGATATCTTCATGTGTAATAGCTGTCGATGCATGGTCTACCCTTCAAACCACCCTGGCAAATCATTCACGTACTCGCAAGCTCAGTCTTCTATCCAAGCTTATGGTGACGAAACAAGAGGGAAGTACTATCTCTGATTATCTACAACATATCAAGGTTATCATTGATGACTTAGCCTTGATAGGTTATTCCCTATGTGACGAAGAGGTTGTCATTCATACCCTCAATGGTCTCGACACCGACTACAAGGAATTGGCTGCTGCAATTCGGGCATGCGACTCGCTAGTCTCTTTTGAAGATCTTTATGATAAACTGACTGACTACGAGATGTACTTGAAGCGTGTGGACAAACTGCCTGGATCAACTGTCACAGCTCAAGTCAGTCACAAGTCCAAACGGAAGAGCACTCGGTACTCGCCGAACATCACTCAAGGTTTGGCTAATGCACCTCTTGATTTTGTGAGTTCCATGCAACACCCTCCTATCCTCCTAGTCATCACTTCTCGCAAAGTGGTAACTCCAGCCATCATTCGTCTTGGCGCCCTGCCCTACCGAGTCATCAAAGACGGGTCGTTTGCCAACTGTGTGACAAAGTCGGCCACTCCGCTAAAGTTTGCCGATCTCGTCCCCGCCTTCCTGCTCCGTCACACTAGCCTCAGGAAAATCTCTTAACTTCTCCGACACCTAGCCAGTCCAACTGGATTGTCGACTCTAGTGCCTCTCATCACATCACCGCTGATCTTCAGAATTTGTCTCTTCACAATCCCTATGGCGGCGATGAAGATATCATCATTGGTGATGGTAAAGGACTTCCTATAACTCATATTGGTTCCACAACGCTTAATTCTGACTCTAATACATTTACCCTCGATGATGTTTTATGCGCCCCTCATATTAAACGCAACCTCATTTCTGTTTCTCAATTTTGCAAACATAACAATACTTCCATTGAATTCTTTCCTGATTCATTTCTTGTTAAGGACTTGAGCACGGGGGCATCATTGGTCCAAGGCCCGAATAAAGACAACATTTACGAATGGTCGTCAACCTCTCGAATAACCCAGCCCATTGTTCATTCTTTTGTTGCGGCTCCAGTTGATGTGTGGTATCGTCAGCTTGGTCATCCCTCGTCCTTTATTCAGCAGAAATTATTATCTCATCACTCTCTTCCTCTTTTTAAGTCCACTAATTCTATGATACATTGTGATGCTTGTCTTAGTAATAAGAGTCATCGGCAGCCTTTTGGCTCATCTTCCATTTCCTCCTCTAAACCTTTTGAAATTATATATACTGATGTTTGGGGTCCTGCTCCAATCTTATCTTTTGATAAGTTCTGATTTTATGTTATTTTTGTAGATCACTTCTCTAAGTACACATGGATATATCCTCTTTCTCATAAATCTGACGTTTCTCATATTTTTTCCACTTTCCAGAAGTTGGTCAAAAACTATTTTCAGTCTACCATTAAAACAGTCTACTCTTATGGTGGCGGTGAATATCAAGCCCTGGCATCCCATCTCTCAGCTTATGACATTCAACACCTCAAGTCTCCCCCACATACTCCTCAACTAGTTGGTTCTGCCGAACGTAAACATCGACATATAGAGAAACTGGACTCACACTTCTACATCAGGCTTCCATGCCTTCAACTTTTTGGACAGCAGCCTTTCAAACTGCTGTCTACCTAATTAATTGAATGCCTATACCAGTTCTACAATACCAGTCCCCCTTTGACACACTATTTCACAAGCCCCCTAACCTTCGTAAACTCCGAGTGTTCGGTTGTTTATGTTATCCTTGGTTACGTCCCTATGCCTCTCATAAGTTAACATCTCGATCTACTCCTTGCGTCTTTATTGGTTACTCAATTGAACATAATGCTTTCCGCTGCTATAATCTCCACACTCGTAAAATTTTCATATCACGTCACGTTGTCTTTGTTGAGTCTAACTTTCCTTTCCAAACCCTTCCATATCCTGCCATACGGACCACTTCACTATCTCACTAGAGTATACCTTTAGACCAATCGGACGAGCCTCCCATGACTTCATCTACTTCCTCCCCTCCTGATCTGCACTATATCACTCCAGTTCAATACTTGCCCGTTTCCTCTGTTCCTACTCCACTCCACTCTTCTCCAATTGATGGGGCAATATGTTCCGAAACACAACCATCCTCCTTAACCCCTTCTCGCCCAAGTGCCCCTGACGTGTCTCCGCTTGACCCGGCTTGTGCCACAGATCCTCACCTAACATCACCTCCCAATCATGTCGTCTCCAATCATCCTATGACCACTCGCTCTAAGCATGGTATTTTTAAACCTCGTCAGGTACTTAACCTATAAGCTATCATGAATTCCTCATCCCCAAACGTTGAACCCACCACCTTCACTCAAGCCCAAAAATCTCCGCATTGGCGTACTGCCATGAGTGAGGAATATAATGCCCTCCTCCATAATTCAACGTGGGATCTCATTCCTTTCCATCCTTCACAAAACATCATCGGGTGTAAGTGGGTCTTTAGAATTAAGCGGAACCCAGATGGCTCTGTTGCCCGAAATAAGGCACGCCTGGTCGCCAAAGGGTTTCATCAACGACCTGGAGTTGATTTCACTGAGACGTTTAGTCCTGTTGTTAAACCCATTACAATCCGGCTTATCTTGAGTCTGGCTACCACTAAAGGCTGGCAATTACAACAATCGGATGTTAATAATGTCTTTCTACATGGATCTCTATCCGAAGATGTTTTTATGCAACAACCCCCCGGTTTTACTCATCCTCAGTATCCACAGCATGTTTGCAAACTTCGGAAAGCCATTTATGGACTTCGTCAGGCTCCGAGAGCTTGGTACACTGAACTTAGCTCATTTTTGACTTATGTCGGCTTTCTTAACTCCAAATCTGACACTTCGTTATTTCTGCGACATCATCATGGAAACATAATGTATATTCTGCTAGTCATAGGTGCCCAGCAAGCCAATCACGTGAGTGATGGCACGTGTGACTTGATACAGAATCTTTTTGCTTATTATATTTTAGCGTATATCACTTTATAACTATTGCATAAATGCATATATATATTGTGATGTCCTTGGATTTGTGCAATGGGAATCGGATCGTGATGAGATCACGATAATGAGATCGATTCACCTTTAAACACATATCCTAAATAATCCCGGTCATAGGTTACTCGAGAGGGACATCGTGATAACCGGATAGACTGGTGTGTCTGAGATATACCGTCCATATGATGGATGCAAACCGGTCTCATAGCTGCTCCGTGTAGAGACACTAGGGATACAAATACATTGGAGAATGAGTTCACCGATTGATCCGCTTACGGAATCTTTGGATGGTTGATGATGCCTTTATTGTCGACAAATGATTCCAGAGTCCTAGTGGTGTATCTGGTCCTTAGACTTGAGACACCAAGGATGTCCTGTATGAGTGCTCCACTCTTTGATACCGGACTTATAGGTTTGGCTGTCCCAGATCTAGTACAACCGGGTCATTGGGAGTGGTAGTCGACCTTACGAGGGCTATTGAGTGTCGATAGAGGATCATCCACTCTCTAAGCCATGAGAGGAATATCCCATGTGTTCTTGCTCGACACAAATCCCGGCCGGGTCATTCGGTTAAGAGAGAAAGAGTTCTCCGGAGAATCCGATTAGAGCGAGACTTCGGTAGAAACCGTATGGGTCCGACAACACCATGCTCGATATACGGTCTCGGGATATTAGATGGATGAGGGACTATAGGTACATGGTAACGAGGGCGATAGGTCCAATGGATTGGATTCCCCTATATCGTCCGGGGACTACTACAGAGTGGCCTAGTACGTCCGTAATGGATGAGTCGAGTGAATTATTACGAGATAATAATTCACCGAAGTTAGAAGGAGTTCTCGACGGTATGACTCACGACCACTTCGATATTGGGCCTAGAGGGTCACACACATATGGTAGGCATTGCGATGAGTAGAGGTTCGGATATGAGATATCCGGCGGAGCCCTTCTCTTATTGGATGCAGATCCAATACCCACTAGGAAGGACCCATTAGGGTTTGACACGGGATCTCTATAAATAGGAGGGATTCACACCTCATAGGCTAGAGTCTTTGCTTGCCTTTCCTATTCTCCTCTCCTCTCCAGCTCAGAGGCCCGAGTTTTGAGGAGGGTCGCCGCAACCCCTGCTGTGTGGATCACCGCTAGAGAGGAGGACGCTTGACCTCCTTCACCCTCTCCTAAGGATCCGCAAGGAAACAGGATATACGATCTCCCTAGGTAACACAATCTCTATCACCAGTTTTGTGTTTTCATGGATTTTTACGCACCAATCTTCGCATCATTACGAATATCTTTTTTTGGGAATCGGGATTTTGTTTTCTTGTTCTTCCGCACAAGATATGATGTCGCCCCTTGATTTCCCAACAAAGGTATCGAGCCGGGTTGTTTGTGCGAATGATTGGTTTTGAATCAAGGTGTGTTGTGTTTAGGAAGAATATTGACGCCAAAATCGTTGACGAAAAAAGCGAGAAGGGCAGCAACAGTTGTTGCCCTCGATCTCATGCCCGGCAGCCTGCAGCCAGCTGAAATGGCCCGCCAAGAAAAATGCCAATACCGCCCACGATGCCAAGATGCTGTAATGCATAATTCTGCAGCCGACCGGACCGCCGGTACGCTACTTGCAAGAAGCTTATGGCGGCCTGTGGCAGCCCACGGGTAGAGGCGCCTGCGTCACCGACCACCGGCGAGGCGCCAAGGGCAAACAATGGCCGAGGGTAGGCACCGCCAGGCGCGCGCGGCCGCGGGTCACTCCCCCATCAACAAAAACCCCAGGGGCGGGCCAATGAGGCAAAGACCGCCATGGGCGCTTCCTCACGGGCAGAACCGCCCGCGGAGGCGGCGCCCGGGCGCCCACACCCGTTTCAAATGGCAAATGGCGTCCGCGCGCCGTAAGTAAGGGCATCGCCCTCGCCGCACAGGCCGCCGCCAGCAGGGTGGCGACGGCGGCAGCAGTAGAGGGAATCAGGGTTTTGGGCAAAAGGATAGTTTTGCCCCTGTGAATTTGAGAAATTCCAGTTTCTGTCTTTTGTCTAAATTACGAAAATACCCTTAGGAATTAAGAAATTCCCTACATGTCCCTAATTTCAGAAAAATATTAATTAATTAAAAGGTTTAGTTGATTATTATTTTTATTATTATCTAGTAGTCCAACATGATGATGATTATTTATATATGTGATGTATGATGTGTGGACGGATGATCATGGACCGTGTGATGTGTGTACTTGTGATTAATATTATTGAGGTCTGCGAACCTCCATTATATTTCTCGTTTATTGTCGGGCCTGCGTGCTTATGATTAAGTTGTAATCACATGAGGAGGCGCAGCGGGAGCATGGATACGATAGCGGGACCCACGAGACGGATGATCGTGATGCATGGAGATGCATCAAGATGTTGACAGAACCGACGAGGATGAGATGGACGATCACAAGGGCATGGAGATGCACCGTTGCATACATAGATCTTGATGTGAGTGATTAGGCCCTCTTGGCTCGACTAATCATATTAGGTTGTGGTCCATGATCATCTGATGTGATTGCTTATACACATACTAGATATGTATATATATTTGCATGCGATATAGATATATATTAAATATGTATATGTGTGACATGTCATATTAGGAGACCAAATTATAGAAACATCTCTCAATAATATTAAATTCCAGTAAACGTGGAGGCAATTAGATTGACCCACGGGCCTTCCATCGTTATGAGTAGGAACCGATTCCTGTAGATTGAGTTGGTCGAGTCCTCGAGACTCACCTATATCGCGATTCGCTATCTTGCTTACGACATAGAGATATCACCGGTGACCCGAGGACATGGTATGCTTGGTCGAGTCCCTCGAGGGTATATCATCAAATCGGACTCATCTTGTAACGAAGGTGTTGACTTAACCGAGCATCATGGTTGGTCGAGTCCCTCGAGGCCATGGTGATTCTGGAGGCCGAACAGACGGGAATCACAAGGAGTTGTGATTGGCAAGAGTTGCCTACCTTTTAGGCTTAGTGTGATTGGTCGAGTCCATCGAGGTTACTCTAAGACGCCGATTGATCCTCGATCCCCACTAGAAGTCTGGCCGGAGACTTCCGTTTCACGTCTTTGAGTGTCGCGTGACTCGTTAGTAAAATAGTGGGAGCATATTAAGATAGAAGTCCATATCTTGATAGTTTATTTCTTGCAAAATCTGCATGTTATTCATTTCTCGCTAGATCTTTATTTTCTAAAATGTCGCCAAGTCCCTTTACGTGGCATACTTGATGTCAACCGCCTTTATCGTCCAAATTATACCGATTGGCTCCAGAACTTGAGAATTGTTCTCACGAGAAAATCGTGTAACGCCCTGATACGCTGATGCCACGCGCCCAAGAAGGGGCAAGCGAGGATGAGATCGCCGCTTCGTGAAGTACATTGATGACTCCACTTGCTGCTCGCTATATGTTGGGCTCTATGACTCGAGTTACATAGACAACATGAAAAGATGGATGTCAGATCCATTCTCCTACATGTCCGCAAATTGTTTGAGGAATAGGGAAGGACTCAACGATATGAGATATCCAAGAGACTTTTCTGCGCTAGGATGACTGAGGGGACACCGGTTCAGAACCATGTCCTAAAGATGATTGAGTGGATAGAGAAACTCACAGGTCTAGGAATGGTCCTAGAGGATAACTTGTGTGTGGACATTGTGCTTCAGTCCCTACCAGATTCCTTTTCACAGTTCATAATGAATTTTAATATGAACAAGCTTGAGGTGACTCTCCTAGAGCTCCTCAATATGTTGAGGGAGGCAGAGAGTACTATTAAGAAAGAGAAGCCAGTTCTCTACACTGGTGAGACCAGAAAGAAAAGGAAAGCAGAAAGGTCCCTTAAGAAGGGAAAGGGCAAGGGCAAGGGCAAACAAGGTAAAGCAAAGGTTGCTAAGAAAGACCCAGCAAAGGACAAAGGCCAGTGCTTCCACTGTGGTAAAGATGGGCATTGGAAGAGAAACTGCAAAGAGTACCTTGCAGAAAGGGCGAAACAAAAGCTTGATAAAGCTTCAGGTACATTCATGATCAGTCTCCATTTGTCAGACTCTTATGATAACACATGGGTATTGGATACCGGTAGTGCTTATCATATATGCAATTCGTTGTAGGTTCTGGCAAGGCTTAGGAGACTACAGAGAGGCGAGATGGACCTCAAGATGGGTAATGGAGCAAAAGTTGCTGTATTAGCTGTTGGTGAGGTCGCCCTACATCTGCCTAGTGGAGCTTTTATTGCATTAGATGCATGTTATTTTATTCCTTCTATTATCAAAAACATTATCTCCATTTCATGTTTAACAGTTAGTGGATATAAATTTGTTTTTGAGAACAATGGTTGTTCGATATTATTAGATGATAAGATCATCACGAAAGGAACATTGCATAATGGTTTATTTATGTTAGACACCACTCCACATATCATGAATGTAAATATGTCCAAAAGGAAACGAGATGAGTTGAACAGTGCATACCTGTGGCATTGTAGGCTAGGTCACATCCATGAAAGAAGGATTCAAAAGTTGCTAAATGATGGATATCTAGATCCATTCGACTATGTATCATATACAACTTGTGAGCCTTGCATTCGTGGAAAATCCACCAAATCTCCATTTAGTAGAATCTGGAGAGAGCCAATGAGTTGTTGGAACTCATACATAGTGATGTATGTGGACCCATGTCAACTCATGCCATTGGAGGTTACTCCTACTTCATTACATTTATTGATGATTTCTCAAGGTATGGATATGTGTACTTAATGAAGTACAAGTCTGAGGCCTTTGAGAAATTCAGAGAGTATAAGAATGAGGTGGAGAACCAGACTGGAAAGAGTATCAAAACTCTTCGATCAGATCGAGGAGGTGAATACTTAAAGTACAGAGTTTACTCAGTTCCTCAAGGACCATGGGATATTATCCCAATGGACACCTCCTTATACACCTCAGCTCAATGGTGTCTCTGAAAGGAGAAATCGTACATTATTAGATATGGTACGGTCCATGATGAGTTTCGTTGACCTACCCATCTCATTCTGGGGATATGCCCTAGAAACCGCAGCTTACCTTCTGAACAGAGTTCCAACTAAGTCGGTAGTGTCTATACCATATGAGATATGGAAAGGGAAGAAGCCTGATCTTAAGGTTGTTAAGATCTGGGGCTGCCCTGCCCATGTTAGAAGACACAACTCCGATAAGTTAGAATCAAGGATAGAGCGATGCAAATTTGTGGGATACCCCAAGGAAACTTGTGGGTATTATTTCTATCGTCTCGAGGACCAAAAGGTCTTTGTAGCTAAGAGAGCAGTGTTCCTTGAGAAGGAACACATTCTTAACGGAGACAGTGGGAGAATGATAGATTTGAGCGAGGTTGGAGAACCAAGCTCAAGCACCACTCTACAGCCCGAGTCTGTTCAGGCACCTAATACACAAGTATCAACTTTACGCAGGTCTGATAGAGTATCCCATCCTCCTAAGAGATATGTGGGACATATTAGAGCAGAGGATGTAGAGGATATTGATCCTCAGACCTACGAGGAGGTTATTTTGAGTATAGACTCCGGGAAGTGGAAAGAAGCCATGAATTCTAAGATGGATTTTATGTACTCCAATAAGGTTTGGAACCTAGTTGATGCGCCCGAAGGTATTGTACCCATCGGTTGCAAGTGGATCTTTAAGAAAAAGATCGGAGTAGATGGAAAGGTAGAGACCTATAAAGCAAGGCTAGTGGCTAAGGGGTATCGTCAAAGGCAAGGTGTTGACTACGACGAAATTTTCTCACCCGTAGCAATGCTAAAATCCATCAGAATTCTATTGGCTATTGCAGCACACTATAATTATGAGATCTGGTAAATGGATGTGAAAACCGTATTCCTCAACGGGAACCTCGAGGAAGAGGTGTATATGATGCAACCTGAGGGATTCGTGTCCAAGAACTGCCCAGATAAGGTGTGTAGGTTGCTTAGATCCATTTATGGACTAAAGCAAGCTTCCCGAAGTTGGAACATAAGATTTGATGAGGCAATCAGATCTTATGACTTCGTTAAGAACAAAGATGAGCCTTGTGTATACAGAAAGGTAAGTGGGAGCGCTATCACCTTTTTGGTGTTATATGTGGATGACATCATTATCATTGGGAATGACATAGGAATGCTGTCCACAGTAAAGGCTTGGTTATCTAGACACTTCTCCATGAAGGACTTAGGGGAAGCATCTTATATCTTGGGGATTAGAATCTATAGAGATAGATCCAAGAGGATGCTTGGCTTGTCCCAGTCCAGGTACATAGAAACTATTGTCAAAAGGTTTGGCATGGAAAATTCCAAGAGAGGTCTCATACCGATGAGACATGGGATATCGCTTTCTACGAAAGTATGTCCCCAAAGACTCCGTAAAGAAAGGGCTTAACATGGATATGATACCTTATGCCTCAAAGAATAGGGTCTATCATGTATGCCATGCTATGTACTAGGCCTGATATAGCGATGCTCGAAAGTGTCACGAAAGGTATTAGGCGATCCGTGCTTGGAGCACCGAAAGCAAGAAAGTGTATCCTTAAGTACTTGAGAAGGACTAAGGATCTTTTACTAGTATATGGAGGTAATAGACTTAAGGTTGAAGGCTACACCGACTCAAGTTTTCACCGATGTCGATGATAGCAAGTCGAATTCGGGGTATGTGTACACCTTGAATGGAGGAGCAGCTTTGGAAGAGTTCCAAGCAAGATACCACTTCGACTTCGACCACGAGTGGAGTACATTATCGCATCGATGCAGCAAAAAGAGGGAGTCCGGGTGAAGAAGTTCATCACAGATTTGGGAGTCGATACGAATATAGCGACAAGTCGACTTCCTTATATTGCGACAACTATGGGGTGATTACTCAAATAAGGGAACCCGGGTCTTATCGTAAGTGTTCAAGAGGTTCCAGCTTATAAGAGAGATCGTAACCCGAGGAGATGTAGCAAAGGGAAAGAGTTCCATCCGAAGATAACATTGCAGATCCACCGACAAAGCCGTTGTCTCATTTTGTCTTTGAAGCGTCACAAGGGTCCGATGGGGATCGGACACATAGGTGATTGGCTTTAGGTCAAGTGGGAGATTGCTAGTCATAGGTGCCCAACAAGCCAATCACGTGAGTGATGGCACGTGTGACTTGATACGTAATCTTTTGCTTATTATATTTTGGCGATATCACTTTATAACTATTGTATAAATGCATATATATATATTGTGATGTCCTTGGATTTGTGCAATGGAATCGGATCGTGATGAGATCACGATAATGAGATCGATTCACCTTTAAACACATATCCTAAATAATCCCTACATAGGTTACCGAGAGGGACATCGTGATAACTGGATAGACCGGTGTCTTTGTATACCCGTCCATATGATGGATGCAAATTGGTCTCATAGCTGCCGTGTGGGGGACACTAGGGATACAATGACAGTGCTCATTGGAGAATGAGTTCACCGATTGATCTACTTACGGAATGTTGGATGGTTGATGATGCCTTATTGTCGACAAATGATTCCGTAGTCCTAGTGGTGTATCCGGTCCTTAGACTTGAGACACCAAGGATGTCCTGTATAAGTGCTCCACTCTTTGATACCAGACTTATAGGTTTGGCTGTCCCCCGATCTAGTACAAATGGTCATTGGGAGTGGTAGTCGACCTTACGAGGGCTATTGAGTGTCGATAGAGGATCATCCACTCTCTGGTCATGAGAGGAATATCCCATATGTTCTTGCTCGCACAAAATCCCTGCCAGGTCATTCGGGTTAAGAGAGAAAGAGTTCTCCTGAGAATCCGATTAGAGCGAGACTCGAGTAGAAACCGTATGGGTCCGACAACACCATGCTCGATATCGGTCTCTAGGATATTAGATGGATGAGGGACTATAGGTACATGGTAACCGGAGGGCGCACAGGTCCAATGGATTGGATTCCCTTGTATCGTTTGGGGACTACTGGCGTAGTGGCCTAGTAATGCGTTCAGAATCGATGAGTCGAGTGAATTATTACAGATATAATAATTCACCGAAGTTAGAAGGAGTTCTCGCAGTGTATGACTCACGGCCAGCTCGATATTGGACCTAGAGGGTCACACACATATGGTAGGTATTGGCGATGAGTAGAGGTTCGGATATGAGATATCCCACGGAGCCCTTTGTTTCATTGGATGCAGATCCAATACCCACTAGGGAAGGACCCATTAGGGTTTGACACGGGATCTCTATAAATAGGAGGGATTCACAGCCTCATAGGCTAGAGTCTTTGCTTGCCTTTCCTATTCTCCTCTCCCTCTCCACCTCGAGGCCCGGAGTTTTGAGGAGGGTCGTGAAACCCCCCTGTGTGGATCACCGCTAGAGAGGAGGACGCTTGACCTCCTTCACCCTCTCCTAAGGATCTGCAAGGAAACAGGGATATACGATCTCCCTAGGTAACACAATCTCTATACGCAGTTTTGTGTTTTGCGGATTTTTACGCTCCAATCTTCGCACGACAACGAACATCTTTTTGGGAATCGGGGATTTTTGTTTTCTTGTTCTTCCGCTGCGCATATAATGTCGCTCCCTTGATTTCCCAACATATTCTGGTATATGTGGATGATATTATTGTCACAAGCAACAATCCTATCAGCATCCAAGCGTTCATCAAACAGCTGGTAGCTCGATTCTTGCTTAAGGATCTCGGACCCTTGAGCTACTTTATGGGCGCAAAGCTACCTTCACGTCTTCTGGTCTCCTTTTATCACAATGCAAGTACATTCAAGATTTGTTATTAAAGACAAACATGCAGGATGCAAATGCAGTTACAACCCCCATATCTACTAGTGGTTCTCTCAAATTATCGGATGGAAGTCCTGCTACGGAACCCACTCAATACCGCCAAGTTGTTGGCTCTTTACAATACTTAGCTCTCACGCGTCCAGACATCTCATTTGCTGTCAACAAATTATCACAGTTTATACAGCAACCATCTACTCTACACTGGTCTGCGGTCAAGAGACTTCTACAATATCTTAAAGGGACCTTAAATCATGTACTCTTTTTTCGTAAACACTCTCCACTTCATCTTCATGCCTTTGCCGATGCTGATTGGGCAGGTAACCTTGATGATAGAATATCCACATCGGGGTATATTATCTTCCTTGGTGCTCATCCAATCAGTTGGAGTTCTAAGAAGCAAAAGACAGTCGCCCGGTCTACAACTGAAGCTGAATACCGTGCCATTGCCGCTACTACTGCAGAACTCAATTGGATAACGAATCTACTCCAGGAACTCAACATCGATTTCACCCCTATAATATATTGTGATAATATTGGAGCTACCTATCTGTGCGCTAATCCGGTATTCCACTCCCGCATGAAACATATTGCTATCGACTTCCACTTTGTACGCGATCAAGTTGTCCGTCGTCAGCTTCGTGTCTCTCATGTTTATACGGCTGATCAATTGGCCGACTCATTTACGAAACCTCTAGCTCGTAAACTTTTTGCATTACATCAGTCCAAGATTGGCCTCCTTGATCGAAGTACCATCTTGCGGGGGCATGATAAGTAGATGAGATTTTCCTAACTGTTTGAGGAAATCTTTCTACTCTTGAGGGAAATCCTCTAATCTATTGAGGAAAACTCTTCCTCCTAACCTGTATAAAAGGAAGGGGATATGTTAATAACAATCAACTTCTTCTACAACTTGTTTATCTTTTTATTTTCTAACAACTACAACCCTCGGATCAAACTACCATTCTAAGACAGCACTAACTGGACTCGATTCTCTGCTTTGAGTTATCTTGGTTAGTAGCGATATAAGCCCTGTCAGTAATAGACGCATTCCTGTTAGCGTCGGTTCCATTTCTATTATCATTAGTTGTTTTCTATCTCCCTATGCGCTATATGGTACCTTATCCGGTTGCTCCCTTTTCTATTCTATTTGTAGTTTTCTCTAATGGCGGTAGTTCTTTATTTTTTCCAGTAGGCGTGTAAGGTCTTGTTAGCAGTACTTCAATTGTTGATAGCAGCGGTTCCGGCCGGTTAGACAGGTGTTCTAATCTATACCATATAAGCGAAAGAGTTAGCTTAGGGCATACGCCTTGTTAACAATAGGGAGATTCTAGAAGGAGTCCACAACAAACAAAGACTTTTCTATTTAAGAGTCGGAGACACGGAAGGCAGCTAACGAATATCCGTTTTAGAGCTACGATTACTAGAAAATGAGTTAGGAGTACCAAGTGAGATAAAAGGAATTGTAGCTGGGGAGTAAAAGTACGAGTTTAGAACATAAGTATTGGTAGCGAAAGAGTGTAGCGGCAGTGTGCTATGTTCAATGGCATACTAAAATAAACAAGTAAGAGTAGGGTTCAGCAGCTGCAGTCTCATCAGTCGTAAGGTGTATTCCCAGTTCAACTCCTATTAGTAGTTAAGTTCTCTGGGTCATTAGATAAAGAAGGAAATTAAGTAGCCGGAGAATGAAAAGCCCTATGTACAGGCAAAAAGCCAGGATAGTGAGAATGAGATCAAGTAATGGCAGTTCAATCTCTTGGGGTTGTTCGACCTGCTAGTTCTTAGTTCCATCCTGTTAGTAGTGTTTGCTTGTCCCCGAGTTTGGTCTGTTAGGGTGCTGTTCCAATCTTAGTATCAACAGTAAAAGCCCGATAGAGTAAGGTTGTTAGATGGAGTAAGGTTGTTATTAGAAGCAACTGTTATAGCTTGAAAACAAAGATAATAAGGTGGATCGACATAATGAAGCTAATGAATGGCTCTAAGCAGTAAGTAGAGCAGGCGGGGTAAAGAGTCAGAAGCCCTGTCGTTGGTTGAAGTATAAGTGAGAGCCCTGGTCCTGAGTGTCGTTTTCATTCGTTTTTTTTGTTTTCGTTGTTCCATTCTTTCCGGTTGGAGGTCTCAAGCTTGGTAGGTTCCTAGGGAATATGAGTTAAGACAATAAGAAGCACTATTTGTTTACCGCACTCATTCTACTCCTGTCGTGTTCAATTCTTTAGTTCCTTATGCCGATTCCTATGCCCCCTACGCAGCGCTAAGGACAATTCTTTTACTTATCGGGTTAATTTACACACCTATTTGATTATGGCTTTACCTATAAAATAGATTAGTGAAAAACAAACTAGAGCAGTACTTCTGTTGTTTGGTAGCTTGTCCTTACCTTTGCTTAGTCTACCGATCCTTAGCTTAGCTGCATTCTCTTGCCCATGCCTTTCATTCTTGAGTTGTAACTTCAATACCTAAGTGCGGTCTCTTCTCTAAAACTTATACTGCTGCTCCCGAGGCTTCAACAAGTACTAACGCGACTTATATTCTAAACTCAATCTTTCACTTGTATAATACACATTGGAACTACTATCAACAACACCTCTTCTCGTAACTCTAGATTGAACTTATTAGCCTTGCCTTTCTCCTCGGTAAACTAACCCCCCTCGCTTTCGTTCTTTAAACACTACGTCGGGGATCCTCCGCTTGAAACTGATACCAGCGCTAACAGGAATTGAAGTGCCAATAAAAACAATCGAGCTCGAGATAAAGAGTAAAAACAATGCCAATAAAACTCTAGTGTCTGTCGGGCATACAAATAATGGAACTGCACCTAAGGGCTTGGACACTACCCCCTACCCTACAACAACTAAACTCATAACTCATACCGTAACTGCTGCTTCTAACCCTTGCTTACTGCCTTGTAACTACTGATCCAGATCTTTTAAACAATGTCAATAGTACCTAAAATGGAGCAGAAGAACCCTACCAATACTCATAAAGGAAAGAAAGAATTGAATTACTACTGGAAAGAACCAAACACGGAATGAATGACAGGAAAGCAAGAATGGGCTCTTAACAGCAGAGATCAGAATTGCACTCAGTATTCCAAGAGACAAGTCACGACTAGCCGAAAAAAGCAACTACTAGGAGCAAGGACGAAACACTACCTAATAAATGAAACATATAATTCAGGATAAAGATACCGGTCTGTCTGGAACTATAAGACCATAGGATATATCGTATACAGAGGCTAAGAATGCAAGAAAGTAGTGTTTGTTGGGCGCCGTATCCTAATTGAACTCTACAAGGTGTTCTCTGTATCCACCATGCTGTGTACTCCCCTTTCAGAATTGAGTGTAGTTACCTGCATTGGGAATTAACCCCATTAGTATAAGAGCGGGCGCTGAGAGGACAGGGATGAACTCATCGGTATCATAATTGCACCGGCACAAACAGCTACAAATATAGAAAATAACTGTGAAAAACAGAAAAGAACTGTGGTTTTTAGACTGCTTTTTGCTCTAATTACTCTAGCGCAATTGGAATATAATAATAATATGATAAACCACATTCTAAATCTAAGTAGGGCCCCCAACAGAAAAGACTAGCTTGTTTGCGCCGGTGTCTCAGGTAAACCTCATTCTTATATGTAAACTGAATTCCTCCTAGACCAGTTGATGCTCGTACTTCCCCGGCCCACTCTACTAGATGTGTGTTTGTGTCTCGCCCGCTCCTATACGAGGATTAGATGCGTTTGTGCCTCGGGTGGGTAGGTGTATTGCAAGATAGAGAGTTTTTCAATGACAAAGTAGAGGTTGGGGATGCCAAATAAGAATGAAAAATCCCACAACAAAGATAGAGTCGATGAATCGCGTGTTTGTTGGTAAGCAAGTAAGGATCCCCGGTTGGTTGGTTAATCAGATGAGGAAGAATTGAACTCGCCAAGCACTAGCCAAACAGACAAGTAGAAATAAGGAACACCCAATAGTTGTACAAAAAACATACTCTTTAGTTCACTTGCTCTCAGGCCTTACTCGTTGAGATTGAGCCTCCCGTCCCGCTTCTTTCTCTTAGGCTTGCTACCTATCCTGTTTACTTGTATTGATATATATGTATTGATATGATAAAACCAATTCCAAATCTAAGTAATAACCAACAAACAAAGAAATAATGTAGACCGGTCAGTTGCTTGGCCAGTTAAGCTTGTAGTAGTGTCTTGGTGGATCTATGTTATAGTTTGGGTACGCCCCTCCACGCTTGAAGTCTGCCTTGCCGCTTTAAGTATTACTTCCCTAGGAACAACACTCCGCTACACTCTTTTCGGTAGGGAGCTACACCAGTAGATCTATTCTTGCATTTGCCTTTGTTTCTTACTTAGTTACTTGTCGGGTAATTGTTTGTCTGCTTGTCTAGTAGTTACTTGGTGGAAATCAATAAGCAAATAAAGGAATGCACCTAATAAGAGGAGCCCTCTTAACTAGAGATGTAATTACTCCTATAAGACTTTACCTTGGAACTGGTAACCATCCTACTAGATTGGGATGAAACAGTCCTCTGTGGACTTAGTAACCGCAAAAGCACACTAATAATGAAACTTCAAAGGCAGAATCAAACAAGTACATCCAAGGAAGAAAGCAAGGACATTAAGAATAGGAAGAAAGAAGTTAGTGGAGGCAACAGGGTCCGATTCCTTACTGTAAGATGAAGTATGTGAAGTCAGTAGTAACAGACCAATAAGTACAAGAGCAGAACTGCTATTAATAAGAAATAAATACAGGTGAGGTAGCCCTAGATACAGTAGAGCCTGGTTCAGGTTCCATAGTTTGGGAATGAGATAGGGGAATATCCGTTGTTTTAGAGTTATATACATTACTTGCCTACTTGCCTGGTCTTCACTCTACCTTGAATCTTACTACGTAGTCCTCTATTCTCACTATGTGATCCGCATTCTACCTTGAATCTTACTATGTGGGTTCTTACTCCGACTACGTGGTCCTCTACTATGAAACAACCCTGCCGCTACACACGAACAAAGGACTTGGTTATAACTAAGTTATAACTGCAGGAACTCTAACAGCCCTGCCGTGCAACATGAACACAGGAATTGTTATAACTTCGTTATAACATACTAATTATTGCTGACGCCGAAAACATAGATCGTAATAACTTCGTTATGACTGGTTATTTGCTGTCGTGTAACATTAGTAGTTACTTGCCCGGCTACGCCATTGCTTGGTGCTGCCGTGCAACTTATGTAGTTGCTTGGCCGTTACTTGCCCTTAGCCTGCTTGGCCCCTAAAGAAACTAGAAGAAAGTCTTATATCTTATATTATATCTCATATAAGTAAACAGAATAATGAATGGCCAAGCAGCGGGCTAAGCAATGGAGCTGTCAAATAATAGCATTGGCTGGCACTACCCGAAGATAGTTGGGTAGTTTGTTTCGATTAATACAAGCAATAATATCGAGTGGGGTTGCTCCTAGGCTCGATAGAGTAGGGTTGTTCCTAGGCTCGAGTTCTCTTCTTTATTGTACTGTTCCATTCATGTTAGCACCGATTGATGGAGTTATTGTTAGCGCCAGTCCAATTATTCTCGCCATTATTTCACTGATGAGTTTAACTCTGTGTTATGTGATTGGAGGCAAGGTTTCATTCTACCTTTTCTTATTCAATGCCTTATTCCTTGTTTAAGTATATGTTGCTCGCGCATACAAACAAAGAAGTGAAATAGTGTAAATCGGAATAGAACTCAACTACCCAAGCCTAACTCACCAGTAGCCGAGCCTCACTTCATTAACTTTCAAACCCAACTTACTTGTGTTTGCTTCAACCCGACTTATCCTACCGCATTCTTACTATCACGGCTATCGGTCTGTCCTGTCCCCCTTGGGTGAAGTATTAGATTTACTTGTTTGATTACTTATCCCGTGTTTCACTCTACCTTTCCCGTGGATCAGTCCCCCTCCCTTTATGAAAATACGATATCCATATCTCAGATTCTGACTATACCTTCTATTAGCCTGCCCCTACGGACTAACAAGCCTGCCTTTAAACCTGTATTTTGTCTTAGATGATTCTACTGTTGATCCCGAACCTCGCTTCTGCCTATGTGCCTTCCCCTACTGTCTATTATTGCTCTTCCATGCCGTAACTATTGTTAGTCTATCTCTTCTATATGTAAAATCGGTATGCCCACGCTAGAGTATTAGCCTGTAGCTACGGTAACACAGGAATTTCCACAAGTGCCTTAATTACTTCAATTGAAAAGAAAGAATCTCTACTCAATTAACTCAACAAGCAAGGGTTTCTGTATCAACAATTCTATTACTAAGCGTCGGACCTACTACTGCTTGTAAATATGATGGGTATAGGCATAAAGTATTTTTTATCTATAAGGAAAAATAACTAGGTTGGCGAGAGGGAGGCGAAAACAGGAATTGTAGTTGGTTGGTCATATAACAGGTAATAAGAATCACCTCTCTTGCAATGTTCTCTATTTTATCATTGCTGAAAACATGGGTCCCACTACTCCCTTTGCACAGGGGCGGGGGTTCTCCAACTAACTAACAGAGGTTCTACTACTCCCTTGGTATATAGGTTATTCAATCTGGCGACTATTTACTCTTCAACTGCCTATTTATTCTTTATTACCCCACTCAACGGAGTTGCAGTAATTATCAGTATGAGTATATCTTAAGTGAAGTCGACAATGGAATCGGCTGTATCAAGAGAATCACCAGTTCCAGTTTCATCTTTTACAGATATAGAAGCGAAAGCCTAGGATCACCTAGCTCGAATTGAAAGAGATAATTCATGTTTGAGATCTGAACCTGTAGATTGAACTGGATATGAATCAGAAGAAGTAAAGTCGACAAGATCATCTGCCCCTATAACTCGCAACATTATACGTTGTTTGGCCCGTTGCTTGGCCTTGTTGAAGTCCTGTTAGCTCGGATTATATTCTTTTATTTACTTGCTTGGATTCCCTTGTGCTTACTACCGCTACTCCTTTAACCATAATTGAGCATGCTACTATGGGTATAAATATAGTCTAATACTGCTGAAGCGAATTCTTACTATCATAAACTCCAGTCTCGATACCTGTCTATAGGATTATACTCTTCACTGAATTTCTATATTTTGGGGGCGCTGTGCTAGTCGACTGCTTTCCTTCCCTTGCTTTGAGTCTTGTAATACTTCTTTTCATTCACGCTTCTGTGTTTTCTTATTATACGTACTTATCCGTTGTAGTTCTATCCGTACTGGCTACCATTCTTACTATCTTCCCGTCTACATTGCCACTCGAACTGCTGCTAATCAGAATGTAACACTACCTAATAAGACCTTAGGCTTACTGCCATAACCTCTCTTTGTTGGCAGAAGCCGCTTCTGCTTCTTCTGATTCTCTCCCTCCAGATTTAGATTAAGGTTGACACTCGAATGTAGGCATTGAAGTCATCGGTTCGTTTCTCATTAGCAATGATGGAAGCTGTCAACTTAGCGCCAAGAAGGGAGACTGCAAGTCAGTAGTTAGAGCATGAAAGCGGGTAGTTCTACCGTGAACTCCGAGGGGGCAGTGCCAGGCTGGCTGTTAGTAGTTAAAGTCTGCTTGCCCGCACAAACACATTCTTTTTTAGAGTTATTCGATTCTCGTAGTAAATATCCTGAGAGGCAGTAGCTGGGGAATGATAAACAGACAGTAAAGTGAGGCTTAGGTATAACAGTAGAAGCCTAAAAGCCTATAAGCGACAATGTGGGTGGGAATGAAAGAAACAGAATAAGAGTTCGAGTTTGGAATGTCAAATACAAATACTGATATTAGATCGGGAGTTTCAGACGGTGCGGAAGAGTCGGCTAGGTATTTAAGAATTGAAGACAGTGGTGTCAGCTTGATCTACATTGGAATGAGGCTTGGAATACCGATAGTACGATTGACGGACAGCCACACAGGGATAAGGCTCGGTCTTTTATAGGGCATGTAAGAAGGCTTTGACAGCAGTGGGACACATAATATTTCTTTTGTTCTGTGCGCCAGTTCACTATGCTAGTAACTTGTTTCATCATCTTACCTTGGACTGGGGGACCAGAACTTTTATTATAATTACATTTGTAGATGCGCTGGGCCATATACATATTCTGTATCCCCGGCCGGGTTTCTATGTCCTCCTACCACATATATCCCTTATTCCCAATCCATGGTCTACTACCCATATTCTTATTCCTATTTCTTATTATAGCAGATGCTGTGCTACATTGTACTCCGGAGTAACAGAACGATAGGCAGGAACGCAAGGGTTAAACAAGTGAGTAAGAGAGTTAATATCAAAATAAGAAGCAAACAAGTAATTATCAGACTTAACTAAAGGATAGACAGCCTTATTAGGAGTAGACACATTCTTCTATAATGAGTTAAAGAACCCATGCCGGGGACTAGCATGAAAGCGAGTAGAGATAGACTTATTTAAAGGACAGTAGGAATAGGAGTTAGGGGAAGTGGACTCAATCCAACTGTAGAAGCCTACATCCTATAAGATCCTATAAGCAAGGGTTCCATTAGCAAGTCAGGTAGTAAGAATACCAAGAACAATATAGAGAATTACTTAAGAGGACCCCAATTTTAATAACTCTGCGGAGTGGACAAGCGATACATAAAATCAAGCTTCGGTTCTCTCTTTTGAGTTGAAGCGTGTAGAGCACACTGCTCGATTCTTGTTAGTAGTGATATCGGCCCTTCCACTAGTAGATGTATTCCTTTTCGATGTATCAACTCTTTATTTTTTCGTAACTACTTATAGCTCGTAGTTGGATGCACTCTTTATTCAAATAGGCAGTGTCAGTTTGAGAGCTAGTGGATAAAGATGTGAGGCCGGTAATGGAATACTTCAAGGTTAAATACAGAGTTAAGGTCGGGCCGGGCTCGGAAGAGTGAAAGGCATGAAAAGGAGGCTAGCTTATGTGCATTGGTCCTCTGGAGCGTGGTTAACTCGCATAGCGCTACAAAAGAGTGTAGCGGCAGCAATTAAGTAACCTATAGCTCGTATCAATAGAGTAAAGGAAAGTCTAAAACGGGAACTACTCGTTCGGTGCTCGGAAAGTCCACTATAGTCCGTATCGAAACGGTGCTCAGAAAGGGGATAGATCATCAAACACCTGTCCGAGTATTAGTAGTTAATAGGGAGAAAATACGCTTTATGGAGAGGAATAACCTTAGTAGGGAATAGCGTGCGTTACGTCTCTAAACTTACCCTCCAGAACTACACTTACCAACTGACCTTCCCGAACGATACCTCTTATTTGTATTTGTCATTGAAAACCTCTACCTTACTACACGCAACACAAACCTCTTGATTGAAACCATAGTATGGCATATAACATGCATAGTAACATAGGGTAGGGCAGGCTGAGATGAGGTAGCGGTGTACTTGGTGTTGTGCGCTAAATCCTAAAGGGCAGGCTTGGTTACTGCTCCAGTTGTTCTATATTCTTTTTGGTTTCCTCTGATACTTGGATGTGCTAGAGCATACCCTACTACTAGTTCTGATTGATACTACGCAGACTCACGCTCTCGAACTCATTAGCCTAACATCTTCCTGGCCAACTAAGGATTTGAGGTCAGAAGCCTAAGAATGCAAGACAGTAGTAACAGAGCCAAACTCGAACACTTGGAGAATGTCACAGGTAAGAGGTAAGAGGTAAGAGCCGGGAGTGAAAAGCCTAAGTTCATAGTAAAGAAGAAAAGCCAGGGCAGGGAAAGTACCAGCGCCAAAGCAAGGATAGTTAGCATGGAAGCGGGAGTTGATGAGCAAAGGTCCGTTTTCTAGTTAGTAGTTGGAATGCCAGTTATGAGGTTGGTCTAGCCCTCTAAAGCAGGAGAGGAGATCCCTGTTAGTACTACTTGGATTCCCTTGCTCTTATTTCAATCTTGTATGCCTTTGTTTCATTACGAGAAGCGCTCATCCAATTCTTTCTTCTTGTATTTCTTCCTCAAGGTAGAGTGGTTCTCATTCCGATAAGAGTAGGCCTAACCTTAGACTTACTACTAGTTGCTTTCTGACTCCGCGCCCACAGCAATCATTCTTCTTATTCTGTTTTCTTATTTGTATTGGTAGTAGTAGTAGGTGAACTATACGCATGGCATAGCCCGCTGCGCTAGGCAGGAAAGTCAGGCTCGGCATGAACACCAGCAATACAGTATTTGAGAGTCAGGATCTAATGTCGGTAGGGTATTATTGCAGTTTGTTGTGGATACTCCCCTATAGAAAACTGATTATTCAAATCCGGTGGAGGCAGAATACGATTTATAGCTCTTTTTGCTTTTTTCATAGAGTTTTTTCTACGTCGAGGTCCAGAGCGAACCAACCATACATATAGTTAATGAAACTGGAATCAGGAAGGCTTTCTCAGACGGACTATCAGGCTAAAAGAGAAACTCCCAAGGTATGTCGTCACGGCATCTAATTATCCTACCTACCATAGCTTTCTGCAAAAGGTTATTAGTTGAGGGCAAATGTTTCACTTGGTAAAATGGAATGGTTGAATATACTTTTAACTCTTGCTTGCACGGGGAATGTTTTATATCCCTTATAGATATGACACAAAAAAGAAAGATAGCATACTTGCCCTTTTGTGGAGAATACCATCGCTTCTATGATTCCCAGCCCGAATCCAATACTTATTCCCTTCCTTTTAAAAGAGGGCAGGTGACCCTATCTTCCACAGTGGAAAGAAAAGATTCGAACGAAAAAAGAACAGTTGTCACTAATCTCAGTGTATAGCAGAGCATAGGAATTCCATCTCCTACACACCCAGGTAATCACAGCTTTCTTTCTTCCCCCCACCTGATTTGAATGTTCCAACTCAAGGAAATTGGCCTCAAGCGCTACAGTTCCAGTTGGCTGCAGTCGAGTCAATCCCATTCGTGCCCCCCCAGTGGAACTCTCTTCTCTTACCCTTATGAAATCTTTGATCTTGCTTTTGGATTTCTTATTAAGACTCTTCCATGTTTCAGCGGTATCGAACCTAAGCACTGAAGGAATCGCGTTCAATGACCATTTCATTAAGAAGAAAAGCAGCTAATATTGTACAAAAAAGCGGGGTTCTCTCAAGCCAGTTTATCTAATCGAGGTGCACTTCCTTTTTGATATTGACTTCTACCATGCCCTTTGGAAAAGCTCCTTATAATCATTTATTTACCCCAAATACATCCAACTGCCCGCCCGATATACACGTTGTTTTTATTGACTCTTTGCTAATAAAAGGACAGGGTAGCCCCCGCTCGTAGGAAAGACATGCAGAGCCGATCAATAGCACCGATAGCGGAGCCCTTGCTTGCTTCTTTCTACTCTTGATTTCCTGCCTTGCCTTACTTTCTACCGCACTGCTTTAACCTCTGTCTCATTACTTATATCTCCACATTCAACACATTAAACTGCTTCCCTTGCCTTTTCACTAACTTCTTTTCTTTACAAATATTTTTACCAATACTTCATTTCATCTTTCAAGTGTTAGATTACGTGGTCTTATTTAATTAGGTAAGATATATTATAGATATTATTGGATTGGTTATTGGCCAATAGAAAAGAAGTCCATGTTCAAACAAGATTACTTAGGAGATAACCTTGATGGGAGGAACTATCCTAATAACTTATCTTAGACCCTCTGCTCTCGCCTATAAATAGACAGGACCTTTAGAGGGCTATGTGCATCATTAGTGTGTATCTGAGTAGCATATTAGAAATTGAGAGATTAAGGTTTTTCTCTTAATCTCTCTCTCCCATAATCCCCTAATCCATCAATCTAGGTGGTCCTGTGAAAAAATAGAAAGAGAAAAAATAGAAAAAGATGAGAAGGATCTAGTTCTCCTTGCAGATCCTTGCAGATTGATATTTCAGATCCGAAGATGAAGCACTTGTAGATCAGATAAGGTTTATTTTTCTAAACAACATGAAAAAGGTACGCATCATAATATTGTGAGATCTAATTTATTTGATTTCAATCTTGGCATAAAAGTTTTTCCGTATTACAGATAGCATGATTACAGATTTTATGTTAACAATTGGTATCAGAGCCAAGTTCTTGAGATCAGATATATTAGTTCTATTATTTTTTGTTTATGATGCCTGAATGATTCATTGGATATTATTGGTCTGTTTTTTCTATATGATTTGCTCTATTACTGTTTATGAGCAATATATAATTTTATGTTTGATCGATGAATTTACTGTTTACTATCATCGATGTTATTGAGACGATCAACTCTATTAATCGTTGTCAACGAATGGCATGTACCACCCCATAACCACGCATCACGGTCGTGCGCGGGTAGTGGTCCGCTTGCGAGCGGTGGCGGCACCACGGGCATCCCGCACCACCTATAAACGCGGTGATCGTGGAAGGCGACGACTGCACCCTGTGTGAAGGTGGCGGCCGCCCTCACGCATAATGGTGGCGCCCGCGCCTGCGGAAGGGCGGTGGTCGTAGATGGCGGCAGCCGCTGCCCCCGTGGACAGTGTGCTAGTCATAGGTGCCCAGCAAGCCAATCACGTGAGTGATGGCACGTGTGACTTGATACAGAATCTTTTTGCTTATTATATTTTGGCGTATATCACTTTATAACTATTGCATAAATGCATATATATATATTGTGATGTCCTTGGATTTGTGCAATGGGAATCGGATCGTGATGAGATCACGATAATGAGATCGATTCACCTTTAAACACATATCCTAAATAATCCCGGTCATAGGTTACTCGAGAGGGACATCGTGATAACCGGATAGACCGGTGTCTTTATATACCGCCCATATGATGGATGCAAATTGGTCTCATAGTTGCTCGTGTAGGGACACTAGGGATACAATACAAGTGCTCATTGGAGAATGAGTTCACCGATTGATCCGCTTACGGAATCTTTGGATGGTTGATGATGCCTTATTGTCGGACAGCGATTCCGTAGTCCTAGTGGTGTATCTCGGTCCTTAGACTTGAGACACCAAGGATGTCCCGTATGAGTGCTCCACTCTTTGATATCGGACTTATAGGTTTGGCTGTCCCCCGCATCTAGTACAACCGGTCATTGGGAGTGGTAGTCGACCTTACGAGGGCTATTGAGTGTCGATAGAGGATCATCCACTCTCTGTCATGAGAGGAATATCCCATGTGTTCTTGCTCGGACAAATCCCCGCCGGGGTCATTCAGTTGAGAGAAAAGAGTTCTTCTAGAGAATCCGATTAGAGCGAGACTTCAGTAGTAACCATATGGGTCCGACAACACCATGCTCCATATACGGTCTCCGGGATATTAGATGGATGAGGGACTATAGGTACATGGTAATTGAGGACGCACAGGTCCAATGGATTGGATTCTCTTGTATCGTCACGGGGACTACTGGCGTAGTGGCCTAGTACGTCCGTAATCGATGAGTCGAGTGAATTATGACAGATAATAATTCACCTGAGTTAGAAGGAGTTATGACAGGTATGACTCACGGCCACTCGATATTGGGCCTAGAGGGTCACACACATATGGTAGGCATTGCGATGAGTAGAGGTTCTGGCTATGAGATATCCCATTGAGCCCTTGTCTTATTGGATGCAGATCCAATACCCACTAGGGAAGGACCCATTAGGGTTTGACACGGATCTCTATAAATAGGAGGGATTCACTCATCATGGCTAGAGTCTTTTTGCTTGCCTTTCCTATTCTCCTCTCCCTCCCACCTCGGAGGCCCGGAGTTTTGAGGAGGTCGCCGCAACCCCCTTTGCTGTGGATCACCGCTAGAGAGGAGGACGCTTGACCTCCTTCATCCTCTCCTAAGGATCTGCAAGGAAACAGGGATATCGATCTCCCTAGGTAACACAATCTCTATCGCAGTTTTGTGTTTTTTTGGATTTTTTTTTTCAATCTTACATCCACCACGAACATCTTTTTTTGGGAATCGGGGATTTTTTTTTTTGTTCTTCCGCTTGCGCATATGATGTCGCCCCCATGATTTCCCAACAAAGGTATCGAGCCGGTTGTTCGTATGCAGTGATTGGTTTTGAACTGCGTGTGTTGTGTTTAGGAAGAATATTGACGCCAAAAATCGTTGACGCAAAAAGCGAGGAAGGGCGCAAAGATTGTCGCCCTCGATCTGATGCACAGAGCCACCGCGGCAAAGAACCGCAGCCAGCACCACCACGGCCAAGATGCGCAATGCGCCAAAGTTCAGCAGCTGCCTGCAACGGTATGCTTGGCAAAGAAATATTGACGACTTCTTGGCCGGCAGCCCATGGTAGAGGCGCTGCGACCACGACCCCGTGACGGCAGAGGCGGTGGGGGAACAACACGGGCCGAGGCACCGTAGCACGGCGCGGGTCGCCGCTCCCCACTCAACAAAAAAACCAGAGGCGGCCGCCCAATGAGGCGAAGCCGCCATGGGCGTTACCTCAGCCGGCGAATCGCCATGAATGGCCTTGACCACCACCGCGCATAGCAGTAGTGTCTTGCTTCTGCAGCGAAAGGGCACTGCCCTTGCCCTCGCTTTACCTGACAGCCGCCCGGCGGTGGGCCCGGCGCAAATAGAGGGAATTAGGGTTTTGGGCAAAAGGACAGTTTTGCCCCTGTGAATTTGAGAAATTCCAGTTTCTGTCTTTTATCCAAATTATGAAAATACCCTTAGGAATTGAGAAATTCCCTACATGTCCCTGATTTCAGAAAAATATTAATTAATTAAAAGGTTTAGTTGATTATTATTTTTTATTATTATCTAGTAGTCCTCCTGATGATGATTATTTATACATGTGATGTATGATGTCCACAGATGATCATGGATCGTGTGATTAGTGTACTTGTGATTATTATTATTAAGGTCTGCGAACCTCCATTATATTTCTCGTTTATTGTCGGGCTTGCGTGCTTATGATTAAGTTGTAATCACATGAGGAGGCGCAACGGGAGCGTGGATGCGATAGCGGGACCCACGAGACGGACGATCGTGATGCATGGAGATGCATCAAGATGTCGACGAAACCGACGAGGACGAGATGGACGATCACAGGGCATGGAGATACACCGTTGCACACATAGATCTTGATGTGAGTGATTAGGCCTACTGGCTCGGGCCTAATCATATTAGGTTGTGGTCCATGATCATCTGATGTGATTGCTTATACACATACTAGATATGTATATATATTTGCATGCGATGTAGATATATATTAAATATGTATATGTGTGACATGTCATATTAGGAGACCAAATTATAGAAACATCTCTCGATAATATTAAGTCGGTAAACGTGAGGCAATTAGATTGACCCACGTGGCCTTCCATCGTTATGAGTAGGAACCGATTCCCGGTGTAGGTTGAGTTGGTTGAGTCCCTCGAGACTCACCTATATTGCGATTCATTATCTTGTTTACGACATAGAGTTGTCATCGGTGACCTGAGGACATGGTATGCTTGGTCGAGTCCCTCGAGGGTATATCATCAAATCAGACTCATCTTGTAACGAAGGTGTTGACTTAACCGAGCATTATGGTTGGTCGAGTCCCTCGAGGCCATGGTGATTCGGAGGCCGAACAGGACGGGAATCACTAGGAGTTGTGATCGACAAGAGTTGCCTACCTTTTAGGCTTAGTGTGATTGGTCGAGTCCCTCGGGTTACACTAAGACGCCGATTGAATCTGATCCCCACTAGAAGATCGGGAGACTTCCGTTTCCCGTCTTTGAGGGTGTCGCGTGACTCGTTAGTAAAATAGTGGGAGCATATTAAGATAGAAGTCCATATCTTGATAGTTTATTTCTTGCAAAATCTACATGTTATTCATTTTACGCTACATCTTTATTTTCAAAAAATGTAAACTTTCAAATCCCTTACGTGGCATACTTGATGTCAACCGCCTTCTTGGTCCAAATTATACGGATTGGCTCCGTAACTTGAGAATTATTCTCCACAGCGGAGAAAATCGTGTATGTCCTTGATACTGATGATGCCTACGCCGAAAGAAGGGGCAAGCGAGGATGAGATGCCGCTTCGTGAAGTACATTGATGACTCCACTCTTTGCTCAAGCTATATGTTGGGCTCTATAACTCCGAGTTACTGAGACAACAAAAAAAAGATGGATGCTGAGATCCATTCTCCTACATGTCCTAAAAAATTGTTTGAGGAACAGGGGAAGGACTCAACGATATGAGATATCTAAGAGCCTTTTCCGCTAGGATGACTGAGGGGACACCGGTTCAGAACCATGTCCTAAAGATGATTGAGTGGATAGAAAACTCACAGGTCTAGGAATGGTCCTAGAGGATAACTTGTGTGTGGACATTGTGCTTGGTCCCTACCAGATTCCTTTTCACGCTCATAATGAATTTTAATATGAACAAGCTTGAGGTGACTCTCCTCGAGCTCCTCAATATGTTGAGGGAGGCAGAGAGTACTATTAAGAAAGAGAAGCCAGTTCTCTACACCGGTGAGACCAGAAAAGAAAAGGAAAGCGAAAGGTCCCTTAAGAAGGGAAAGGGCAAGGGCAAACAAGGTAAAGCAAAGGTTGCTAAGAAAGACCCAACAAAGGACAAAGGCCGCTGCTTCCACTGTGGTAAAGATAGGCATTGGAGAGAAAACTGCAAAGAGTACCTTGCAGAAAGGGGAAACAAAAGCTTGATGAAGCTTGGGTACATTCATGATCGGTCTCCATTTGTCGGACTCTTATGATAACACATGGGTATTGGATACCGGTAGTGCTTATCATATATGAAATTCGTTGTGTGGTTCCGCAAAGCCTAGGAGACTACTGAGAGGCGAGATGGACCTCAAGATGGGTAATTGAGCAAAAGTTGCTTGTATTAGCTTGTTGGCAGGTCGCCCTACATCCGCCTAGTGGAGCTTTTTTATTGCATTAGATGCATGTTATTTTGTTCCTTCTATTATCAAAAACATTATCTCCATTTTATGTTTAATAGTTAGTGGATATAAATTTGTTTTTGAGAACAATGGTTGTTCGATATTATTAGATGATAATATCATCACGAAAAGGAACATTGCATAATGGTTTATTTATGTTAGACACCACTCCACATATCATGAATGTAAATGTGTCCAAAAGGAAACGAGATGAGTTGAATTGAAGGCATACACGTGGCATTGTAGCTAGGTCACATCCATGAAAGAAGGATTCAAAAGTTGCTAAATGATGGATATCTAGATCCATTCGACTATGTGTCATATGCCACTTGTGAGCCTTGCATTCGTGGAAAAGCCCACCAAATCTCCATTTAGTAGAATGGAGAGAGAGCCAATGAGTTGTTGGAACTCATACATAGTGATGTATGTGGACCCATGTCAACTCATGCCATTGGAGGTTACTCCTACTTCATTACATTTACTTGATGATTTCTCAAGGTATGGATATGTGTACTTAATATAGTACAAGTCTGAGGGCCTTTGAGAAATTCGGATAATATAAGAATGAGGTGGAGAACCAGACTGAAAGAGTATCAAAACTCTTCGATCGATCGAAGAGGTGAATACTAAGTACAGAGTTTTCTCTCAGTTCCTCAAGGACCATGGGATATTATCCCAATGGAAACCTCCTTATACACCTTAGCTCAATGGTGTCTCTCGAAAGGAGAAATCGTACATTATTAGATATGGTACGGTCCATGATGAGTTTCGCTGACCTACCCATCTCATTCTGGGGATATGCCCTAGAAACCGCAACTTACCTTCGAGAACAGAGTTCCAACTAAGTTCAGTAGTGTCTACACCATATGAGATATGGAAATGGAAGAAGCCTGATCTTAAGGTTGTTAAGATCTGGGGCTGCCCATGTTAGAAGACACAACCCCGATAAGTTAGAATCAAGGACAGAGCGATGCAAATTTGTGGGATACCCCAAGGAAACTTGTGGGTATTATTTCTATCATCTCGAGGACCAAAAGGTCTTTGTAGCTAAGAGAGCAGTGTTCCTTGAGAAGGAACACATTCTTGACGGAGACAGTGGGAGAATGATAGAATTGAACGAGGTTGGAGAACCAAGCTCAAGCACCACTCTGACCCAGAGTCGTTTCAGGTACCTAATACACAAGTATCAACTTTACGCAGGTTCTGATAGAGTATCCCATCCTCCTCAGAGATATGTGGGACATATTAGAGCAGCAGGATGTAGGGATATTGATCCTCGGACCTCTGATGAGGCTATTATGAGTATAGACTCCGGGAAGTGGAAAGAAGCCATGAATTCGAGATGGATTCTATGTACTCCAATAAGGTTTGGAACCTAGTTGATGCTTGAAGGTATTGTACCCATCGGTTGCAAGTGGATCTTTAAGAAAAAGATCGGAGTAGATGGAAAGGTAGAGACCTATAAAGCAAGGCTAGTGGCTAAGGGGTATCGTCAAAGGTAAGGTGTTGATTACGATGAAACTTTCTCACCCGTAGCAATACTAAAATCCATCAGAATTCTATTGGCTATTGCAGCACACTATGATTATGAGATCTGGCAGATGGATGTGAAAACCGCATTCCTCAACGGGAACCTCGAGGAGGAGGTGTATATGATGCAACCTTGAGGGATTAAGTGTCCAAGAACTGCCCGCCAGATAAGGTGTGTAGTTTGCTTAGATCCATTTATAGACTAAAAGCAAGCTTCCCAAAGTTGGAACATAAGATTTGATGAGGCAATCAGATCTTATGACTTAGATTAAACGAAGATGAGCCTTGTGTATACTGAAAAGGTAAGTGGGAGGGCGTTATCACCTTTTTGGTGTTATATGTGGATGACATCCTCATCATTGGGAATGACATAGGAATGCTATCCAAAGTAAAGGCTTGGTTATCTAGACACTTCTCCATGAAGGACTTAGGGGAAGCATCTTATATCTTGGGGATTAGAATTTATAGAGATAGATCCAAGAGGATGCTTGGCTTGTCCCAGTCCAAGTACATAGAAACTATTGTCAAAAGGTTTGGCATGGAAAATTCCAAGAGAGGTCTCATACCGATGAGACATGGGATATCGCTTTCTACGAATATGTCCCCAATGTCCCCAAAGACTCCAGAAGAAAGGGCGAACATGGATATGTACCTTATGCCTCAGCAATAGGGTCTATCATGTATGCCATGCTATGTACTAGGCCTGATATAGCGCATGCTCTGAGTGTCACGAGCAGGTATCAAAGGGATCCAACTTGAGCACTTTGAAAGCGGTAAAGTGTATCCTTAAGTACTTGAGAAGGACTAAGGATCTTTTTACTAGTATATGGAGGTAATAGCCTTAAGGTTGAAGGCTACACTGACTCAAGTTTTCAGTCTGATGTCGATGATAGCAAGTCGAATTCAGGGTATGTGTACACCTTGAATGGAGGAGCAGTGTGCTGGAAGAGTTCCAAGCAAGATACCACTGCTGACTCGACCATAGAGGCGGAGTACATTGCTGCATCAAATGCAGCAAAGGAGGGAGTCTGGTTGAAGTAGTTCATCACATATTTGGGAGTCGTGTCGGGTAGCGAAGAGCCGATCGCCCTATATTGCGACAACAACGGGGCAATTGCTCAAGCCGAAGGAACCTAGGTCTCATCGAAATCTAAGCATGTTAGGAGGTTCCACCTTATCGAGAGATCGTGACCAGGAGATGTAGCGGTGGAAAGAGTTCCATCCCAAGATAACATTGCAGATCCACTAACAAAGTCGTTGTCTCATTTTGTCTTTGAAGTCCGCGGGGTCGATGGGGATCGGACACATAGGTGATTGGCTTTAGGTCAAGTGGGAGATTGCTAGTCATAAGTGCCCGACAAGCCAATCACGTGAGTGATGGTATGCGTGTGACTTGATACAGAATCTTTTTTGCTTATTATATTTTTGGCGTATATCACTTTATAACTATTGCATAAATGCATATATATATTGTGATGTCCTTGGATTTGTGCAATGGGAATCGGACCGTGATGAGATCGATAATGAGATCGATTCACCTTTAAACACATATCCTAAATAATCCCGGTCATAGGTTACTTTCGAGAGGGACATCGTGATAACCGGATAGGCCCGGTGTGTCTTTGTATCCCGTCCATATGATGGATGCAGCTGGCCTCATAGCTTCTCGTGTAGGGACACTAGGGATACAATGCAGGTGCTCATGGAGAATGAGTTCACTGATTGATCCACTTACGAATGTTTGGATGGTTGATGATGCCTTATTGTCGGGCCAATGATTCCGTAGTCCTAGTGGTGTATCTGGTCCTTAGACTTGAGACACCAAGGATGTCCTGTATGAGTGCTCCACTCTTTGATACCAGACTTATAGGTTTGGCTGTCCCGCATCTAGTAATCTGGTCATTGGGAGTGGTAGTCGACTTCTTTAGGGCTATTGAGTGTCGATAGAGATCATCCACTCTGGCGTCATGAGAGGAATATCCCATGTGTTCTTGCTCAGACAAATCCCGGCGGGGTCATTCGGGTTGAGAGAAAAAAGAGTTCTCCTGGAGAATCCGATTAGAGCGAGACTTCGAGTAGAAACCGTATGGGTCGACAACACCATGCTCGATATCGGTCTCCGGGATATTAGATGGATGAGGACTATAGGTACATGGTAATCGAGGGGCGAATGGGTCCAATGGATTGGATTCCCCTGTATCGTCGGGGACTCTGACGTAGTGGCCTAGCACGTCCGTAGTCGATGAGTCAGTGAATTATTACAGAGATAATAATTCACCGAGTTAGAAGGAGTTCTCGGCAGTATGACTCTCACGCCCACTTCGATATTGGGCCTAGAGGGTCACACACATATGGTAGGCATTGCGATGAGTAGAGGTTCGGATATGAGATATCCCACGGAGAGCCTGTCTTATTGGATGCTGATCCAATACCCACTAGGGAAGGACCCATTAGGGTTTGACACGGGATCTCTATAAATAGGAGGGATTCACAGACCTCATAGGCTAGAGTCTTTGCTTGCTTTTCCTATTCTCCTCTCTCTCCCACCTCGAAGCCCGGAGTTTTGAGGGAGGGTCGTCCACAACCCTGCTGTGTGGATCACCGCTAGAGAGGAGGACGCTTGACCTCCTTCACCCTCTCCTAAGGATCTGCAAGGAAACAGGATATCTGATCTCCCTAGGTAACACAATCTCTATCACGCCAGTTTTGTATTTTATGGATTTTTTGCACCAATCTTATACGACGATGACGAACATCTTTTTGGGAATCGGGGATTTTTGTTTTCTTGTTCTTCCGCTGCGCATATGATGTCGCCCCCATGATTTCCCAACACGGTGGGCGGCGTGGCCAAAGCCAAAGGATGACCAAGCGCGGGCAAACCGCCGAAACCACCGCCAGTGGTGGCGGCCCGATCGTAGCGATGAAGGCACAAGCGGCACAAATAGCGCCGTGACGTGGCAACCATGCATTGGCGACGGTCGTCAGCGTGGTAGCAGCCACGCTGGCGTGGGTAGGAACCGTCGAGCGGTCGCCCTAGGCAAAGGCGTTTCAAGCGGCCGGTGGCGGTCGTCGCTAGCAACAACAAATGACTAGCCATGCACGCCAATCCAATGGCAGCACCGTAGTGATCGGCGTGCGAAGAAGCGGCAGCGCCCGCGCGGTAGGCGACGGTAGCAAGGCAGATTAGGGTTTTGTTATAATTCTGGGTTTTGACCTCGAGGCTAGGTTTTGCAAAATTACAATTCTACCCTTTGCAAATTTCGTAATTCCAGTTTATGTTATGTCAACATATTTATAATTTTACCCTCGAGTCTTTTTGCCAAATTATAGTTCTGCCCTTTGTGAATTTCTTAATTTCAGTTTATATCCTATCAAATATTTACAGTTTTATCATTATGAAATTGAGAAATTTGGTTTATATTCTCAATTATAAAATTAATAAATATGATTTATTATAATTATGATTGAATTTAATCATGATTATATTTTTTTTATTATTTGATTGGATTTAATTTTTGATTAAAAAAAATAAATTATGGTTTTACTTTATAGTTTTCTCATATGAATTATTGATTATACATGTGGTAAATAAAATTTAATTATTATTTTTGAATATATATTTAGTTATTCACATGTATATATTTGAAATTATGAAATAATATTTACCTTTCACGCAACGAAGATATAATTTATATGTTATCATGATTATCATATGAGTTTTCTTTTGCTGATTAAAGTTCAATAATTATTATGGTTATTCTATTATTGAACTGCTTAGCATTAATGTTCAATAATTATTATGGTTATTCTATTATTGAATTGCTTAACATTAATGTTTAAAAATTATTACGGTTGTTTTTCTATTATTGAACCCTTTTAGCATAAATTAAAGAAATTTTATGAATATTATTTGTAATTCATCTCTTTAACTTTTATCCTGACTTATAGTTGTCAAAGTGGCCTTGGATGATAAACTTTTTGTGATATAAATTACAATAAAGGTCTTATTATTTATAAGATATTTTAGATTGTATTTTATTTTTTTGTATTGGTCCCACTGACCACCAAAAGTGACCTGGACTAGTAATTTATAAAATACATTATGAAATTAGTCCTAAATGATATTAAATAAAAAATAATATTCATAATGATAGTATGAATCAGGATTAAAAAAAAATTAGTGAATATTATTTATAATTTATCTTCCTAAGTTTTATTTGACCCTAGGTAGCTACTAAAGTAGCTTGGGATGATAGGCTTATGGGATATGGATTACAATAAAGTTCATGTCATTCATGGGATATTTTAGACTATATTTTATCTTTTTGTATTGGTCCTATAGCCACCAAAGTGACCTGGATCAATAATCTATAAAATACATTATAGAATTCATCCTAAATGATATTAAATAAATTAATATTCACGATGACACATATAATTATGAGATTTAGATAATTTCAAAAGAGAATCTATTTTAAATAATTATGTGATGGGGTAGGATGATACTATTTTGGATATTCTTGCAGTTTAGGGTTGTATACCCAAAGGTAACAATACTATTCCACAATGATGGTATCAATCCTCCATAAGTGATTTTGAGTGAACACTAAATATGTCAATATTTTACCCAAAGGTGAAATATAGATGATATCAATAGTTCATCATATTTTGGAAACTCAAAGCATTAATGTTATATTATTACTGTGGCATTTCCTTTATTGTGTTTCTGTAAATGTCCCTATACTTTCTGAAATAAATGGCTTGAATATATACAAGTTGTATTGAGTAAGTGAGATCTTGATTAGATTAATTGAACATAACATAATATTGATTACTGAAAGTTCTGTGAAATAAATAATTGAGGTGACTGATCAAGAAATGTATGAAAAACTCAATTTTATAATACCTTTTTAAGTTATCAAAGAGTGGCAACTATGCATCCCGGCGAAATTCAATTTTCTAATCTTTTATTTGGATAATGGCATTTGTTAGGTTACATTGATGGTAATTGGGGCTTGTCTCCCATTATTTCAATGCCCTACAACATCCCAAACAAGATTCCAATCCAGCTCACAACTGTATATGTCAAGATGGTTCTATCCTCCAAGCTATTCAAGCTTCAGCTTGCCGACTGGCCAGTTCTCGATATCTTCATGTGTGTATCGCATGCATGGTCTACCCTTCAAACCACCTCCTGCAAATTCACGCATTCTGGGGTCACTTCTATCCAAGCTTATGGTGACGGTAAACAAGAGGGAGTACGCCCTGATTATCTACAACATACTGGTTACTGTATTGATGATTTAGCCTTGATAGGTTATTCTGCGTGACTTAAGAGGTTGTCATTCATACTTCTCAACGTCTCGACACCGACTACAAGGAATTGGTCATTGCATCTGCATGCATCAGCTAGTTCTCTTTTGAAGATCTTATGATAAACTCATCGACTACGATGTACTTCTAGTTGCAGGGATAAATCAGCTCGATCAACCGGCTACGTACCAAGTCACATAAGTCCAACGGAAGAGACTCTCAGATCACGTAACATCACTCAAGGTTTGCCATCGCACTCTTGATTTTGTGAGTTCCCATGCAACACCTCCTATCCTCCCAGAAGTCATTACTCTACTTCTCGCAAAGTGGTAACTCCAGCCATCATTCGCCTGGGCGCTCGGCCTCTACCGAAATATCAAAGATCTGCCTGCTTGGCCAATCAGACAAAGCCTACCACTCACAAGTTTGCCTTGAGCCTGCCCCTCGGCCTCTGCCTGGCTACACTAGCCTCTTCGTGAAAATCTCTTAACTTCTCCGCCACACTCCAGCTGCCCAACTGGATTGTCACTCTAGTGCCTCTCATCACATCACGATCTTCTTCAATTGTCTCTTCACAATCCCTATGGCATATGAAGATATCATCAGATGGTAAAGGACTTCTATAACTCATACCGGTTCCACAACTAATTTCATCAATATGTTTTACTCTCTATGATGTTTATGCGCCTCATATAAATGCAATCCCTATTTCTCGTAAGCTTCAATTTTGGAAAATATAACAATACTTCCATCAATTCTTTTCCATTCATTTCTTTGTTAAGGACTTGAGCACTGGGGCATCATTGGTCCAAGGTCCTAATAAAGACAACATTTACTAATGGTCAGCCAACTCTCATCAACCTGCACCATTGTTCATTCTTTTGTTATGCTCCAAATTTTCTGATGTGTGGTATCATGCCTGTTGGTCATCCCTCACCTTTTATCCAGCAGAAATTATTATCTCATCACTCTCTTCCTCTTTTTAAGTCCACTAATTCTATGATATACTAGATGATGTTTGTCTTAGTAATAAGAGCTTACCCAGCCTTGGCTTCCATCTTCCATTTCTCCTCTAAACCTTTTGAAATTATATATACCCATGTTCGGGGTCCTGCCCAATCTTATCTTTGATAAGTTCTGATTTTATGTTATTTTGTAGATCACTTCTAAGTACATACGGATATATCCTCTTTCTCTAAGTAAATCCGACGCTTCTTACATTTTTCCTCTCACTTTCCAAGTTGGTCAAAAACTATTTCAGTCTACCATTAAAACAAATACCTTATGGTATGTGTATCAAGCCCGCATCCCATCTCTGCCTTTTATGACATCTTTTCAACACCCTCAAGTCTCCCACATACTCCTCAACTATTGGTTCCAACGTGAACATCACATATAGAGAAATCGACTCTACACTCTACATCGTGCTTCCATGCCTTTCATTAATCTTTGGACAGAGCCTTTCAAACGTCATTCACCTAATTAATTGAATGCCTATACCAGTTCTACAATACCACCTCTTGACATCTATTTCACAGTTCTAACTTCTCAGAACAACCCGAAAGGTTCTATTGTTTGTTATCCTTGGTTGCCTCCCCTATGCCTCCTCATAAGTTAACATCTCATCTACTCCCGCGCCTTTATTGGTTACTCAATTGAACATAATGCTTCAACAAGCAATCTCCACACTGTGAAATTTTCATATCACGCCACGTTGTTCATGGAGTCTAACTTTCCTTCAAACCTTTCCATATCTGCCATACTTTGACTAATTTCACTATCCTCACCAGAGTACCTTTAGACTAATCTGACGAGCCTCCCATGACTTTGTTCATTTCCTCCTCCCCATTCAAGACACTATATCACTCCACCAATACTTGCCCAGCCTCTGCTCCTACTCCACTCCACTCTTTCTCCACCGATGGGCACAGACCCAAACACACCATCCTCCCTTAACCCTTCTCGCTCTCAAGTGCCCCCGACGCGGTTCCCCGCTGGGACCTGGCCAGCCACATCCTCACCAACATCACCTCCCAATCATGTCTGCCTCCAATCATTCACAAGACCACTCATTTAAGCATGGTATTTAAACTCGGGCCATGTACTTAACCTATAAGCTATCATGAATCTCTCATCCCCAAACGTTGAACCCACCACCTTCACTCAAGCCCAAAATCGCAAAGACATGCATCGCCATGAGTGAGGAATATAATGCTCTCCTCCATAATTCAACGTGGGATTTCATTCTTTCCATCCTTCTACAAAAACATCACTTCCGTGTAAGTGGGTTCTTAGAATTAAGCTGAACCTGCATGGCTCTGCTAACTTAAATAAGGCATCAAGGGCTAAAGGGTTTCATCAACGACTGGAGTTGATTTCATCGAGACGCTTAGCCTGCTTGTTAAACCCATTACAATCCTGGGCTATCTTGAGTCCGCTACTAGCACAATGGCAATTTCATAACAATCGGATATTAATAATGTCTTTCAGCACGGATCTCATCCTAAGATGTTTTATGCAACAACCCTCCGGCCTATCCCTAGCATTCACAAAGATGTTTGGTAAACTCGAAAGCCATTTATGGACTGCCGAGTTCAGAGCTTGGTACACTAACTAGCTCATATATTTTGACTTATGTCGGCTTTCTTAACTCCAAATCGACACTTCGCTATTTCATGGCCATCATGGGGAAACATATCGTATATTCTAGTCATAGGCTGCCCAAGCCTAATCACGAGCAGGACGCGTGACTTGATACAGAATCTTTTTGCTTATTATATTTTGGCAGATATCATTTTTTTTTTTTATAACTATTGCATAAATGCATATATATATTGTGATGTCCTCGATTTGCAATGGGAATCTCGGTGATGAGATGAGATCTACATAATGAGATTGATTCACCCTTAAAACACATATCCAAATAATCCCGCCATAGGTTACTCGAGAGGGACATCGTGATAACCGGATAGAATGGTGTGCAGAAGGGCCCGTCCATATGATGGATGGGCTGGTCTCATAGCTGCTCGTGTAGGACATAGGGACACAAGGACAGGTGCTCATTGGGAGAATGAGTTCACTGATTGATCCGCTTACGGAATGCTCGATGGTTGATGATGCCTTATTGTCAGACAGCGATTCCAGTCCTAGTGGTGCATTGGTCTCCTTAGACTTGAGACACCAAGGATGTCCCGTGGGATGAGTGCTCAGTCCTTTTGATACTGTGACTTATAGGTTTTGGTCCCAAATCTAGTACACCTGTCATTGGGAGTGGTAGTCGACTTTACGAGGGGGTTGAGGTCGATAGAGGATCATCCACTCTCTGCTGCTTGGCCATGAGAGGAATATCCCATGTGTTCTTGCTCAGACAAATCCCTGGCCGTGGTCATTCGGGTGAGAGAGAAAGAGTTCTCCTAGAGAATGGACAGAGCAAGACTCGAAAGAAACCGATGGGTCCTCGGACAACACCATGCCTCGATATGGCCTCGGGATATTAGATGGATGAGGGACTATAGGTACATGGTAATCGAGGACAGATAGGTCCAATGGATTGATTCCCCCTGTATCGTTCGGGACTACGGGCGAGTGGCCAAGTACGTCCAGAAGTCGATGAGTCGAAAGTGAATTATTACTGCAGATAATAATTCACTGAAAGTTAGAAGGAGTTCTCAAATGTGTATGACTCACTGCCAGTGCCTCATATTGGGCCTAGAGGGTCACACATATGGTAGGTATCATGATGAGTAGAGGTTCTGATATTTGAGATATCCGGGACGGAGCCCCTTGTCTTATTGGATGCAGATCCAATACCCACAGGGAAGGACCCATTAGGGTTTGGACACGTGATTCTATAAATAGGAGGGATCTGGGCCCCATAGGCTAGAGTCTTTGCTTGCCTTCCTATTCTCCCTCTCCTCCACCGTGAGGTGAGGCCTGGAGTTTTGAGGAGGTCGTCGCAACCCTGCATCGGTGGATCACCGCCAGAGAGGAGGACGCTTTGACCTCCTTCACCCTCTCCCAAGGATCTGCAAGGAAAAAGGGATATACGATCTCCCTAGGTAACACAATCTCTATAATGCCAGCTTTGTGTTTTATGATTTTTTTGCATCAATCTTCGCACGACGCATCTAACATTTTTTGGGAATCGGGGATTTTTGTTTTTTTGTTCTTCCGCCAAGATATGATGTCGCCCGCCATGATTTCCCAACAAAGGGTATCGAGCCATGTTGTTTTGGCGGAATGATTGGTTTTGAACCGCGCAGGTTGTGTTTAGGGAAGAATTTGAAAAAATTTGACGAAAAGTTTGGTGAAGGGCAGCAAGTTGTTGCCCCGACTGCGATGCCCGCGTTGTGGCTGGAAAACGCCAAAATCAAGCGTAACAACGGAAGCTGCGATGCAGCAGGCGAGTCGGCCAATAGCAACGGAGGAAATAATGATCGAGGGGCTTAAAAAAAGGAAGTCGGCATCCAATTGTCAGGGGAAGAGGCGCTAAAGGTAGCTTGTCCCATGGCGTCGAGGCTTCCATAGGCACGGTCACCGCGGGGCCAGCGATGGCGCTAAACCTGCAGGCCAAAGGCAGCACCGCCAAACCCCTAACTCCTCACGCTAAACTGTCTTGGTGACAAAGAGGGGTCATGATAAAGAGGCACCAATGGGGGCACGCCTACCGGCACCCAGCATTGCCTGCCGAAAGTTGAAATTAGGGTTTTGGGCAAAAAGATAGTTTTGCCCTTGGAATTTGAGAAATTCTAGTTTTCGTCTTTTGTCCAAATTACGAAAAAAATACCTTTAGAATTGAGAAATTCCCTACATGTCCCTGATTTCAAAAAAATATTAATTAATTAAAAGGTTTAGTTGATTATTATTTTTATTATTATCTAGTAGTCCTACATGATGATGATGATTATTTATACATGTGATGTATGATGTGTGGACGGATGATCATGGACCGTGTGATGTGTGTACTTGTGATTATTATTATTGAGGTCTGCGAACCTCCATTATATTTTCGTTTATTGTCGGCCTGCGTGCTCATGATTAAGTTGTAATCACATGAGGAGGGCGAGCGGAGCATGGATGCGAGATAAGGGACCCACGAGATCGACGATCGCGGATGCATGGAGATGCATCAAGATGTCGACGGAAACGAACGAGGACGAGATGGACGATCACAAGGGCATGGAGATGCACCGCTGCATTACATAGATCTTGATGAGTGATTAGATTAGGCACCGCTCGGGCCTAATCATATTAGGTTGTGGTCCATGATCATCCGATGTGATTGCTTATACACATACTAGATATGTATATATATTTGCATGCATGTAGATATATATTAAATATGTATATGTGTGACATGTCATATTAGGGAGACCAAATTATAGAAACATCTCGATAATATTAAGTCGGTAAACGGAGGCAATTAGATTGACCCACGGGCCTTCCATCGTTATGAGTAGGAACCCATTCCCTGTAGGTAGGTTGAGTTGGTCGAGTCCTCGAGACTCACCTATATCGCGATTCGCCATCTTGCTTATTTACATAGAGATGTCACCGTGACCGAGGACATGGTATGCTTGGTCGAAGTCCCTCGAGGGTATATCATCAAATCGCATCATCTTGTAACGAAGGTGTTGACTTAACCGAAAGCATCATGGTTGGTCGAAGTCCCTCGAGGCCATGGTGATTCTGGAGGCCAACAGGACGGAATCACAAGGAGTTGTGGATCGGCAAGAGTTGCCTACCTTTTTAGGCTTAGTGTGATTGGTCGAGTCCCCGAGGTTACACCAAGACGCCGATTGATCCCCGATCCCCACTAGAAGTTCGGCTGGAGACTTCCGCTTCACGGTCGAGGGTGTCGCGACTCGCTAGTAAAAAAATAGTGGGAGCATATTAAGATAGAAGTCCATATCTTGATAGTTTATTTTTTGCAAAATCTGCATGTTATTCATTTCTGCTACATCTTTATTTTCAGAAAATGTCGCCAAATCCCTTTACGTGGCATACTTGATGTCAACCGCCCATTGGTCCAAATTATACGGATTGGTTCCGTGAACTTGAGAATTGTTCTCACAAGCGGAGAAAATCGCGGTACGCCCTGATACAGTGATGCCTACCGAAGAAGGGGCAAGCGAGGATGAGATCGCCGCCACGGAAGTACATTGATGACTCCACCTTTGCTCGCTATATGTTGGGCTCTATGACTCCAGAGTTACAGAGAGACAACATGAAAAGATGGATGCCGATCCATTCTCCTACATGTCCAAAAAAATTGTTTGAGGAACAGGGAAGGACTCAACGATATGAGATATCCAAGAGCCTTTTTCCGCTTAGGATGACTGAGGGGACACCGCTCAGTAACCATGTCCCAAAGATGATTGAGTGGATAGAGAAACTCACAGTGTCTAGGAATGGTCCCAGAGGATAACTTGTGTGTGGACATTGTGCTTCGCCCCTACCAGATTCCTTTTCACAGTTCATAATGAATTTTAATATGAACAAGTTTTGAGGTGATTCTCCCAGAGCTCCTCAATATGTTGAGGGAGGCAGAGAGTACTATTAAGAAAGAGAAGCCAGCTTCTCTACACCGGGTGAGACCAGAAAGAAAAGGAAAGCAGAAAGGTCCCTTAAGAAGGGAAAGGGCAAGGGCAAACAAGGTAAAGCAAAGGTTGCTAAGAAAGACCAAAGAAAGGACAAAGGCCGCTGCTTCCAATGGTAAAGATGGGCATTGAAGAGAAACTGCAAAGAGTACCTTTGCAGAAAGGGCTTAAACAAAAGCTTGATGAAGCTTCAAAATATTCATGATCAGTTCCATTTGTCGACTTTATGATAACACATGGGTATTGATACCGGTAGTGCTTATCATATATGCAATTGTTGCAGGTTCTCGCAAGGCCTAGGAGACTACAGAGAGGCTTAGATGGACCTCAAGATGGGTAATGGAGCAAAAGTTCAGATTAGCTGTTGTTATTTAGGTCGCCCCCACATCCGCCTAGTGGAGCTTTTTTATTGCATTAGATGCATGTTATTTTGTTCCTTCTATTATCAAAAAACATTATTCCATTTCATGTTTAACAGCTTAGTGGATATAAATTTGTTTTTGAGAACAATGGTTGTTCGATATTATTAGATGATAAGATCATCACTTAAAAGGAACATTGCATAATGGTTTATTTATGTTAGACACCACTCCACACATATCATGAATGTAAATGTGTCCAAAAAGGAAACGAGATGAGTTGAACAAAGGCATACCTGTGGCATTGTAGGTTAGGTCACATCCATGAAAGAAGGATTCAAAAGTTGCTAAATGATGGATATCTAGATCCATTCGACTATGTGTCATATGCAACTTGTGAGCCTTGTATTCGTGGAAAACTGACCAAATCTCCATTTAGTAGAATCGAGAGAGAGCCAATGAGTTGTTGGAACTCATACATAGTGATGTATGTGGACCCATGTCAACTCATGCCATTGGAGGTTACTCCTACTTCATTACATTTATCGATGATTTTCAAGGTATGGATATGTGTACTTAATGAAGTACAAGTCCGAGGCCTTTGAGAAATTCAGAGAGTATAAGAATGAGGTGGAGAACCGTGACCGAAAGAGTATCAAAACTCTTCGATCGATCGAGGAGGTGAATACTTAAGTACAAGAGTTTACTCAGCCTCAAGGACCATGGGATATTATCCCAATGGACACCTCCTTATACACCCTCACCAATGGTGTCTCCAAAGGAGAAATCGAGACATTATTAGATATGGTACGGTCCATGATGAGTTTCGCTGACCTACCCATCTCATTCTCGGGATATGCCCTAGAAACCCAGCTTACCTTTTTGAACAGAGAGTTCCAACTAAGTCAGAGTGTCTACACCATATGAGATATGGAAAGGGAAGAAGCCCCATCTTAAGGTTGTTAAGATCTGGGGGCCCCCGCCCATGTTAGAAGACACAACCCCATAAGTTAGAATCAAGGACGAGCGATGCAAATTTGTGTGGGATACCCCAAGGAAACTTGTGGGTATTATTTCTATCATCTCGAGGACCAAAAGGTTTTTTTAGAAGTTAAGAGAGCAGTGTTCCTGAGAAGGAACACATTCTTGACGGAGAGACAAGGGGAGAATGATAGAATTGAGCGAGGTTGGAGAACCAAGCTCAAGCACCACTCTACATTCCCGAAGTCCTGCTCGTGTACCTAATACACAAGTCATCAACTTTACGCAGGTTCCGATAGAGTATCCCATCCTCCCGAGAGATATGTGGGACATATTAGAGCAGAGGATGTAGAGGATATTGATCCTCAGACCCACGAGGAGGCTATTATGAGTATAGACCGGGAAGTGGAAAGAAGCCATGAATTCTCGAGATGGATTCTATGTACCCAATAAGGTTTGAACCTAGTTGATGCCTCAAGGTATTGTACCCATCGGTTAAAAGTGGATCTTTAAGAAAAAAAAAGATCGGAGTAGATGGAAAGGTAGAGACCTATAAAGCAAGGGTTAGTGGTTAAGGGGTATCGCCAAAGGCAAGGTGTTGACTACGAATAAAACTTTTTCACCAGTAGCAATGCTAAAATCCATCAGAAATTATTATTGGCTATCAGAAAGACACTATGATTATGAGATCTGGCAGATGGATGTGAAAACCGCATTCTCAACGGGAACCTCGAGGAGGAGGTGTATATGATGCAACCCGAGGGATTCGCGGTCCAAGAACTGCCCAGATAAGGTGTGTAGGTTGCTTAGATCCATTTATGGACTAAAGCAAGCTTCCCCGAAGTTGGAACATAAGATTTGATGAGGCAATCGATCTTATGACTTCAAGTTAAGAACGAAGATGAGCCTTGTGTATACAGAAAGGTAAAGGGGGAGCTTATCACCTTTTTGGTGTTATATGTGGATGACATCCTCATCATTGGGAATGACATAGGAATGCTATCCAAAAGAAAGGCTTTGGTTATCTAGACACTTCTCCATGAAGGACTTAGGGGAAGCATCTTATATCTTGGGGATTAGAATCTATAGAGATAGATCCAAGAGGATGCTTGGTTTGTCCCACTGTGTACATAGAAACTATTGTCAAAAGGTTTGGCATGGAAAAATTCCAAGAGAGGTCTCATACCGATGAGACATGGGATATCGCTTACGAATAGTATGTCCCCAAAGACTCCTGAAGAAAGGGCTAACATGGATATGATACCTTATGCCTCAAAGAATAGGGGTCTATCATGTATGCCATGTTATGTACTAGGCCCGATATAGCGCATGCTCGAAAGTGTCACGAGTGTGTGTAAAGTGCGATCCGTGCTTTGAGACCGAAAAAGAAAGTGTATCCTTAAGTACTTGAGAAGGACCAAGGATCTTTTACTAGTATATGGAGGTAATAGCCTTAAGGTTGAAGGCTACACCTAACTCAAGTTTTCACCGATGTCGATGATAGCAAGTTTAATTTGTGGTATGTGTACACCTTGAATGGAGGAGCAAAGCAGGCCGGAAGAGTTCCAAGCAAGATACCACCGCCGACCCACCACGAGGGCGGGAGTACATTGCTGCATCGATGCAAAGAAAGGAGGGAGTCTGGGTGAAGAAGTTCATCACAGATTTGGGAGTCGATACGATAGCTTTACAAGTCGACTTCCTTATATTATGCGACAACTATGGGGTGATTACTCAAATAAGGGAACCCAGGTCTCATAGAAGGTAAGTGTTCGAGGAGGTTCCAGCTTTATAAGAGAGATCAGAACCCGAGGAGATGTAGCAGTGGAAAGAGTTCCATCCAAGATAACATTGCAGATCCACTAACAAAGCCGTTGTCTCATTTTGTCTTTGAGCTGCCACAGGGTCCGATGGGGATCAAACATATAGGTGATTGGCTTTAGGTCAAGTGGGAGATTGCTAGTCATAGGTGCCCAAAGAAGCCAATCACGTGAGTGATGGCACGGTGACTTGATACGTAAATTTTTTTTTGCTTATTATATTTTTGGCGTATATCACTTTATAACTATTGCATAAATGCATATATATATTGTGATGTCCTTGATTTGTGCAATGGGAATCGGATCGCGATGAGATCACGATAATGAGATCGATTCACCTTTAAACACATATCCTAAATAATCCCTGGCCATAGGTTACCGAGAGGGACATCGCGGATAACCGGATAGACCGGTGTGTCAGATACCCGTCCATATGATGGATGCAGCTGGTCTCATAGTCGCCGTGTAGGGACACTAGGGATACAAGATATGTGCTCATTGGAGAATGAGTTCATCGATTGATCCGCCACTAATGCCGGATGGTTGATGATGCCTTATTGTCGACAAACGATTCCAGAGTCCTAGTGGTGTATCCGGGTCCTTAGACTTGAGACACCAAGGATGTCCTGTATGAGTGCTCCACTCTTTGATACCGCACTTATAGGTTTGGCTGTCCCATCTAGTACAACCGGTCATTGGGAGTGGTAGTCTAACCTTTACGAGGGCTATTGAGTGTCGATAGAGGATCATCCACTCTCTAAGGCCATGAGAGGAATATCCCATGTGTTCTTGCTCGACAAATCCTCGCCGGGTCATTCGGGTTGAGAGAGAAAGAGTTCTCCCGAGAACTGATTAGAGCGAGACTCGAGTAGAAACCGTATGGGGTCTGGACAACACCATGCTCGATATATGGCCTCCTGGGATATTAGATGGATGAGGGACTATAGGTACATGGTAATCGAGACGCATGTGTCCAATGGATTGATTCCCTCAGATCGTCTGGGGACTACTACAGAGTGGCCTAGTACGCCCAGAAGTCGATGAGTCGAAAGTGAATTATTACAGAGATAATAATTCACCGAAGTTAGAAGGAGTTCTCGACAGTGTATGACTCACTGGCCAGCCGGGATATTGGGCCTAGAGGGTCACACACACATATGGTAGGTATCATGATGAGTAGAGGTTCGGATATGAGATATCCCACTTTGAGCCCTTGTCTTATTGGATGCAGCATCCAATACCCACTAGGAAGGACCCATTAGGGTTTGACACGGGATCTCTATAAATAGAGGGATTCACAGCCCATAGGCTAGAGTCTTTGCTTGCTTGCCTTTTCCTATTCTCCCCCCTCTCCACCCTCGTGAGGCCTGGAGTTTTGAGGAGGGTCGTCGCAAACCCTCCCTGGGGGATCACCGCCAGAGAGGAGGACGCTTTGACCTCCTTCACCCTCTCCTAAGGATCTGCAAGGAAACAGGATATATGATCTCCCCAGGGTAACACAATCTCTATAACGCAGTTTTGTGTTTTATGATTTTTGCCCCTTGATTTCCACCAATCAATCTTCAACAATCCTATCAAAGACTAACATCTTTTTGGGAATCGGGATTTTTGTTTTGTTGTTCTTTATCTTCCTTGGTGCTCATCCAATGCGGGAGTTCTATGAAGCTAAAAGACAATGGTTCACAACCTAAGTTTAATACCGTACATTGCCGCTATTTCATCTTAACTCAATTGGATAACGACCTACTCCAGAACTCAACATCGATTTCAACCCTTATAATATATTGTGATAATATTGAGCTACTCTATTGTGCTTAACCGTATTCCAAATTTCAAGATGAAACATATTGCTATCACTTCCACTTTGTACACATCAAGTTGTAGCCGTCAGCCTTCGTCTCTATGTTTATACTAACATCAATTGGTCAATCCATTTACTTAAACTCTAGCTCGTAAGAACTTTTGCATTACATCACCAAGATTGGCCTTGATTAAGTACTATCTTATGGGGGCATGATAAGTAGATGAGATTTTCCTAACCTGCTTGAGGAAATCTTTCACTCTTGAGGGAAATCCTCCTTAATCTATTGAGGAAAACTCTTCCTCCTAACCTGTATAAAAGGAAGGGATATGTTAATAACAATCAGCTTCTTCTACAACTTGTTTATCTTTTTTATTTTCAACAACTACAACCCTGATCAAACTACCATTCTAAGACAAAGCACTAACTGGACTCGATTCTCTGTTTCTGAGTTATCTTGGTTAGTATGATATAAGCCCTGTCAGTAATAGACGCATTCCTGTTAGCGCTGGTTCCATTTCTATTATCATTAGTTGTTTTCTATCTCCCTATGCGCTATATGGTACACTTATCCGGTTGCTCCCTTTTCTATTCTATTTGTAGTTTTCTAATGGTAGTTCTTTATTTTTCCAGTAGGCGTGTAAGGGTCTTGGTTAGTTGTACTTCAATTGTTGATAGCAGCGGTTCCGGCCGGTTAGACAGGTGTTCTAATCTATACCATATAAGCGAAAGAGTTACTTAGGGCCTTACGCCCTTCATTACAAGAGATTCTAGAAGGAGTCCACAACAAACAAAGACTTTTCATTTAAGAGTCGGAGACACGGGAAGGCAGCTAACGAATATCCGTTTTAGAGCTACGATTACTAGAAAATGAGTTAGGAGTACCAAGTGAGATAAAAGGAATTGTAGCTGGGGAGTAAAAGTACGAGTTTAGAACATAAGTATTGGAGAAGGAAAGAGTGTAGCGGCAGTGTGCTATGTTCAATGGCATACTAAAAATAAACAAGTAAGAGTAGGGTCAGCAGCTGCAGTCTCATCAGTCGTAAGGTATTTCAGTTCAACTCCTATTAGTAGTTAAGTTCTTCTGATTCATTAGGATAAAGAAGGAAATTAAGTAGCCGGAGAAAAGAAAAGCCCTATGTACAGGCAAAAGCCAGGATAGTGAGAATGAGATCAAGTAATGGCAGTTCAATCCTCTTGGGGTTGTCTGACCTACTAGTTCTTAGTTCCATCCTGTTAGTAGTGTTTGGTTGTCCCCGAGTTTGGTCTGTTAGGTGCTGTTTCCAATCTTAGTATCAACAGTAAAGCCCGATAGAGTAAAGGTTGTTAGATGATTAAGGTTGTTATTAGAAACTGTTATAGCTTGAAAACAAAATAATAATAAGGTGGATCGACATAATAATGAAGCTAATGAATGGCTCTAAAGCAGTAAAGTAGAGCATGGGGTAAAGAGTCAAGAAGCCCTGTCGTTGGTTGAAGCATAAGGAGAGCCCTGGTCCTGAGTGTCGTTTTCATTCGTTTTTTTTTTTTTTTTGTTGTTCCATTCTTTCCGGTTGGAGGTCCAAGCTTGGTAGGTTCCCTAGGGAATATGAGTTAAGACAATAAGAAGCACTATTTGCTTACCGCACTCATTTCATCCCCGTCGTGTTCAATTCTTTTAGTTCTTATGCCGATTCCTATGCCCCTACGCAGCTTGGATGACAATTCTTTTACTATCGGGTTTTTTACACACCCATTTGATTATGGCTTTACCTATAAAATAGATTTAAAAAACAAACTAGAGCAGTACTTCTGTTGTTCGCAGCTTATCCTTTACCTTTGCTTAGTCTACCGATCCTTAGTTTAGCTGCATTCTCTGCTCCATGCCTTTCATTCTTGAGTTGTAACTTCAATACCTAAAGTGCGGTCTCTCTTCTCTAAAACTTATACTGTTGCTCCTGAGGCTTCACCAAGTACTAACGCGATTTATATTCTAACCTAATCTTTCACTTTGTATAATAATACATTGAACTACTATCAACAACACCTCTTCTCGTAACTCTAGATTGAACTTATTAGCCCTTTTTCCCTCGGTAAACTAACCCCTCCTTTCTTGTTCTTTAAACACTACGTCGGGGATCCTCCGCTTGAAACTGATACCAGCGCTAACAGGAATTGAAGTGCCAATAAAAACAATCGAGCTGAGATAAAGAGCAAAAAACAATGCCAATAAAACTCTAGTGTCTGTGTGGGCATACAAATAATGGAACTGCACTAAGGGCTTGGACACTACCCCCTACCCTACAACAACTAAACTCATAACTCATACTGTAACTGCTTCTAACTCCTTTTGCCATTGCCTTGTAACTACTGATCCAGATCTTTTAAACAATGTCAATAGTACCTAAAATGGAGCAGAAGAACCCTACCAATACTCATAAAGGAAAGAAGAATTGAATTACTACTGGAAAGAACTAAAACACGGAATGAATGACAGGAAAGCAAGAATGGGCTCTTAACAGCAGAGATCAGAATTGCACTAGTATTCCAAGAGACAAGTCACGACTAGCCGAAAAAAGCAACTACTAGAGCAAGGACGAAACACTACCTAATAAATGAAACATATAATTCAGGATAAAGATGTCGGTCTGTCTGGAACTATAAGACCATAGGATATATCGTATACAGAGGCTAAGAATGCAAGAAAGTGTTTGTTTGCTTTATTATCCTAATTGAACTCTACAAGGTGTTCTCTGTATCCACCATGCTGTGTACTCCCCTTTCAGAATTGAGTGTAGTTACCTGCATTGGGAATTAACCCCATTAGTATAAGAGCGGGCGCTGAGAGGACAGGGATGAACTCATCGGTGTATCCCATAATTGCACCGGCACAAACAGCTACAAACATAGAAAATAACTGTGAAAACAGAAAAGAACTGGTTTTTTAGACTGCTTTTTGCCTTTAATTATTTGAAGCGCACTTTGGAATATAATAATAATATGATAAACCACATTCTAAATCTAAGTAGGGCCCCCAACAGAAAAGACTTAGCTTGTTTTGCCGGTGTCTCAGGTAAACCTCATTCTGATATGTAAACTGAATTCCTCCAGACCAGTTGATGCCTGTACTTCCCCGGCCCCTCTACTAGATGTGTGTTTGTGTCCCTGCCTGCTCCTATACGAGGATTAGATGCGTTTTGTGCCTCGTAGCAGGGTGGTGTTTACCAAGATAGAGTTTTTTCAATGACAAAGTAGAGGTTGGGGATGCCAAATAGAATGAAAATCCCACAACAAAGATAGAGCCGATGAATCGCGTGTTTGTTGGTAAGGCAAGGATCCCCTGGTTGGTTAATCAGATGAGGAAGAATTGAACTCGCCAAGCACTAGCCAAACAGACAAGTAGAAAAGGAACACCCAATAGTTGTACAAAAAAACATACTCTTTAGTTCACTTGCTCTCAGGCCTTACTGTTGAGATTGAGCCTCCTGTCCTGGCTTTCTTTCTTAGGCTTCATACCTATCCTGTTTATTTGTATTGATATATATATTTATATGATAAAACCAATTCCAAATCTAAGTAATAACCAACAAACAAAGAAATAACGTAGACCGGTCAGTTGCTTGGCCAGTTGCTTGTAGTAGTGTCTTGGTGGATCTATGTTATAGTTTGGGTACGCCCTCCACGCTTGAAGTCTGCCTTGCCGCTTTTAAGCATTCCCTAGGAAACAACACTCACACTCTTTTCGGTAGGGAGCTACACCAGTAGATCTATTCTTGCATTTGCCTTTGTTTACTTAGTTACTTGTCGGGTAATTGTTTGTCTGTTTGTCTAGTAGTTACTTGCGGAAATCAATAAGCAAATAAAGGAATGCACCTAATAAAGAGGAGCCCTCTTTAACTAGAGATGTAATTACATTCTATAAGACTTTACCTTTGGAACTGGTAACCATCCTACTAGATTGGGATGAAACAGTCCTCTGTGGACTTAGTAACCGCAAAAGCACACTAATAATGAAACTTCAAAGGCAGAATCAAACAAGTACATCCAAGGAAGAAAGCAAGGACATTAAGAATAGGAAGAAAGAAGTTAGTGGAGGCAACAGGGTCCGATTCCTTACTGTAAGATGAAGTATGTGAAGTCAGTAGTAACAGACCAATAATTTACAAGAGCAGAACTGCTATTAATAAGAAATAAATACAGGTGAGGTAGCCCTAGATACAGTAGAGCCTGGTTCAGGTTCCATAGTTTGGGAATGAGATAGGGGAATATCCGTTGTTTTAGAGTTATATACATTACTTGCCTACTTGCCTGGTCTTCACTCTACCTTGAATCTTACTACGTAGTCCTCTATTCTCACTATGTGATCCGCATTCTACCTTGAATCTTACTATGTGGGTTCTTACTCCGACTACGTGGTCCTCTACTATGAAACAACCCTGCCGCTACACACGAACAAAGGACTTGGTTATAACTAAGTTATAACTGCAGGAACTCTAACAGCCCTGCCGTGCAACATGAACACAGGAATTGTTATAACTTCGTTATAACATACGCAATTATTGCTGACGCCGAAAACATAGATCGTAATAACTTCGTTATGACTGGTTATTTGCTGTCGTAACATATTAGTAGTTACTTGCCCGGCTACGCCATTGCTTGGTGCTGCCGTGCAACTTTATGTTGCTTGGCCGTTACTTGCCCCTAGCCTGCTTGGCCCCCAAAGAAACTAGAAGAAAGTCTTATATCTTATATTATATCTCATATAAGTAAACAGAATAATGAATGGCCAAGCAGCTGGGCCAAGCAATGGAGCTGTCAAATAATAGCATTACTGGCTTTACCCGAAGATAGTTGGGTAGTTTGTTTGGATTAATACAAGCAATAATATCGAGTGGGCTGTTCCTAGGCTCGATAGAGTAGGGTTGTTCCTAGGCTCGAGTTCTTCTTTATTGTACTGTTCCATTCATGTTAGCACCGATTGATGGAGTTATTGTTAGCGCCAGTCCAATTATTCTCGCCATTATTTCACTGATGAGTTTAACTCTGTGTTATGTGATTGGAGGCAAGGTTTCATCTACCTTTTTCTTATTCAATGCCTTATTCCTTGTTTTATATATGTTGCTCGCGCATACAAACAAAGAAGTGAAATAGTAAATCGGAATAGAACTCAACTACCCAAGCCTAACTCACCAGTAGCCGAGCCTCACTTCATTAACTTTTCAAACCCAACTTACTTGTGTTTGCTTCAACCCGACTTATCCTACCGCATTCTTACTATCACGGCTATCGGTCTGTCCTGTCCCCCTTGGGTGAAGTATTAGATTTACTTGTTTGATTACTTATCCCGTGTTTCACTCCTACCTTTTCCTGTGGATCAGTCCCTCCCTTTATGAAAATACGATATCCATATCTCAGATTCTGACTATACCTTCTATTAGCCTGCCCTACGGACTAAACAAGCCTGCCTTTAAACCTGTATTTTGTCTTAGATGATTCTACTGTTGATCCCTGAACCGCTTCTGCCTATGTGCCTTCCCCTACTGTCTATTATTGCTCTTCCACGCGTAACTATTGTTTCTATCTCTTCTATATGTAAAATCGGTATGCCCACGCTAGAGTATTAGCCTGTAGCTACGGTAACACAGGAATTTCCACAAGTGCCTTAATTACTTCAATTGAAAAGAAAGAATCTCTACTCAATTAACTCAACAAACAAGGGTTTCTGTATCAACAATTCTATTACTAAGCGTCGGACCTACTAACTGCTTGTAAATATGATGGGTATAGGCATAAAGTATTTTTTTATCTATAAGGAAAAATAACTAGGTTGGCGAGGGGAGAAGAAAACAGGAATTGTAGTTGGTTGGTCATATAACAGGTAATAAGAATCACCTCTCTTGCAATGTTCTCTATTTTATCATTGTTGAAAACATGGGTCCCACTACTCCCCTTTGCACAGGGCGGGGGGTTCTCCAACTAACTAACAGAGGTTCTACTACTCCCTTGGTATATAGGTTATTCAATCTGGCGACTATTTACTCTTCAACTGCCTATTTATTCTTTATTACCCCCACTCAACGGAGTTGCAGTAATTATCAGTATGAGTATATCTTAAGTGAAGTCGACAATGGAATCGGCTGTATCAAGAGAATCACCAGTTCCAGTTTCATCTTTACAGATAGAAGGAAAGCCTAGGATCACCTAGCTCGAATTGAAAGAGATAATTCATGTTTGAGATCTGAACCTGTAGATTGAACTGGATATGAATCAGAAGAAGTAAAGTCGACAAGATCATCTGCCCTATAACTCGCAACATTATACGTTGTTTGGCCGTTGTTTGGCCTTGTTGAAGTCCTGTTAGCTCGGATTATATTCTTTTTATTTACTTGCTTGGATTCCCTTGTGCTTACTACTGCTACCTCCTTTAACCATAATTGAGCATGCTACTATGGGTATAAAATATAGTCTAATACTGCTGAAGGAATTCTTACTATCATAAACTCCAGTCTCGATACCTGTCTATAGGATTATACTCTTCACTGAATTTTCTATATTTTGGGGCGCTAAACTTAGTCGACTGCTTTCCTTCCCTTGCTTTGAGTCTTGTAATACTTTTTTCATTCACGCTTCTGTGTTTTCTTATTATAACGTATTTATCCGTTGTAGTTCTATCCGTACTGGCTACCATTCTTACTATCTTCCTGTCTACATTGCCACTCTGAACTGCTGCCTAATCAGAATGTAACACTACCTAATAAGACCTTAGGCTTACTGCCATAATCCCTCTTTGTTGGCAGAAGCCGCTTCTGCTTCTTCTGATTCTCTCCTCCAGATTTAGATTAAGGTTGACACTCGAATGTAGGCATTGAAGTCATCGGTTGTTTCTCATTAGCAATGATGAAGCTGTCAACTTGAAGGCCAAGAAGGGAGACTGCAAGTCAGTAGTTAGAGCATGAAAGCGGGTAGTTCTACCGTGAACTCCGAGGGGGGCCAGGCTGGCTGTTGTTAGTAGTTAAAGTCTGCTTGCCCGCACACAAACACATTCTTTTAGAGTTATTCGATTCTCGTAGTAAACATCCTGAGAGGCAGTAGCTGGGGAATGATAAACAGACAGTAAAGTGAGGCTTAGGTATAACAGTAGAAGCCTCCAAAAGCCTATAAGCGACAATGTGGGTGGGAATGAAAGAAACAGAATAAGAGTTGAGTTTGGAATGTCAAATACAAATACTGATATTAGATCGGGAGTTTCAGACGGTGGAAGAGTCGGCTAGGTATTTAAGAATTGAAGACAGTGGTGTCAGCTTGATCTACATTGGAATGAGGCTTGGAATACCGATAGTACGATTGACGGACAGCCACACAAGGGATAAGGCTCGGTCTTTATAGGCATGTAAGAAGGCTTTGACAGCAGGGACACATAATATTTCTTTTGTTCTGTGCGCCAGTTCACTATGCTAGTAACTTGTTTCATCCATCTTACCTTGGACTGGGGGACCAGAACTTTTATTATAATTACATTTGTAGATGCGCTGGGCCATATACATATTCTGTATCCCGGCCGGGTTTCTATGTCCTCCCACCACATATATCCCTTATTCCCAATCCATGGTCTACTACCCATATTCTTATTCCTATTTCTTATTATAGCAGATGCTGTGCTACATTGTACTCCGGAGAACAGAACGATAGGCAGGAACGCAAGGGTTAAACAAGTGAGTAAGAGTTAATATCAAAATAAGAAGCAAACAAGTAATTATCAGACTTAACTAAAGGATAGACAGCCTTATTAGGAGTAGACACATTCTTCTATAATGAGTTAAAGAACCCATGCCGGGGACTAGCATGAAAGCGAGTAGAGATAGACTTATTTAAAGGACAGTAGGAATAGGGAGTTAGGGAAGTGGACTCAATCCAACTGTAGAAGCCTACATCCTATAAGATCCTATAAGCCAAAGGGTTCCATTAGCAAGTCAGGTAGTAAGAATACCAAGAACAATATAGAGAATTACTTAAGAGGACCCCAATTTTAATAACTCTGCGGAGTGGACAAGCGATACATAAAATCAAGCTTCGGTTCTCTCTTTGAGTTGAAGTGATGTAGAGCACACTGCTCGATTCTTGTTAGTAGTGATATCGGCCTTCCACTAGTAGATGTATTCCTTTTCGATGTATCAACTCTTTATTTTTCGTAACTACTTATAGCTCGTAGTTGGATGCACTCTTTATTCAAATAGGCAGTGTCAGTTTGAGAGCTAGTGGATAAAATGTGAGGCCGGTAATGGAATACTTCAAGGGTTAAATACAGAGTTAAAAAGGTCGGGCCGGCTCGGAAGAGGAAAGGCATGAAAAGGAGGCTAGCTTATGTGCATTGGTCCTCTGGAGCGTGGTTAACTCGCATAGCGCTACAAAAAGAGTGTAGCGGCAGCAATTAAGCAAACCTATAGCTCGTATCAATAGAGTAAAGGAAAGTCTAAAACGGAACTACTCGTTCGGTGCTCGGAAAGTCCACTATAGTCCGTATCGAAACGGTGCTCAGAAAGGATAGATCATCAAACACCTGTCCGAGTATTAGTAGTTAATAGGGAGAAAATACGCTTTATGGAGAGGAATAACCTTAGTAGGGAATAAGCGTACGTTACGTCTCTAAACTTACCCTCCAGAACTACACTTACCAACTGGCCTTCCTGAACGATACCTCTATTTGTATTTGTCATTGAAAACCTCTACCTACTACACGCAACACAAACCTCTTGATTGAAACCATAGTATGGCATATAACATGCATAGTAACATAGGGTAGGGCAGGCTGAGATGAGGTAGCGGTGTACTTGGTGTTGTGCGCTAAATCCTAAAGGGCAGGCTTGGTTACTGCTCCAGTTGTTCTATATTCTTTTTGGTTTTCTGATACTTGGATGCTAGAGCATACCCTACTACTAGTTCTGATTGATACTACTACGCAGACTCACGCTCGAACTCATTAGCCTAACATCTTCCTGGCCAACTAAGGATTTGAGGTCAGAAGCCTAAGAATGCAAGACAGTAGTAACAGAGCCAAACTCGAACACTTGGAGAATGTCACAGGTAAGAGGTAAGAGGTAAGAGCCGGGGAGTGAAAAGCCTAAGTTCATAGTAAAGAAAGAAAAGCCAGGGCAGGGAAAGTACCAGCGCCAAAGCAAGGAGTTAGCATGGGAAGCGGGAGTTGATGAGCAAAGGTCCGTTTTCTAGTTAGTAGTTGGAATGCCAGTTGGTGAGGGTTGGTCTAGCCCTCTAAAGCAGGAGAGAGAGATCCCTGTTAGTACTACTTGGATTCCTTGCTCTTATTTCAATCTTGTATGCCTTTGTTTCATTACGAGAAGCGCTCATCCAATTCTTTTCTTCTTGTATTTCTTCCTCAAGGTAGAGTGGTTCTCATTCCGATAAGAGTAGGCCTAACCTAGACTTACTACTAGTTGCTTTTGACTCCGCGCCCACAGCAATCATTCTTCTTATTCTGTTTTCTTATTTGTATTGGTAGTAGTAGTAGGTGAACTATACGCATGGTATATACCGCTGCGCTAGGCAGGAAAGTCAGGCTCGGCATGAACACCAGCAATACAGTATTTGAGAGTCAGGATCTAATGTCGGTAGGGTATTATTGCAGTTTGTTGTGGATACTCCCTATAGAAAACTGATTATTCAAACTGGTGGAGGCAGAATACGATTTATAGCTCTTTTTGCTTTTTTCATAGAGTTTTTCTACGTCGAGGTCCAGAGCGAACCAACCATACATATAGTTAATGAAACTGGAATCAGGAAGGCTTTCAGACGGACTATCAGGCTAAAAGAGAAACTCCTGGGTATGTCGTCACGGCATCTAATTATCCTACCTACCATAGCTTTCTGCAAAAGGTTATTAGTTGAGGGCAAATGTTTCACTTGGTAAAATGGAATGGTTGAATATACTTTAACTCTTGCTTGCACGGGGAATGTTTTATATCCCTTATAGATATGACACAAAAAAAAAGATAGCATACTTGCCCTTTGTGGAGAATACCATCGCTCTATGATTCCCAGCCCGAATCCAATACTTATTCCCTTCCTTTAAAAGAGGGCAGGTGACCCTATCTTCCACAGTGGAAAGAAAAAAGATTCGAACGAAAAAGAACAGTTGTCACTAATCTCAGTGTATAGCAGAGCATAGGAATTCCATCTCCTACACACCCAGGTAATCACAGCTTTCTTTCTTCCCCACCTGATTTGAATGTTCCAACTCAAGGAAATTGGCCTCAAAGCGCTACAGTTCCAGTTGGCTGCAGTCGAGTCAATCCCATTCGTGCCCCCCAGTGGAACTCTCTTCTCTTACCCCTTATGAAATCTTGATCTTGCTTTTGGATTTTCTTATTAAGACTCTTCCATGTTTTCAGCGGTATCGAACCTAAGCACTGAAGGAATCGCGTTCAATGACCATTTCCATTAAGAAGAAAAGCTATTAATATTGTACAAAAAGCGGGGTTCTCTCAAGCCAGTTTATCTAATCGAGGTGCACTTCCTTTTTGATATTGACTTCTACCATGCCCTTTGGAAAAGCTCCTTATAATCATTTATTTACCCCAAATACATCCAACTGCCCGCCCGATATACACGTTGTTTTATTGACTTTGCTAATAAAAGGACAGGTAGCCCCGCCTGTAGGAAAGACATGCAGAGCCGATCAATAGCACCGATAGCGGAGCCCTGTTTGGTTTCTTTCTACTCTTGATTTCCTGCCTTGCCTTACTTTTCTACCGCACTGCTTTAACCTCTGTCTCATTACTTATATCTCCACATTCAACACATTAAACTGCTTCCTTTGCCTTTTCACTAACTTCTTTCTTTACAAATATTTTTACCAATACTTCATTTCATCTTTCAAGTGTTAGATTACGGTCTCATTTAATTAGGTAAGATATATTATAGATATTATTGGATTGGTTATTGGCCAATAGAAAAGAAGTCCATGTTCAAACAAGATTACTTAGAGATAACCTTGATGGGAGGAACTATCCTAATAACTTATCTTAGACCTTCCGCTTCCTCTTTTATAAAATAGACGGGACCTTTAGAGGGCTATGTGCATCATTAGTGTGTATCCGAGTAGCATATTAGAAATTGAGAGATTAAGGTTTTTTCTTAATCTCTCCCATAATCCCCTAATCCATCAATCTAGGTGGTCCCCGTGGAAAAAATAGAAAGAGAAAAAATAGAAAAAGATGAGAAGGATCTAGTTCTCTCTGCAGCATCCTTGCAGATTGATATTTGTGATCCAAGATGAAGCACTTGTAGATCGATAAGGTTTATTTTTCTAAACAACATGAAAAGGCACGATCATAATATTGTGAGATCTAATTTATTTGATTTCAATCTTGGCATAAAAGTTTTCCAGACATTACGGATAGCATGATTACAGATTTTTATGTTAACAATTGGTATCGAGCCAAGTTCTTGAGATCGATATATTAGTTCTATTATTTTTGTTTATGATGCCCGAATGATTCATTGGATATTATTGGTCTGTTTTTTTCTATATGATTTGCCTCTATTCGTTTTATGAAAGCAATATATAATTTTATGTTTGATCGATGAATTTAATCGCTTACTATCATCGATGTTATTGAGACGATCAACTCTATTAATCGTTGTCAACGAATGGTATGTATACCACCCCATAACCACGCATCACGGGCCGCGGCGTTAAGTAGTGGTCCGCCATGCTGCCGGTGGCACCACGCGGGCATCCCGCACCACCTATAAACGCTATGATCGTGGAAGCACGACTGCACACTCATGTGTTGAAGGTGGCGGCCGCCCTCACGACAATCACGGAGTGATGGCACGATGACTTGGATACAGAATCTTTTTGCTTATTATATTTTGGCGATATCACTTTATAACTATTGCATAAATGCATATATATATATTGTGATGTCCTTGATTTGTGCAATGGGAATCGGATCGTGATGAGATCACGATAATGAGATCGATTCACCTTTAAACACATATCCAAATAATCCCTTTGGCCATAGGTTACCGAGAGGGACATCGTGATAACCGGATAGACCGGTGTGTCAGATACCATCCATATGATGGATGCAACTGGTCTCATAGCCGCCGTAGGGGACACTAGGGGATACACAAGTGCTCATTGGAGAATGAGTTCATCGATTGATCCGCTATTTTAATGCTGGATGGTTGATGATGCCTTATTGTCGACATTCGATTCCGTAGTCCTAGTGGTGTATCGGGTCCTTAGACTTGAGACACCAAGGATGTCTCTGATGAGTGCTCCACTCTTTGATATCTGACTTATAGGTTTGGCTGTCCCCTGCATCTAGTACAACCGGGTCATTGGGAGTGGTAGTCGACTCCACGAGGGCTATTGAGTGTCGATAGAGGATCATCCACTCCTCGGGCCATGAGAGGAATATCCCATGTGTTCTTGCTCGCACAAATCCGCCGTGGTCATCGGGTTGAGAGAGAAAGAGTTCTCCTGAGAATCCGACAGAGGGAGACTCGAGTAGAAACCATATGAACCGGACAACACCATGCCGAGCATACGGGCCTCGGGATATTAGATGGACGAGGGACTATAGGTACATGGTAATCGAGACGCATGTGTCCAATGGATTGGATTCCCTCAGATCGTTGGGGACTACTGGCAGTAGTGGGCCAAGCACGTCCAGTAGTCGATGAGTCGAAAGTGAATTATTACAGAGATAATAATTCACCGAAGTTAGAAGGAGTTATGACAGTATGACTCACGCCCAGCTCGATATTGGGCCTAGAGGGTCACACATATGGTAGGCATTATGATGAGTAGAGGTTTGGATATGAGATATCCGGACGAGCCCTTGTCTTATTGGATGCAGATCCAATACCCACTAGGGAAGGACCCATTAGGGTTTGACACGGATCTCTATAAATAGGGAGGGATTCTGGCCCATAGGCTAGAGTCTTTGCTTGCCTTTTCCTATTCTCCTCTCCCCTCTCCACCTCGTGAGGCCCTGAGTTTTGAGGAGGGTCGCCGCAACCCGGCCAGGTGGATCACCGCCAGAGAGGAGGACGCTTGACCTCCTTCACCCTCCCTAAGGATCTGCAAGGAAACAGGGATATACGATCTCCTAGGTAACACAATCTCTATAATGCCAGTTTTGTGTTTTATGATTTTTGGCGCATCAATCTTCGCATCTCCATCTACTAACATCTTTTGGGGAATCGGGATTTTTGTTTTCTTGTTCTTCCGCCGCAAGCATATGATGTCGCCCCCATGATTTCCCAAACGCGGTATCGTGAGCTGTTGTTCGTATGAAAGTGATTGGTTTTGAACCGCGCGGTGTTGTGTTTAGGAAGAATATTGACGTCAAAAAATCGCTGACGAAAAGCGAGGAAGGGCAAAGAGCTTGCTGCCCTCGATCCGCGATGCTCAGAAGCCATGGGCAGAAGAAAGAACCATAGCCAGCACCATAATACGCGATGCTAAACGCTGTGCCTGGCAGCAGCCGGCGGGATGTTTGCAGAAGTTTATACCGGCTGGGTCGGGTGTTCCATGGGTAGAGGCGTCATGGATCACCGACCACGGGCAGGATCGTCAGGGGCAACAATACTGGCCGAGAGCACCCCGGGCAGCGCGCCCGGCCGCCAAGGTTCCCATCGCAAAAGGGAGAGAGGCGGCAAATGCAAAGCACCGCCATGGTGTCAAGCGCCTGCCCTCACAGCGTAATCGCCACGGCTGGGTGGCGCAAGGCACGGTAAAAGAGAGGGAATTAGGGTTTTGGGCAAAAGGACAAGTAGGCCAGAGGAAGAGGAATTAGGGTTTTGAGAAAAGGACAAGCGTGGAATTTGAGAAATCCAAATCCAAATTAAAATACCCTTAGGAATTGAGAAATTCCCTACATGATTTCGATTTAAAAAATATTAATTAATTAAAAGGTTTAGTTGATTATTATTTTTTATTATTATCTAGTAGTCCTCGATGATGATTATTTATACATGTGATGTATGATGTCCACAGATGATCATGGATCGTGTGATTAGTGTACTTGTGATTATTATTATTAAGGTCATGAACCTCCATTATATTTTCGATTTATTGTTTCCGGGCTTGCGTTTATGATTAAGTTGTAATCACATGAGGGAAGAACGGAGCGTGGATGCGAGAGAAGGGACCCACGAGACGGACGATCGTGATGCATGGAGATGCATCAAGATGTCGAAACGAAAACCCAGGGGACGAGATGGACGATCATGTGGCATGGAGATACACCGCTGCAACACATAGATCTTGATGTGAGTGATTAGGCCTCATCGCTCCGGGCCTAATCATATTAGGTTAAGGGTCCATGATCATCTCGATGTGATTGCTTATACACATACTAGATATGTATATATATTTGCATGCCATGTAGATATATATTAAATATGTATATGTGTGACATGTCATATTAGGAGACCAAATTATAGAAACATCTCGATAATATTAAGTCGGGTAAACGAGGCAATTAGATTGACCCACGGCCTTCCATCGTTATGAGTAGGAACCGATTCCGGTGTAGGTTGAGTTGGTTGAGTCCTCGAGACTCACCTATATTATTATTCATTATCTTGTTTTATACATAGAGTTGTCACGGTGACCTGAGGACATGGTATGCTTGGTCGAAGTCCCTCGAGGGTATATCATCAAATCGCACTCATCTTCAGAACGAAGGTGTTGACTTAACCGAAAGCATTATGGTTGGTCGAGTCCCTCGAGGCCATGGTGATTCGGAGGCCTAATGGGGCGGGGAATCACTAGGAGTTGTGATCGACAAGAGTTGCCTCACCTTTAGGCTTAGTGTGATTGGTCGAGTCCCCGAGGTTACACTAAGACGATTGATCCTGATCCCCACTAGAAGACCTGCTGAGACTTCGCTTTCGCGTCGAGGGTGTCGCGTGACTCGTTAGTAAAATAGTGGGAGCATATTAAGATAGAAGTCCATATCTTGATAGTTTATTTCTTGCAAAATCTACATGTTATTCCATTTCGCTACATTTTTTTTTTCAGAAAATGTCGCTTTCAAATCCCTTTACGTGGCATACTTGATGTCAACCGTTTATCGGGTCCAAATTATAATGGATTGGCTCAGTAACTTGAGAATTATTCTCACAGCGGAGAAAATATATGTCCTGATCTGATGATGCCTACGCCCAAGAAGGGCAAGCGAGGATGAGATCGCCGCCACGTGAAGTACATTGATGACTCCACTCTTGCTAATGCTATATGTTGGGCTCTATAACTCGAGAGTTACGAGACAACATGAAAAGATGGATCTAGATCCATTCTCCTACATGTCCAAAATTGTTTGAGGAACAGTGGAAGGACTCAACGATATGAGATATCTAAGAGCCTTTTCCGCTGCTAGGATGACCGAGGGGACACCGCTTGAACCATGTCCCAAAGATGATTGAGTGGATAGAGAAACTCACAGGTCTAGGAATGGTCCCTAGAGGATAACTTGTGTGGACATTGTGCTTCGGGCCCCTACCAGTTCCTTTTCACAGTTCATAATGAATTTTAATATGAACAAGTTTGAGGTGACTCTCCCAGCTCCCTCAATATGTTGAGGGAGGCAGAGAGTACTATTAAGAAAGAGAAGCCAGTTCTCTACACTGGGTGAGACCAGAAAAGAAAAGGAAAAGCAGAAAGGTCCCTTAAGAAGGGAAAGGGCAAGGGCAAACAAGGTAAAGCAAAGGTTGCTAAGAAAGACCCAACAAAGGACAAAGGCCGATGCTTCCACTGTGGTAAAGATAGGCATTGAAAGAAAACTGCAAAGAGTACCTTGCAGAAAGGGGAAACAAAAAAGCTTGATGAAGCCAGTGCACATTCATGATCGGTCTCCATTTGTCGGACTCTTATGATAACACATGGGTATTGGATACAGGTAGTGCTTATCATATATGAAATTGCAGGTTAGTTCGGGCAAAGCCTAGGGAGACTACAGAGAGGCGAGATGGACCTCAAGATGGGTAATTGAGCAAAAGTTGTGTATTAGGCTGTACAGGTCGCCCCTACATCCGCCTAGTGGAGCTTTTATTGCATTAGATGCATGTTATTTTGTTCTTCTATTATCAAAAACATTATCTCCATTTTATGTTTAATAGTTAGTGGATATAAATTTGTTTTTTGAGAACAATGGTTGTTCGATATTATTAGATGATAATATCATCACGAAAGGAACATTGCATAATGGTTTATTTATGTTAGACACCACTCCACATATCATGAATGTAAATGTGTCCAAAAGGAAACGAGATGAGTTGAACAAGGTGCATACCACATGGTATTGTAGCTAGGTCACATCCATGAAAGAAGGATTCAAAAGTTGCTAAATGATGGATATCTAGATCCATTCGACTATGTGTCATATGCTTAACTTGTGAGCCTTGCATTCGTGGAAAACCCGACCAAATCTCCATTTAGTAGAACTGGAGAGAGAGCCAATGAGTTGTTGGAACTCATACATAGTGATGTATGTGGACCCATGTCAACTCATGCCATTGGAGGTTACTCCTACTTCATTACATTTACTGATGATTTCTCAAGGTATGGATATGTGTACTTAATATAGTACAAGTCTGAGGCCTTTGAGAAATTCAGATAGTATAAGAATGAGGTGGAGAACCAGACTGGAAAGAGTATCAAAACTCTTCGATCAGATCGAAGAGGTGAATACTTAAGTACAGAGTTTTCTCAGTTCCTCAAGGACCATGGGATATTATCCCAATGGAAACCTCCTTATACACCTTAGCTCAATGGTGTCTCTGAAAGGAGAAATCGTACATTATTAGATATGGTACGGTCCATGATGAGTTTTATTTGACCTACCCATCTCATTCTGGGGATATGCCCTAGAAACCTAACTTACCTTTGAACAGAGTTCCAACTAAGTCGGTAGTGTCTACACCATATGATATGGAAATGGAAGAAGCCTCGATCTTAAGGTTGTTAAGATCTGGGGCTGCCCTGCCCATGTTAGAAGACACAACCCCGATAAGTTAGAATCAAAGGACAGAAGCGATGCAAATTTGTAGGATACCCCAAGGAAACTTGTGGGTATTATTTCTATCATCTCGAGGACCAAAAGGTCTTTGTAGCTAAGAGAGCAGTGTTCCTTGAGAAGGAACACATTCTTGACGGAGATAGTGGGAGAATGATAGAATTGGCGAGGTTGGAGAACCAAGCTCAGCACCACTCCCCACCGAGTACTGTTCAGGTACCTAATACACAAGTATCAACTTCACGCAGGTCCTGATAGAGTATCCCATCCTCTGAGAGATATGTGGGACATATTAGAGCAGAGGATGTAGAGGATATTGATCCTCAGGACCCACGATGAGGCTATTATGAGTATAGACTCGGGAAGTGGAAAGAAGCCATGAATGCGAGATGGATTCTATGTACTCCAATAAGGTTTGGAACCTAGTTGATGCTTAGAAGGTATTGTACCCATCGGTTTGCAAAGTGGATCTTTAAGAAAAAAGATCAGGGAGTAGATGGAAAGGTAGAGACCTATAAAAGCAAGGCTAGTGGCTAAGGGTATCGTCAAAGGTAAGGTGTTGATTACGATGAAACTTTCTCACCCAGAGCAATACTAAAATCCATCAAATTCTATTGGCTATTGCAGCACACTATGATTATGAGATCTGGCGGATGGATGTGAAAAAACCGCATTCCTCAACGGAACCTCGAGGAGGAGGTGTATATGATGCAACCCGAGGGATTCGTGTCCAAGAACCGGATAAGGTGTATGTAGTTTGCTTAGATCCATTTATAGACTAAAGCAAGCTTCCCAAAGTTGGAACATAAGATTTGATGAGGCAATCGATCTTATGACTTCAAATAAGAACTAAGATGAGCCTTGTGTATCTGAAAGGTAAGTGGGGAGCGTTATCACCTTTTGGTGTTATATGTGGATGACATCCTCATCATTGGGAATGACACATAGGAATGCTATCCAAAGTAAAAGGCTTGGTTATCTAGACACTTCTCCATGAAGGACTTGGGGAAGCATCTTATATCTTGGGGATTAGAATTTATAGAGATAGATCCAAGAGGATGCTTGGCTTGTCCCAGTCCAAGTACATAGAAACTATTGTCAAAAGGTTTGGCATGGAAAATTCCAAGAGAGGTCTCATACCGATGAGACATGGGATATCGCTTTTTCTGAATATGTCCCCAATGTCCCCAAAGACTCGGAAGAAAGGGCTTAACATGGATATGTACCTTATGCCCCGCCAATAGGGTCTATCATGTATGCCATGCTATGTACTAGGCCTCGATATAGCGCATGCTCGAAAGTGTCTGGCGGGTATCAGCGGATCCGTGCTTTGGAGACATGGAAAGTAGTAAAGTGTATCCTTAAGTACTTGAGAAGGACTAAGGATCTTTTACTAGTATATGGAGGTAATAGCCTTAAGGTTGAAGGCCTGACGACTCAAGTTTTCGACCGATGTCGATGATAGCAAGTCGAATTGTGGTATGTGTACACCTTGAATGGAGGAGCAAGCAGTGTCTTTGGAAGAGTTCCAAGCAAGATACCCCGACGACGACCATAGAGTGGAATACACATTTGCATCAAATGCAGCAAAGGAGGAGTACGGTTGAAGTAGTTCATCACATATTTGGGAGTCGGTCGTAGCGAAGAGCCGATCGCCCTATATTGCGACAACAACGGGGGCAATTGCTCAAGCGAAGGAACCTAGGTCTCATCGAAATCTAAGCATGTTTCGAGGAGGTTCCACCTTATCAGAGAGATCGTGACCCGAGGAGATGTAGTGGGGAAAGAGTTCCATCCGAAGATAACATTGCAGATCCACTAACAAAGTCGTTGTCTCATTTTGTCTTTGAAGGCACGGGTGCGATGGGGATGGCACACATAGGTGATTGGCTTTAGGTCAAGTGGGAGATTGCTAGTCATAAGTGCCCAACAAGCCAATCACGTGAGTGATGGTAATACGTGTGACTTGATCTGAGAATCTTTTGCTTATTATATTTTGGCGTATATCACTTTATAACTATTGCATAAATGCATATATATATTGTGATGTCCTTGGATTTGTGCAATGGGAATCGGACCGCGATGAGATCACGATAATGAGATCGATTCACCTTTAAACACATATCCTAAATAATCCCGGTCATAGGTTACTTTCGAGAGGGACATCGTGATAACCGGATAGACCGGTGTGTCAGATACCGTCCATATGATGGATGCAGCTGGCCCTCATAGCGCCGTGTAGGGACACTAGGGGACAAGACAGGTGCTCATTGGAGAATGAGTTCACCGATTGATCCACTTACGGAATGCTGGATGGTTGATGATGCCTTATTGTCGACAACGATTCAGAGTAGTCCTAGTGGTGTATCGGTCCTTAGACTTGAGACACCAAGGATGTCTGTATGAGTGCTCCACTTTGATACCGGACTTATAGGTTTGGTGTCCCGGATCTAGTACGGTGGTCATTGGGAGTGGTAGTCGACTTTTACGAGGGCTATTGAGTGTCGATAGAGGATCATCCACTCGTCATCATGAGAGGAATATCCCATGTGTTCTTGCTCGAACAAATCCCGGCCAGGGTCATTCCGGGTTGAGAGAGAAAGAGTTCTCCGGGGAGAATCCGATTAGAGCGAGACTGAAAGTAGAAACCGTATGGGTCCGACAACACCATGCTCGATATATCTCGGTCTGCAGGATATTAGATGGATGAGGGACTATAGGTACATGGTAAGCGAGGACGACAGGTCCAATGGATTGGATTCCCCAGAGTCGTGCGGGGACTACGACGTAGTGGCCTAAATACGTCCGTGAGTCGATGAGTCAGTGAATTATTACAGAGATAATAATTCTTTGAAGTTAGAAGGAGTTCCGACAGGTATGACTCACGGCCCATTTCGATATTGGGCCTAGAGGGTCACACACATATGGTAGGCATTTTGATGATGAGTAGAGGTTTGGATATGAGATATCCGGACGGAGCCCTTGTCTTATTGGATGCTGATCCAATACCCACTAGGGAAGGACCCATTAGGGTTTGACACGGGATCTCTATAAATAGGAGGGATTCTGACCTCATAGGCTAGAGTCTTTGCTTGCTTTTCCTATTCTCTCTCTCTCTCCACCTCGGAAAGCCCTGGAGTTTTGAGGAGGGTCGTCACAACCCTGCTGTGTGGATCACCGCTAGAGAGGAGGGCGCTTGACCTCCTTCACCCTCTCCTAAGGATGCAAGGAAAGCAGGATATCTGATCTCCCTAGGTAACACAATCTCTATAATGCAGTTTTGTATTTTCAGCGATTTTTGCGCACCAATCGCCGACGATGACGAACATCTTTTTTTTGGGAATCGGGGATTTTTTTGTTTTCTTGTTCTTCCTCGCATATGATATGATGTCCCCCATGATTTCCCAACCACGATTAGGCGGTGGCGGCCAAGCCAAAGCGATGACCAAGCGGGCAGAAATCATGGCGACCACCCACCGAGTAGTGTAAATGTGTGATGAATGGCACAAGCGGCACAAGTAGCGCCGTGACGTGGCAACCATGCATTGGCGACGGTCGTGCGCTGGTAGCAGCCACGCGTGGGTAGGAACCGTCGTAGCGGTCGCTCCTAGGCAAAGGCAGCCCAAGCGGCGGTAGCGGTCGTGCGCTAGCAACAACCGCGGCTAGCCATGCACGCCGTCCAATGGCAGCACCGTAGTGATCGCGTGCGAGTAGCGGCAGCGCCGCACGTGTAGGCGACGGTAGCAAGGCAGATTAGGGTTTTGTTATAATTACGGTTTTGACCTCGAGGCTAGGTTTTGCAAAATTACAATTCTACCCTTTGCAAATTTCGTAATTCCAGTTTATGTTATGTCAACATATTTATAATTTTACCCTCGAGTCTTTTTTGCCAAATTATAGTTCTGCCCTTTGTGAATTTCTTAATTTCAGTTTATATCCTATCAAATATTTACAGTTTTATCATTATGAAATTGAGAAATTTGGTTTATATTCTCAATTATAAAATTAATAAATATGATTTATTATAATTATGATTGAATTTAATCATGATTATATTTTTTATTATTTGATTGGATTTAATTTTTGATTAAAAAAAATATAAATTATGGTTTACTTTATAGTTTTCTCATATGAATTATTGATTATACATGTGGTAAATAAAATTTAATTATTATTTTTGAATATATATTTAGTTATTCACATGTATATATTTGAAATTATGAAATAATATTTACCTTTCACGCAACGAAGATATAATTTATATGTTATCATGATTATCATATGAGTTTTCTTTTGCTGATTAAAGTTCAATAATTATTATGGTTATTCTATTATTGAACTGCTTAGCATTAATGTTCAATAATTATTATGGTTATTCTATTATTGAATTGCTTAACATTAATGTTTAAAAATTATTACGGTTGTTTTTCTATTATTGAACTGCTTAGCATAAATTAAAGAAATTTTATGAATATTATTTGTAATTCATCTCTTTAACTTTTCTCTGACTTATAGTTGTCAAAGTGGCCTTGGATGATAAACTTTTGTGATATAAATTACAATAAAGGTCTTATTATTTATAAGATATTTTAGATTGTATTTTATTTTTTTGTATTGGTCCTACAGCCACCAAAGTGACCTGGACTAGTAATTTATAAAATACATTATGAAATTAGTCCTAAATGATATTAAATAAAAATAATATTCATAATGATAGTATGAATCAGGATTAAAAAAAATTAGTGAATATTATTTATAATTTATCTTCCTAAGTTTTATTTGACCGGTAGCTACTAAAGTAGCTTGGGATGATAGGCTTATGGGATATGGATTACAATAAAGTTCATGTCATTCATGGGATATTTTAGACTATATTTTATCTTTTTGTATTGGTCCTATAGCCACCAAAGTGACCTGGATCAATAATCTATAAAATACATTATAGAATTCATCCTAAATGATATTAAATAAATTAATATTCACGATGACACATATAATTATGAGATTTAGATAATTTCAAAAGAGAATCTATTTTAAATAATTATGTGATGGGGTAGGATGATACTATTTTGGATATTCTTGCAGTTTAGGGTTGTATACCCAAAGGTAACAATACTATTCCACAATGATGGTATCAATCCTCCATAAGTGATTTTGAGTGAACACTAAATATGTCAATATTTTACCCAAAGGTGAAATATAGATGATATCAATAGTTCATCATATTTTGGAAACTCAAAGCATTAATGTTATATTATTACTGTGGCATTTCCTTTATTGTGTTTCTGTAAATGTCCCTATACTTTCTGAAATAAATGGCTTGAATATATACAAGTTGTATTGAGTAAGTGAGATCTTGATTAGATTAATTGAACATAACATAATATTGATTACTGAAAGTTCTGTGAAATAAATAATTGAGGTGACTGATCAAGAAATGTATGAAAAACTCAATTTTATAATACTTACACTTCAGCACAGTTTACAACTAGCGCATAAGAATATCTAAGGGTCAATTTAAATTATCTGATAAGTCATTAGTTGACACCTTACTATGATAGTATTTGAGGAATTTAAGATTATATAATCAAAATAAATGATAAAGCTATAAGCTCAAGACTCATAATATTTTGAGTACTACTCAAGGAGTAGGTAATACTAAAATAAGGATAAAGCGTAAGTTCACCTGAGTTTATAATTACTATATAAACTCATAAAAGAATATCTTCACATATGTGAAGAAGAAATATACTATAAGATTTGATTTGAAATGAAAAAGGTATAATTATAACTAGTTCAAATCAAATATTATAGATATTATTGATGGATTACTTTAATGCTTCATCATATGTTACCAATAATAGATATTTTTATTAAAATAAAAGAAAAAATGAAGAGGGATAAAATCAAAAGAGAATGAGATATTTATCAATGTAGGGAATCATCTTAAAATGAAAGCGATATTAGTTTGTATTTATCGCTTATATCTAAAGATGATTCAATTTGATAAATCTTGAGAATCCATGTTATGTTCTTATAATTCTGGAAATTTAAGTTCTTTACCTAAAATTGTTATAATATTATTTCCCTTTTTGGTGGTTGTAAACTTACTGTGATTCAATAAAATTAACCTTTGAATTATGTATAATAGTTTATGTAGAATTAATATGAATCATAAGTTTACAATCATCCTACAATTAAATATTGAAGTAAAATGTAGTTTTATAAACTCCTTAGGTTATGTTTATCACTATATTTATGTCTCATTAAAGAGAGATATTTTATCAACATATAAATAAGCTGTTGAGATATGATTATATATATCTAATTCATGTAAAGTCTATGACCGTTTACACTCTTGAAGTGTATATAAATGAAGTTGATAGACAATTAGATAGAAAAGTCAAGATTATCATATCTAACAAGGGTGATAAATTTTATGGTATTTATTATGAACCCAATTCTTTTACTAGATTCTTAGAAAAATAAGATATATGATTTATCAGATGTGTTACATCAGAATATGATTGCTGAAAGATGTCATCGTACCTTATAGATATAGTTAGGAGCATGATAGATTATTCTTTTGTACCCAAATCAATGTGAGAAAAAGCTCCAAGGACAACTATGTATATCTTGAATGGTGTTACTAGTAAGTAAATTACATGACTTCTTTTAAGTTATGAAACGATAGGAAACCGAACTTGATATTTATATATTTGAGATTGTCTTATGGAGATAAGGATCTTCAACTCACATAAAAGAAAATTAGATTTAATAATTATTTTTGAATATTTTATTATCTATTCAGAAAAGTTTAAAGGGGTACATATTTTATTGCTCTAATCATAGTACGAGGACAATTAAATCTAGTAACATAAGATTCCTATAAAATAGCAAACATAAGATTCCTATAAAATAGCAAATAAGTGGGAGTGAAAATCTCAAAATTTAATTTTGATATAGAGGAGATACAAGTTAATACTCCTTTATTATTCGAGAGATTGTTGTTACTCAAATCATTAAATGATTTGATGAAAGTAAACAATAAAATAACATTACTAAACTCTCATATTATATTGATATAATTGTTAATGGTTTTGTAGAACAACCATAATTGATAACTTTAAGAATATCTCAAAGGGGAAGGAATCATGTCATTTATGATTATTATGTTGTATATCTACAAGAATTATATTATGATATAGGAATCAGAATGGATCCCTTATTTTTGTCATGGGTTGTAATGATTCTGAAAAGTAATATGATGCAATAAAAGAAGAGTTAAAATTAATAACCAGAATGGTGTTTGATAAATTTATCGAATTGTCCAATAATTGTAAAAGAGTCTATATATAAATGTGGCTCAAAGGACAATGTCAAACGATATAATGGTCAACTTGTGATTAAAAGTTTTACTCATAAGGAATGTATCAACTATAATGAGATTTTTAATTAACTCATTAAGAATCATAATGATATTAGTGATTCATTATGAGTTTAAGTTATATCATAATGATATAAAAATATTTTTAAAAGATCTAACTTTATATGGGTTACTCTAACTGATTTACAAAGAAAATAAAAGAAATATAAAGTTTGGTATGCAAATTCAGGAATCCATTTATGACCTTAAACAAGCTTCAAGGTAATGATATATAAAGGTTCTTGATATCATTATTTTTAAATTTAAGATAAATACTATTAATCAGTATTTATATTAGTGGAAGCAAGTTTATTATATTGGTTTTATATATGGATAATATTTTGCCTTACCAATAGTGATCTTGATTTATTATACTAAATTAAGAATTTGTCACTAAAAGTTTTAATATGGTTGATATGAATGAGACATCTTATATTATTAATATTGAGTAATTCAAGGATAGACCTCAATGATTATGAAGATTATCTTAGAAAGGATATATCAACCGAGTCTTGAAATGATTTTAATATACAGCTTTGTTCAGTAAATCATAAAAGCAAAATTTTAGTCAATAGTAAATGCTTGAAAATGACTTGAAAAGAATCAGATAAAGAAGATATTCTTTGTATATGCGTGAAAGTCTATGCTCAAGCTTGTATTAGAAAAGATATTAGTTTTTACAATTAAAATGTTGGGTATATATTGAAGTTACGAAGTAAAAACATTAAAGGACTACAGAGAAAGTAATAAGATATCCGGAAGGGACAAAGATTATATGCTCACATGTATGAAATTATATCAGCTTGAAATAATGGTATTTTTCAAATGCTGATTATATAAATTACCTCGATAATAGGAAGTCCACCTTATGGTTAATATCTATATCAATTAGAGGGGTAATTTATTATTATTATTAATCGAAGTTGATTTTGTGGCATGCTTTGAGGCCACTAATCAAATTTTTTACTGTAAAATTTTTATCTTAGGACTTGATGTAGTCAAACTCAATTACCAAGTTGTTGAAGATATTTTATGACATTGTAGTAGTTTTTTTCTCTAAGAATAATAAGTACTATTGCATCTATATGCATTATGGTATAAAGTACTTGATGGTTAGAGAAGATGAGTCCAGAAACATCTAATGTTAATTAATTACTTGAGTTCCACTATATTGATTACTGATCCATTCATTTAGGACTTACAATTTAAAGTATTTTAAAAAAACAAATTCTTATGATTGAGTTTGTGGGTAACCCATAAAGGATATGGTGATGCATATTTGAGTGGATACTATAATTGACATTCTTACTTACGTACTTAAAGTTATTTATTTTTGCTATCCTGTTCACAATTATGTATGTGTTAGGATCGGAGCGGCACTAAGAGGGGGGGATGAATTAGTGCAGCGGATTAAAACTTTGATTTTAATAAATCTTTCGTACGATAAGAACGGAACTTGAAAAGCTTAACTTGAAAGCGTATTCTTAAATATGCGCAGCAAAGGTAATAAGGAACTAAAACATGTAGGAAGGTTTGCAGTAATGTAAATAGCAATAATGAAATGCAAACCAAAGATCACGCCGATTTTAGAGTGGTTCGGTCAAATGACCTACATCCACTTGCGAGGCCCCTCTTCGATGAGGCTCCCACCTTCCATTAGCAAATCTCTTGAAATGGAAGGGCAAATACCCCTCTTACAACCTTTTACAAATAGTTCAACCTCTTACAAATTTTCAGCAAGAAAGGAGGAGAACTTTCTAGCAAATTGAAAACTAGACTTGCTAAGACTTTCTAAGACTTTTCTCTCAATCAATTACTGCTCAAAAAGTTGTAATCTCAGCTGAGATTTGAGGGGTATTTATAGGCCTCAAGAGGATTCAAATTTGGGCTTCAAATTTGAATTCTCGTGGAGTTCCCGATGCTGGCGGTGCCACCGCCTATCAGTTTCTGACCCTGACAATGCTGGGCAGTGCCACCGCCCAGCCCTGGCGGTGCCACCGCCTATAGTGTTTTCAGCCCACTAGTTGGGCTTCAATCTTGGTCCAAACTTGTCCGAACTCGGGCCTAATTGGCTCCTACTTGGGTTATAGGATTAATACCTAATCCTAACCCTAATTAACATGCTAACTACGAATTTAAAGACATTTTATAAGCTATTACAAAGTCCATAAGTCAAGACTTCTTCCGGCGAGCTTCCGGCGAACATTCGGCGGTCTTCCGATAAACTCTCGGAAACCATTCTGCGGACTCCCGACAAGCTCTTAAACTTCACGATTTGATCTTGGCGAGGTCCAACGAGCTTCTTCGGCAAGCTCCGATCTCTCTCGGCAAACTCTGCGAACTTCCCACGAACCTTCCGGCGAGCTTCCGAAAAACCCTTCGGCAAGCTCCTTACTCATTCTCGGCTAGTTCCGGCAACATTCCCGACGAACCTTCGGACTTCCGTCGAACTCTTGAACTCCCAACGAATCCTTCGTGCTTGACTCCGCACTTTGTTTCACTTTATGTCTTCATCGTTATCGTAGTTAATCCTGCACATGCAAGCCAAAACTCTACTCCGATCTAGACAGTTATTACAACGCGAATTGACATTCCGTTGCCCGGCACGTTATTGGTTGACGCTTCGTCCGATTCTTCAGCGCATCGTCCTCTCTTGCGACTTGTTGCCCAATCGGCGGTTGACCTTCGCAACCCCGATATCCTTGGCGTAATTCCGCTCTCCTTGGCCCGATGCCCGACGTCCGAAGCCTTCTGCCGTCTAATATCCTAACGTGATCTTCTCCGGCGCAACGTCAATTCCTCCTGCGTTAATTGTCTAATCCTGATTGAGTAGACCTACATCACTCAAAATGCAGTTTAAATTATAAACACATATCAAGTGGTTTCATTATCAAAATATGAGATTCAACGGTATGTACATATTATGGTTGAATGTGATGATAGGATTATCTTGACAAGATAAATTATATGGGTCATTTTGGACTGCATTATGAAAGGATAACAATATTGTGGTACATAGAAGGAAGTGTGACACTGATGACATACAACCGTTATGACTCATATTGTTAGTCAGACTTAATATATTATTATTATTATTGGACTTATTGGCCTATTTTCTAAAATTCACACGCATGTATATAGTTTTTCCAAAAATTTCAAAATCCAATTGAGTCAAATTATCTTTAAATAAATTTTATTTATTTATTTTTGTTTTTTAAGTCTTTTTTGTATCTTACCAATTATTGGGCCAAATGGGAGAATGTTATATTATGTGGCCCTATTTAATTAGGTAAGATATATTATAGATATTATTGGATTCTAATTATGGTTATTTGCCAATAGAAAAGAAGTCCATGTTAAAATAGGATTCCTTAGGAGATAATCTTGATGGGAGGAACTCTCCTAATAACTTATCCTAGACCTTCTGTTCTCGCCTATAAATAGACAGGACCTTTAGGGGGCTATGTGCATCATCAGTGTGTATCTGTATGCATCAGAGTGCATCTGAGTAGCATCTCAGAAATTGAGAGATTAATGTTTTTCTCTCAATCTCCCTCTCTCATAATTTCCTAATCCATCAATCTAAGTGGTCCTATGAAAAGACCTAATCCATCAATCTAGGTGGTCCTATGAAAAGATAGGAAGAGAGAAGAAAGATCTAGTTCTCCTTGTAGATCCTTGCAGATTGATATTTCAGATCCAAAGATGAAGCGCTTGTAGATCAGATAAGGTTTATTTTTCTGAACAAAAAAAAAAAGATACGCATCGTAATATTGTCAGATTTAATTTATTTGATTTCAATCTTGACATAAAAGTTTTTTCGTAATAGATAGTATAATTACATATTTTATACTAACATCAAGATCTTATTGCCCAAACTATGCTTTCAGTGAATTATTGACTTTAAGGAATGTCTTGTAACTGACTTGCGCACAACTTCCTGTGTTGCCGATTCCACTCGAACAGATCCTGTCTGCGGTGTCCGTCCGGATTCCCTCGCTGACAATGCTCAAGTAAGAAATTCTCTCGCTGACAATGCTCTAAAGTAAGAAATTCCAAAGGTGATCTCGCTTACGGAGTTAAAACAATTCAACCAGCAACAGGGATGGGAGTTCAAACCATTATTTTGTACAGTAGCAAGCTTAGAAGCGGGTAATTCTCAATAAAGATTCTTTTCTTCATTTCAATCAAGAAGAGTTCGCTTCGCCGGGGATACAAGGATGCGTTAGCTTAGCGGGGTGAGTTCACTTATTGGAGTTGAGAGTAAAGAGTTAGCAGTAAGGTTACAGCAGAGTAAGCAGTCCAGTTAATCTATTATAGATTATGTTGTGGTACATTTCAAGCAAACACAGTAAGGTTAGAAGGAAAGAACTCACTAATGCGCAACTGTAAGCACTAAGCTTTTGAGTCAGCTTTAGAAGCAAAGGGGAAAAAGTGCAGCAAGTTTTGAATTAGGAGTTTTGTTAAGTGTAGCGCTAATATCATATTATATGTGAGCAAGCAATGGCGCTAACATTGTGGATTGTTCGGAATGCTGGAGCTTACTTCGGGGTTCCAAGCTATGTTATGGGTGGGTTGGTTATTTCTTTTCTTCAATGAAAGAAGGTCGTTTATTTTGTATAGAAAGGGTAATCCTCAGTTAGAGATTAAATGCTATGATAGCTCTTCGAAAGAACAGTCACAAATATGAGATTCCCACTTATTAAGGTGCAGTGCTCGATCTCGCCCAGTGGAGGTTGATTATGGCGTGTGCTTCTGAAACGCTAAGTCGCGGAGATGGGTTCGGTGCTTTACTTTAATCATATCGTTTTAAGAGTAAGAGCTGCTTCCGACTCGCGTTAGCTTACTGTGCGTTAGTGTGGAATTGAGTACAAAAGAAGAAAGTGCACCACAGCTTGAAGGTACAGGATACTGGAAGTAAAGCTCGCTCTTATAGATAGAGAGAAAGCAATCGAATCTTCCGCACTCAAAAGATAAATGCATTATGTTTCTTTTACTTGCGCGAACAGAGCTCGAGCATGTTGGGTCCAGCCCGACTAGGATAAATTGGGCCGTTTGAGCCCAAATCAAAGAAATTAAAACAAGAGAGAGGTAGGGTTATGGTGCGTGCAGCGGAGCATGCAGCGAGCGACGGCATAAAGAGAGAAAAAGATAGAAAGATTAAGTTTCTGAGTTTTCTGTTTGACGATCGATGGTCAAATATTATCAGTTTTGGCCCAAATTTTGTGGAGAACCCTTACAGCAAACTCTACGGTGTTGATCTACAGTTTACCCTCTCTAAGGTACTTTCCTGTTATACCCACTTTGTGAGACCTAGAATTCTCTTTTGAGGAGATCCATCCTATGATGATATGCTAGAGCCAAGATCTATGTTCTTGATGTTATTGTGATCTTGTTATTCTAAAGAAGACATATTGTAAACCTGTTATCATTACTATTGATAATAGAAGTTTGAGGTGAACTATGGTCCCGTGGTTTTCCCACATTGGGTTTTCTACGTTAAAAGATTTGGTCTCACTGTGTGATTGATTATTTGCTCTATTGTTTATGCTGTGCTGGTTGATATTTTCATTTGGATATCAAGTTGGTATTTTAATGAGGAACCCACTTTGATACACAAAGAGGGAAAAGAATATTCTACTTTAACAGATTTTTTCTCAACATGTGGTATCATAACAACAGATTGTTTGGTGCTAGTTTTTCTTATATGATTGAAATGGAGTAGTCAGATGATATGATTAAATTGAACTCATCAAATTATTCCACTTGGAGGCGTATGAAGAAAGATTTGCTCTATTGCAAAGATTTGTATAAGCCTATCAAGATTAAAGATAAACCTTCTACTATGGACGATGAAGAATGAGAAGTTCAACATAGAAAAGCCATTACCTGTTAGAGCTAGCCCTAGAAAATTTACCAAAGGGTAATTTTGGCAACCCGACAAAGACAATAAAGCGGAAAGAATAAAAGCGATAAGAACACCAGATTTACGTGGTTCGGTCAATTAACCTTGACCTACATCCACGGACGAAAGAGGAGCAAATCACTACTATAAAAGAGACTATTACAAATGCCTTAAGAAGATGTTCCTAGGCCATAAAACACCCAAAAATACTAAACAAGAAAAACCTCAACTATAAGCCCAAACTATTTAACTGAGTATGGACTTAAATCCAAAGCAAATACTTAGGTTTTTCTTGTGGTGCCAATTGTGGTGCATCTGACTTTAAAGCCCAAACCCTTATTTATAGTTCCAATAGGAGATAATAAGCTTGATTATCCCGATGTGGGACTATGGGACTTGCCAAACTAACAAATCTCTACCTTGGCATGTCCCAACAAAACTTGCTCCACCTTCTTCATAAAAGCCTCAATGGGCAATCACCAATAATGAACACTAACTAAGTCCAATCAATGCTTGAACTTATAAACCGGAAGAGGCTTCGTAAGCATATCAACTGAATTATCCTTCGTATGAATTTTCTGAACAAGGACTTTCCCCTCAGCAATGGTATCCCATTTGCATCCAACAATTTTCTTACCCGAAGGTGGCTCCACAAGATCCCAAGTTTTTTTCTGATGGAGAGATTCAATTTTTTCATTCATCGCGATCAACCACTTAGCGGAATTATCACAAGAAACTGCATCTGAGTAGGAAGTAGGCTCACCAACTTCACTTGTTTCTTCTGCAACAGACAAAGCATATGCAATCAAATTTGCATATCTTTGTAGTGGTCGAATATCTCTCCATGGTCTATCCTTGGCTATGGAATATTGCTTTTCCTCTGGATCATCTGCGTTAGTAGACTCGGGACCATCTACTGGCATTCTTTGAATAGAAGAGTTCTACTGAAAATAATCAGACCCACCAATCTCAAGCTCCACCTGCTTCTGTGCATTATCATTTGTACAACTAGTAGATTCCTCTTTAGAAGATAACAGAGATAATTCATCAAAAGTAACATCTCTATTGATTACAAATTTTGGGGATTTGGGATCAGAACACCATAATCTGTATCCTTTTACCCCAGAAGCATACCTAAGGAAAATGTATTTTTTAGCTCGAGGCCCTAATTTTCCTTCATTTATATGTATGTATGCTGGACACCTAAAAATTTTTAAATCAGAGTAATCAGCAGGAGTACCTGACCAAACTTCCTTTGGAGTTTTAAAGTTAAGTGCTACAGAAGGAGCGCGGTTAATAACGTAATAGGCCATATTAATTGCCTCTGCCCAAAAGTCCTTTGTTAACCCTGCATTTGAGATCATACATCTTGCTCTCTCCAAGAGTGTTCTGTTCATACGTTCAGCCACACCATTTTACTGAGGCGTCATTCTAACAATGCGATGCTGAACGATTCCTTCATTTTTGTAAAATTCATTAAAGTCACCTTCACAAAATTTCATGCCATTATCTGTTCGAAGCCGCTTAATTTGTTTACCTATTTGCTTCTCAATCAAAGCCTTCCATTGTTTAAATGTTAGAAAAACATCATTTTTATGCTTCAAAAAATAAACCCAAACTTTCCTGGAATAATCATCAATGAAAGTCAACATATACATGGCACCACCCTTAGACTAAACATGAGCTGGACCCCAAAGGTCTGAATGAATATAGTCAAGAGTACCTTTTGTTTTGTGAACTGCCGGAGAATTGAAGCTGACTCTTTTTTGCTTTCCAAAAATGCAGTGTTCACAAAAATCCAATGGCCTAGTACTCTATCCGCAAAGTAGATCCCTTTTGCTCAATATACTCAAACCTTTTTCGCTCATATGACCCAAACGCATATGCCATAATTTGGTGATATCAGAATCAGACAATGATGATGACGAGACTGCAACCGAGCCTGTGACAGTAGTTCCCTATAGAATATATAAGCTACCAGACCTACAAGCTTTCATAACAACAAGAGCACTTCTAGAAACTTTCATAACTCCACCTTCAGCTGTGTATTTACACCAAAGGGCCTCTAGGGTACCTAAAGAGATAAGATTCCTTTTTAAATCAGGAACATGTCTAACATTAGTGAGCGTCCTCACAATACCATCATGCATTTTAATTCGGATTGTTCCTCTACCAATAACATCACATGCTGTATTATTGCCTATCAAAACAATTCCACCATTACAAGATTCATATGTGGAAAACAAATCTCTATTAGGACACATGTGATAAGAACAACCAAAATCTAAAATCCATTCATTTTTAGACCTTATCCTATTATCAGTAGCAAAGAAAATATTTTCATCATTCTCATCAGCCGCTACACTAGCTTCAGTAGACTCAGTAGTTTTCTCAATAATTTTTTCCTTTTGCTTTAATTTATTTTTTAATTTAAAGCAATCAGATTTAATATGCCTTATTTTATGACAATATCTACACTCCAAATTTCTATGTCTGGATTTAGATCTAGATTTAGATCTACTATTGTCAAATTCCCTTTTTATCTGTTCTCCCCCTAACAACCAGACCTTCAGCTTGATTCTCTCTACTTTCCCAAGTGATATCTCTGTCTATCTGCTCCTTAGATTTTAGTGCAGATTTAATTTCTTGATACGAAATTGTTTCTTTTCCATAAATCATAGTATCACGGAAATGCTTAAAAGATTGGGGAAGAGAACACAAAAGTAACAGGGCCTTACCCTCATCATCAATTTTTGCATATATATTCTCCAAATCCATAACCAAAGAATCAAACTTATCAAGATGTGAGAGTATAGATGTACCTTCAGTCATTCGAAGCATATACAAACTCTGCTTTAAGTAGAGACGATTCTCTACTGTCCTCTTTATATACAAGGCTTTAAGCTTGTCCCACATGCTCTTAGCCGTAGTCTCTGTAGCTACCTCTCGTAAAACCTCGTCAGAGAGATTTAGAATAATGCTAGATCAGGCCTTCTTATCCATACCCGCAAGATCTTCCTTTGACGTACCATCTGGAATGTTCTCAGCTCCCTATAATATCAAATCAACTCGGTCTTGAACCAGAATGGCCTCCATCTTAAGTTGCCACATGCTGAAGTTGACATTTCTATCGAATTTCTCGACAACAATCTTTGTTATTGTTATCGTTGCCAAAAGATTCCGAAACCAAGCTCTGATACCAGTTTGTTAGAGCTAGCCCCAGAAAATTTACTAAAGGGTAATTTTGACAACCCGATAAAGACAATAAAGTGGAAAGAATAAAAGCGACAAGAACACCAGATTTACGTAGTTCGGTCAATTAACCTTGACCTACATCCACGGACGAAAGAGGAGCAAATCACTACTATAAAAGATACTATTACAAATGCCTTAATAAGATGTTCCTATGCCATAAAACACCCGAAAATACTAAACAAGAAAAACCTCAACTATAAGCCCAAACTATTTAACTGAGTATAGACTTAAACCCAAAGCAAACACTTAGGTTTTTCTTGTGGTGCCACTTGTGGTGCATTTGACTTCAAAGCCCAAGTCCTTATTTATAGTTCCAATAGGAGATAATAAGCCTGATTATCCCGATATGGGACTATGGGACTTGCCAAACTAACATTACCTATATTAGAAGATGGATGGATATAAACTTACATTAGCATATTTCAGATGAAACCAGAGCTAATGTTGATTGTCAAAGGTTAGAAAACCTCTTTGCGAAAAAGACAATGAGAAATAGAATTTCTCTCCTCAGAAGGCTTGTAAATTTGAAGTATAAAGATGGTGGTAACATTGTTGAGCACATAAGCCTATTTCAGAGTTTTACAAACAAGTTGGTTGCTATGAAAATGAATATAGATGATGAGATGCAAGAATTATTACTTCTCAGCTCTTTACTAGAAAGTTGGGAAACATATGTGGTGATACTTTGTAACTCCACACCAGAGGGGACTCTTAACTATAGATATTGTTAAAGACAGTTTGCTAAATGAAGATGCCAGAAGAAAAAAACAGGGTGAATCTTCTTCTAGGGCATTTGTTACTGAAAAATAAGAAAGACATGGAAGAAGTCATAGTAAAAACCTACATGGATATAGAGGAAGATCAAAGTCTAGAAGAGATATCAAATGTTTTCACTGTAATAGGTTAGGTCACATGAAGAAAGAGTGTAGATTTTGGAAGCGAGAACAGAATGAAATGAAGAAAAATGAGAAAGAGACCAATATAGTTGCTGCTGAAGGTAATATTACTATTGTCTGTGATGAAGGTTATGTTAGTCTTGTAGCTCAGGATAGTAATTAGTTAATTGACTCTGGTGCTTCATTTCATGTTACTTCTCATGGTGATTTTTTTAGATCTTACACTGTTGGTGATTTTGGTAATGTCAGAATGGAAAATAATGGTATATCTGAGATTGTGGGTATTGGAGATATTTGCTTGAAGACCAGTATTAGGAGCAAATTGATACTAAAAGATGTAAGGCATATTCTAGATATTCGTCTTACCTTGATATCTACAGGTAGACTTGATGATGAGGGCCTTGCACACTATTTTGATGAAAGCAAATGGAAACTCATTAAAGGTTCTCTGATTGTGGCAAGAGGAAAGAAACTTAACTCTTTTTATGTCATGGAAGCTAAGCTACACAAAGGAGAGATTAATATAATTCAAAAAGGTGAAAGTATAGATCTTTGGCATAAGAGGCTTGGATATATCAGCGAGAAGGGACTTCAAACTCTTGCTAGAAAGCAGTTCTTACCAGAGTTGCAAGGTACATCTCTTAAATCTTGTGATCATTGCTTAGTTAGAAAAACACATATAGTTGCATTTCATACATATCCATCATCTATAAGATCAGATGTTATTGATTTAGTTCGTACTGATATTTGTACCATACAAACTATAACTCTTGGAGGTGCTCTTTATTTTGTTACTTTTATTGATGACCATTCTAGAAAAGTATGGGCTTTTGCTTTGAAATCTAAAGACCATGTACTCGATGTTTTCAAGGAGTTTCATGTCAGTGTTGAAAGAGAAACTGGCAGAAAATTAAAGTAATTCGATCAGATAATGGTGGTGAGTACAGGGGTCCCTTTTGAGAATTATTGCAGGTTCCATGGTATCAGGCTTGAGAAAATAATTTCTAAAACTCCTCAATAGAATAGTGTGGTAGAAAGGATGAACAGAACAATTGAAGAAAGGATTAGGTGTATGCTTTCCCATGCCAAGTTACCAAAGTCATTTTGGGGGAGGCTATGAGAACTACAGTTGATCTGATAAATCTTTCTCCATCAGTTCTTTTGAAAGGTGATGTTCCAGAGAGAGTATGGAGAGGAAAAGATATATCTTATAATCACTTAAGAGTCTCTGAGTGTAAAGCATTTGTTTATATTTCCAAAGATGAGAGGTCCAAGCTTAATAGTAAAGCAAAAGCATATATCTTCTTGGGATATGGTCAGGAAGAGTTTAGGTACAGATTATGAGATCTAGTGAACAAGAAGATTATTAGAAGTAGAGATATTGTGTTTCTTGAAGACCAATTGTTTGATGATGGTGATAATATTGAGAAGCCAGAAACCTCTATTTATATTACTTGGAATTTGTGTCCAATTCCTTCACCTATAGTTAATGATGATCATGGGGGAGATAAACAAGAAGATTATGGTAAGAATACCAGTGATGATATACCTACAGTTGATGATGCTGAACCAACCAAACAAGCACCTCCACCACCAGTTGAGAATTCCATTAAGAAGATCTACTAGAGAGCGACAACCCTCTACCAGATATCCTCCATATAAGTATGTTATGCTTACTGACGGGGGAGAGCCAGAAACTTACTAAGAAGCTATTCTACATGAGAATAAGAATAAGTGGGTTAAAGTCATGCAAGAAGAGATGAGATCCTTGCTTGGGAACCACACCTATGACTTAGTAAAATTGCCTAAAGAGAAGAAAGCTCTCAAGAATAAGTGGGTTTACAAATTGAAGACTGAAAATAATAGCTCACAACAAAGATACAAGGCACAACTAGTTGTAAAATGATCCAATCAGAAAAAAGGTATTGACTTTAAAGAAATATTTTCTCTAGTTGTGAAAATGTCCTCTATCCGAGTTGTTCTTGGTCTAGTTGTCGACTTGAATTTAGAAGTTGAGCAACTTAATGTGAAAACAGCATTTCTTCACGGTGACTTAGAAGAAGAAATTTACATGGAGCAACCAGAAGGTTTCAAAGTCATGGGAAAAGAAAATATGGTGTGTAAGCTTAGGAAAAGCTTATATGGACTCAAACAGGTACCTAGACAGTGGTATAAGAAGTTTGATTCCTTTATGATAAGCCAAGGGTATGATAGAACCACATCTGATCATTATGTGTTTTGAAGAAATTTTCAGATGATGATTTTATTATTTTACTACTATATGTTGATGATATACTGATTGTTGGCTATGATGTTGAAAAAATTGGAATGCTTAAAAGAGAGCTAAGTAAGTCTTTTGCCATGAAAGACTTGGGATCGGTGAAACAAATACTTGGCATGAAGATTCTTCGTGATAGAAATAAAAAGAAGATTTGACTATCTCAGAAGATTTACATTGAAAATGTTTTTTAAAGATTCAACATGAGTAAAGCCAAAGTAATTTGTTCTCCACTTGCAGGTCATTTCAAGCTTAGTTCGAAATAATATCCTACAAGTGAGAAAGAAAAAAAAGAAGTGTCCAGAGTGCTTTACTCATCTCCAGAGTTCTCCACTTGCTATGGTTTATACTAGGCTAGATATAGCTCATGCAGTTGGAGTTGTTAGCCGATTTCTCTCTAATCTTTGAAAGGAACATTGGGCAGTAGTGAAATGGATATTAAGATATCTAAGAGGTACTTCCAGGTTATGTTTATGTTTTAGTAATGATGAACCTATGTTAGAAGGGTACATCGATGCAGACATGGTAGGTGATATTGATTCCAGAAAGTCCACTTCGGGATTCTTGATGACATTTATAGGAGGAGCAATCTCTTGGCAATCCAAGTTACAGAATTATGTTGCTCTATCAACCACAGAAGCAAAATACATAGCAATTACTGAAGCCTGCAAGGAAACTTTATGGATGAAAAGGTTTCTACAGGAATTGGGCTTGAACTAGGAAGGATATACTATTTACTGTGATAGTCAGAGCGCCATTCATCTCTCCAATAATTCAACATACTATTCTAGATCCAAGCATATTGATGTGAGATATCACTGGATTCGTTATGTGCTTAAGATGAAAGAATTACAGTTGGAAAAAGTACATACTAATGAGAATGAATAAGATATATTGACAAAGTCTTTACCTAAAGAGAAGCTTGAAGCATGTCGGTGAAGAGCGGGTTTGGTACAGCCCACCATATGAGCTGGAGGGAGAGAATTGTTGGGTCCAGTCCATATGGGCTTGGACAAATTAGGTCGTTTGAGCCCAAATCAAAGAAATTAAAATGAGAGAGAGATAAGGTTGTGGTGCGTGCAGCGTGCAGTGTGCGTGTGCAGCATGCATGTGTGCACATGAACGTGCAGTGAGCGGCGTAGAGAGAGAATAAGAGAGAAAGATTAGGTTTCTGAGATTTCTGCTTGACGATAGGTGGCTAAATATTATCAGTTTTAGCCCAAATTTTATGTAGAAAATCCTTATAGCAAACTCTACAATCTTAACGGTGTCGATCTATAGTTTACCCTCTCTAAGGTACTTTCCTATTATACCCACTTTGTGAGACCTATAATTCTCTTTTAAGGAGATCCATCCTATGATGATATGCTAGAGCCAAGATCTATGTTCTTGATGTTATTGTGATCCTCTAGTTATTCTAGAAAAGACCTATTATAAACCTGTTATCATTACTATTGATAATGGAAGTTTGAGGTGGACTACAGTCCCATGGTTTTTTTCACATTTGGTTTTTCACGTTAAAAGATTTGGTCTCACTATGTGATTGATTATTTGCTCTATTATTTATGCTATTCTAGTTGATATTCTCATTTGGATATCAAGTTTATATTTTGATGAGGAAATACATAAAGAGGGAAAAGAATATTCTGCTTTAACAAGTTTTTTTTCCAAAAGAGCATAAGCTAGGTTATGGAGTTGGGATCAACAAGGGAAGCAGAAACTGAAGCTCTCAAGAAAAGGATTCAAATTGACCCAACAGGAATTAGCTAATGCCTAGAGTCCCCAAGATAAGTATTTTTATGCTCGGAAAGTTGACTTAAGCTCATATCGGGACGGTGTGAGGAAAGGAGACGAGAGGCAATGTTCTTGTCGTTCTTAAAGGAATCCCTTCTTGGAATAATTGGAACGGAATAGTATCGTATGAAAACAGTGTTGTTGACTTGAGGTAGAAGGGAATAGTATAGTTTGAAAGCAGTGTTGTTGACTATTTGATTTTCTATATTATAGACTTAAGGGCGTTGTTACTTTCTTTATATTGATTGTCGTTCAGTTAAATTCCACAAGCAAGTGCGCTAGAGAGTCAAGTATTTTGAAAGGGTTGCCTCTCTTCCATAGTTGCGGGAACAAGCTTAGTATAATGTTGCACGTTAGGAGGACAGTGGGTAAATCACGAAAGTAAGCAAAGCAAGCGCCTTCTTTGTGGTAGATGGAACAGCGAGCGGGGACATTTTCTTCTACTAAATCTATTTCTTCTTGTGTTGGAAAGAAGGTGCTTCTTATTCTTATATTAGTGAGTGGTATTCCTATGCCCCAGAGTGGCTAACTAGCGTTGCCCTAACTCTAAACTGGGAATAAAGAGTAGTAAATACATTGCCCAAACAACGCCCAATAGATTGAACTCGAGGCTAGAGCACCAACCTAGATGGGATCCTTACATGTGTTGGAAAAAAAAATGTTAAAGCGGAATATTCTTTTCCCTCTTTATGTATCAAAATTGGTTCCTCATAAAAATACCAACTTGATATCAAAATGAAAATATCAACCAGTACAGCATAAACAATAGAGCAAAAAATCAATCACACTGTGAGACCAAATCTTTTAACGTGAAAAATTCAATGTCGAAAAAACCACAGGACCGTAGTCCATCTCAAACTTTCACTATCAATAATAATGATAACAGGTTTATAGTAAATCTTCTCTAGAATAACTAGAGGATCATAATAACTTCAAGAACATAGATATTGGCTCTAGCATATCATCATATAGGATGTATCTCCTCAAAAGAGAATTCTAGGTCTCACAAAGTAGGTATAGTAGGAAAGTACCTTAGAGAGAGTAAACTATAAATCAACACCGTTAATATTGTAGAATTTGTTGTAAGGATTCTCTACATAAAATTTGGGCTAAAACTGACAACGTTTGACCACTGATCGTCAAGCAGAAAACTTAAAAATCTTTTTTTTTCTCTCTCACCTTTTCTCTCTCTGCACCGCCACTCGCTACACGCGTTTTGCCGCACACACTCGCTACTCTCTCTAATTTGCTGCCCTCACCTTTTGCCCTTTCTCTCTTAATTATTGATTTGAGCTTATGGCCCAAATTTTCCAAGCCCACATATGAGCTGGACCTAACAATTCTCCCCCTCTAGCTCATATAGTGGGTTGTACTAAGCCCGCTTTTTGCCTATATGCTTTAAGCTTCTCCTTAGACAAAGACTTTGTCAACATATCTAATACATTCTCATTAGTATGTACTTTTTCCAATTGTAATTCTTTCATCTCAAGCACATCACGAATACCGTGATATCTCACATCAATATGCTTGGATCTAAAATGGTATATTGAATTCTTGGAAAGATGAATGACGCTCTGACTGTCATAGTAAATAGTATATCCTTCCTGTTTCAAGCTTAATTCCTATAGAAACTTAGTAATTGCTATGTATTATGCTTCAATGGTTGATAGAGCAACATACTTCTATAACTTAGACTACCAAGAAACTGCTCCTCCTACAAATATTATCAAGAATCTCGAAGTGGACTTCCTGGAATCAATATCGCCTGCCATGTCTACATCTGTGTAACCTTTTAACACAGATTTATCATTGCCAAAATATAAATACAACCTGGAAGTACCTCTTAGATATCTTAATATTTATTTCACTGATGTCCAATGTTCCTTTCCAGGATTAGAGAGAAATCGACTGACAACTCCAATTGTATGAGATATATCTGGCCTAATATAAACCATAGCATATATCAAACTGCCTATTGCAGATGAGTAAGGCACTCTGGATATTTCTTCTTTTTCTTTCTCACTTATAGGATATTATTTCGAACTAAGCTTGAAATGACCTACAAGTGGAGAACAAACTGCTTTGGCTTTACTCATGTTGAATCTTTCAAGAACCTTTTCAATGTAAGTCTCCTAAGATAGCCAAATATTCCTTTTCTTCCTATTACGAAAAATCTTTATGCCAAGTATTTGTTTCACCGATCCCAAGTCTTTCATGGCAAAAGACTTACTTAGCTCTATTTTAAGCTTTTCAATTTTTTCAACATCATGGCCAACAATTAGCATATCATTAACATATAACAGTAAAATAATAAAATTATCATCTGAAAATTTCTTTATAAACACACAATGATCAGATGTGGTTCTATCATATCCTTGGCTCATCATAAAAGAATCAAACTTCTTATACCACTGTCTAGGTGCTTGTTTGAGTCCATATAAGCTTTTCTTAAGCTTACACACCATTTTTTTTTCCCTTAGACTTTAAAACCTTATGGTTGTTCCATATAAATTTTTTCTTCTAAGTCACCATGAAGAAATACTGTTTTCACATCAAGTTGCTCAACTTCTAAATTCAAGCGGGCAGCCAAATCAGGAACAAATCGGATAGAGGATATTTTTACAACTGGAGAAAATATTTCTTCAAAGTCAATAGCTTTCTTCTAACTGAATCCTTTCATAACTAATCGTGTCTTATATCTTTATTCTGAGCTATTATTTTCAGTCTTCAATTTGTAAACTCACTTATTCTTGAGAGCTTTCTTCTCTTTAGACAATTTTACTAAGTCATAGGTGTGGTTCTCAAGCAAGGATCTCATCTCTTTTTGCATGGATTTAACCCACTCATTCTTATTTTCATGTAGAATAGCTTCTTGGTATGTTTCTGGCTCTCTCCCATCAGTACGCATAACATACTTATGTGGAGGATATCTAGTAGATGGTTGTCGCTCTCTAGTGGATCTTCTCAATGGAATCTCAATTGGTGGTGGAGGTGCCTGTTCAGTTGGTTCAGCATCATCAATTGTATGTGTATAATCATTGGTATTCTCACCACAATCTTCTGGTTCATCTCCCCCATGATTATCATGAACTACAAGTGAAGGAACTGGACCTAAACTCCAAGGAATATAAACAAAGGTTTCTGGCTTCTCAATATTATCACCATCATCAAACAATTAGTCTTCAAGAAACACAACATATCTGCTTCTAATAATCTTCTTGTTTACTGGATCCTATAATCTGTACTCAAACTCTTCATGATCATATCTCAAGAAGATATATGCTTTTGCTTTACTATCAAGCTTGGACCTCTCATCTTTGGGAATATGAACAAATGATTTACACCCAAAGACTCTTAAGTGATTATAAGATATATCTTTTCCTCTCCATACTCTCTCTGGAACATCACCTTTCAGAGGAACTGATGAAGAAAGATTTATCAGATCAACTGTAGTTCTTATGGCATCCCCTCAAAATGACTTTGGTAACTTGGCATGGGAAAGTATATATCTAATCCTTTCTTCAATGGTTCTGTTCATGCTTTCTGCCACACCATTTTATTAAGGAGTTTTAGGAATTATTTTTTCAAGCTTGATACCATAGAACCTGCAATAATTCTCAAAAGGACCCTTGTACTCACCATCATTATCTAATCGAATACACTTTAGTTTTCTGCTAATTTCTCTTTCAATACTAACATAAAACTCATTAAAAACATCGAGTACTTGGTCTTTAGATTTCGAAGCAAAAGCCCACACTTTTCTAGAATGGTCATCAATAAAAGTAACAAAATAAAGAGCACCTCTAGGAGTTCTAGTTTGTATAGTACAAACATCAGTATGAACTAAATCAATAATATCTGATATTCTAGATGATGGATATGTATGAAATGCAACACTATGTGTTTTTTCAGCTAAGCAATGATCACAAGATTTAAGAGATTTACCTTGTAACTCTAGTAAGAACTGCTTTCTAGCAAGAGTTTGAAGTCCCTTCTCGCTGATATGTCCAAACCTCTTATGCCAAAGATCTATAATTTCACCTTTTTGAATTGCTTTAATCTCTCCTTCGTGTAACTTAGCTTCCATGACATAAAAAAAGTTTAAGTTTCTTTCCTCTTGCCACAATCGGAGAACCTCTAGCTAGTTTCCATTTGCTTTCACCAAAATAGTGTGCAAAGCCCTCATCATCAAATCTACCTGTAGATATCAAGTTAAGACGAATTTCTAGAATATGCCTTACATCTTTGAGTATCAATTTGCTCCCAATATTGGTCTCCAAGCAAATATCTTCAATACCCTAAATCTTAGATGTACCATTGTTTCCCATTCCGACATTACCAAAATCACCAGCAGTATAAGATCTAAAAAAATCACCATGAGAAGTAACTTGAAATGAAGCACCAGAGTCAATTACCCAATTACTATCCTGAGTTGCAAGACTAACACAACCTTCATCACACACAATAGTAATATTACCTTCAGTAGCAAGTGTATTGGTCTCTTTCTCATTTTCTTCATTTCATTATGTTCTCGCTTCCAAAACCTACACTCTTTCTTCATGTGACCTAGCTTATTACAGTGAAAATATTTGATATCTCTTCTAAACTTTGATCTTCTTCTATATCTATGTGGGTTTCTGTTATGACTTCTTCCACGTCTTTCTTATTTTTCAATAACAAATGCACCATAAGAAGATTCACCCTGTTCTTTCCTTCTGGTATTTTCATTTAGCAAACTATCTTTAACTATATCTATAGTTAGAGTCTCCTTTGGCGTGGAGTTGCAAATAGTGACCACATACGTTTCCCAAATTTCTGATAAATAGCTGAGAAGTAATAATCCTTGCATCTCATTATCTATATTCATTTTTATAGCAACCAACTGTTGGGCTGGCAGCCCAAAGTGGGTTCAGCCCATGGTGGGCTTAATCAGCCCACAACCCACACCCCTTTGACATAACCCTAGATCAATATAAGGGGGGTGTGGGGCTGCATTTTAGAAGCAGAAAAGAGAAGCAGAAAAAGGCTATAAAAAGGCAACAATGAGGCAGATCTTGATGGCCACGAGTTTCCAAAGAGAAGAAGGAGAACAAGGTAGAAAAGGAAGAGAAAGAAAGGGAAGAAGACAAGGACAACGCAGAGAGACTGTTCTCAATCATTTAGCAGTGTTCTCATCTCAGGTTAGATCAAATCTACAGTAGACTCTTGCTGTGATTACTTGGAGAGGTTTTAGATATTGTGGGCAGTGACGTGATCCTTGTATCCCAGTTATTCTCTTGTGGTTGTTGCTAGGGTTTTGGGCAAGAGATTGAGATTTGCATATTCATTATTCTCATAGTGGATTATCTCTAGTTTGCCCTGTGGTTTTTACCCTTCACATTGAAGGGGTTTTCCACGTATATCTTGGTGTTTTGTTTGATTGTGTTTCCATTTTATTCCGCTGCGTATTATGGTCTTCTAGTATTTGTTCATATACAAAGGTTATTCCTCTTTATATCCCCATCACCAACTTGTTTGCAAGACTCTGAAATAGGCTTATGTGCTCAATAATATTATCACAATCTTTATACTTCAAATTTACAAGTCTTCTGAGAAGAGAAATTCTATTTCCTACTGTATTATTTGCAAAGAGATTTTCTAACCTTTGCCAAACAACATCAGCTTTGATTTCATCTAAAATATACTCATGCAAGTTTATATCCATCCATCTTCTAATATAGGCAATGACTTTTCTATGTTGAACTTCTCATTCTTCATTGTCCATAGTAGAAAGTTTATCTTTAACTTTGATAGGCTTATACAAATCTTTTCAATAGAGCAAATTTTCCATCAGAAGCCTCTAAGTGGAATAATTTGATGAGTTCAATTTAATCATACCATCTGACTGTTTCATTTCAATCACATAAGAAAAAGTAGCACCAAACAACCTGTTGCTCTGATACCACTTATTAGGAAAAAACATATTAAAGCATAATATTCTTTTCCCTTTTTGTGTATCAAAATGGGTTCCTCATCAAAATATCAACTTATATCCAAATGAAAATATCAATCAGCACAGTATAAACAATAGAGCAAAAAATCAATCACACTGTGAGACCAAATCTTTTAACATGAAAAACCCAATGTGAAAAAAACCATAGAACCGTAGTCTATTTCAAACTTCCATTTTCAATAATAATAATAACAGATTTACAATAAATCTTCTCTAGAATAACTAGAGAATCATAATAAAATCAAGAACATAGATTTTGGCTCTAGCATATCATCATATAGGATGGATCTCCTAAAAAAGAATTATAGATATCACAAAATGGGTATAACAGAAAAGTACCTTAGAAAGGGTAAACTGTAGATCAACACCGTTAAGATTGTAGAGTTTACTGTAAGAATTCTTCACATAAAATTTGGATCAAAACTGATAACGTTTGACCACTAATCGTCAAACAGAAAAACTCAAAAATCTTATTTTCTCTTTTTGTGCCGTCGATCGCTGCACACATTTTGCTGCGCACGCTCGCTGCTCTCTAATTTGCTATCCTCCTCTTTTACCCTTTCTCTCTTAATTATTAATTTGGGCTTATGACTCAAATTGTACGAGCCCGGTTGGACCCAACAACATTCAATGTCATTATTGTAAACTTACATGCTGCTTTCGAACTGTAACTAATGATAGCAAGAATTGAGCTCCTGTTGATAGGACTGTGTATCCCGCCTTTTATTCGATAACAACTGCATTATCCCGCCTTTTATTCGATAACAACTGCATTGGTTTCATGCTTTAACTAATGCTAACAAAACTAGGAATCCACCATCCCTCTCTAGGGCACAGGGTCAAACTACTGCTTTTAAGACGACATCACAAGTAGAAATGAAACCACCTATTTCTAAGAATGGATTTACTAGCGCCCCCGCCTACTGTAACTGCTAATAGAGAACCAGACCTCTGTTACAGGTAGTCGGAATCAAACTAAGCAGTAAGAGAGTTCAATCCAATATATGAGTCTGCTTGCTTTCTGTAACTAGTTTGTTTTATGGGCTTTCAATTCATTATAAGCTCTATTAGGAATATGGCATGATCTATTTCCCATCAAACTACAGAGGTTATGTTATAGTGCAAATGCACTAATATCTTTACAGGACAATAGTGATTCTCTTTTTGATTGAAAAAGGGCTATTGCTTTTCTTTGGAACGATAGAGCTCTTGTTCCGGTGTTGATGTCCAATACACAGCTATTATGTTGATGGTTCCCTCCCTTGCGCAACGGGTAGATCATATCCCGCTTACTTATTAGAATGAAAATACCTAAATCTAATCCCTGCACCAACTCAATCTCGAAGTCAACCAGGAAAAGGCAATACTGAATTTACAGTTGATCTGAAGTCAATACTTTCATGGAAATATTTCACTGCATGTCATGTAATTGTAACTGAGGAATGCCATTGAGAAGAAACTCCGTAAGCTTGTTTTGGTTGTTAAGACTCTCTCTACGAAGTTAGGCCAATAACTATTGGAAAGAATAGAAATAAGAAGAATTATTGAAGAAGCTTTATTGAAGAAGCTTTAACTTAAATACATTATGCTGTACCTCTCCTATTTATATAGATTAGGAGGGAGGATTTTCCTCAACAGAATAGAGGATTTCCCTCAATAGAGTAGAGAGATTTATGGGTCAGAGGCTTCGTGAGTATGCAAGAGCAAATCGTTGCTACTGTTGTTGCGAAAGCTGTAGTAATGGAAAAAGCTATAGCAATGTTGTAGTAGAGGAATAAACTACAATAAAGAAGGAAGTTGCAACGATGTTGCAGAGGTGTAGTAGAGGAGAAAGCTGCAATAGAGGTGCAGTAGAAGAGAAAGCTACAACAGAGGAAGAAGCTACAGTGATGCTACAATAGAGAAGAAAGCTGCAGCAGAAGAGGAAAGGTGGGGTAGTACTGGTGAGCATAGCACTAGAGACACCACAGCAAAGGGGAATAGACGTTGGCGTAGAGTGGCAGTGGAGAAGACAATTGCCGTTCGTCGAGGAGGAAAGATTTGTCACACCAACGGCCTGACGACGGAAAAACAGTAGTAGAAAGCCTTTTCTTTTGCCACCGGAGTTGGAGAAGCAACAATGATGAGTCAGCAGCGAGAAAAAAACTTACTCTAGGCAAACGACTCTGATACCATATTGAAAAAAATAGAAATAAGAAGAATTATTGAAGAAACTTTATTGAAGAAGTTTTGAAGAGGCTTTAGCTTAAATACATTAACATGTACCTCTCCTATTTATATAGATTAGGAGGGAGGATTTTCCTCAACATAATAGAGGATTTCCCTTAACAGAGTAGAGAGATTTCCTCACCTATTTAGTGACCAACCTATGATCGACGCGCCTAAGCTTGTTATCGAGCACTTGGTATAGATTTATGGAAATAAATGGTTATAAAGGTATACATTTGAGTCATATTACTGCTCCCGGGGTCTATACTCTAAACTCTTCCCTTGTGCTTTTGTACTTTCAACTACACTTTGTGCTTATGCTGACTTTTGACTAAACCTTTCTAATGCACTGCTTCATCTTAGTACTGCTTCTTAATACGTATGATAAAAAAAGTGTTATTTCCTCCCTGCTTAAGATATAGATAAAGCTTATTCTACTTATCGTTATCGCAGCTCTCTACTTGCTTGGTCTTTTTGCACCTTACTTGTTTGTCTTTTGCTCCGAAAAACCCTCTACGTGCTATATTTTACCTTTCTGTTAGTGCAGATCAATCCTTTGTCTAATTACGTCGATAAACAGACTTAACAAGATCTGAACCAACAACTAATGGAAAACCAATAACTGATCTCGCTGCTGCACTTATAATAAATACTTTCCAAGCATAAAACATTCTATTCGACTTCTTGAACTCGACCACCTTGAAACTGACCTTCCCGCTTCAAAGCAAGTACTTGATTCATACCCTGATCCCGATCCTTATTCAGTGTATGGGATGAAACTGGAATTGGCAGTACTTAAGCGCTTCTGTCAACCAGTCAAACAAAGGAAATGAATCCATCTCTCACCTCAACTCTTGCTTTTATTGATGACTTTTTCATATATACCCTATCTCCTTTGTTATTATTAAACCTTTACACCGATCTTTCTCATCGTTTAAGCAGTTTAAGCAACGGTTGAATGGAAAATTCTTATTAAGTATTCAAGTATAAGTAAATACAACAGCATACCTTTAGCCAACACCTCCACATGCAAAAATGGATTCTTCCCGAATTATACTTCAATTGCAGATCCTTTTTCTTCTTCTCTAGTTTATGATCTTGTAGACTTTCTTTCTTCAGAGCTTTCGTTTCTTCCTCTCTAGCTTATATGATCTTGTAGACTTTCTTTCTTCAGATCTTTCTCCTTTTTCTGCTTCTGAATCCACAGCACAAATAACAAGGGATTCCACTCGAGCAGACTTAGACACGAGACTTGAAGTGAATCATGGAATTTCATATCTATCTTATGGAGCACCTGGTATGGAAGCTGATATGGATCAAAAGTCAAGTGTCGTCCATTCCCTTTTTCAAGAAGAGAATTTCCTGCCTTTGTATTGTCTTCTCAAACACCCGAAACTCGTATACTCGGCAACTCTCCAACAGTGGAATTCTGTGCTAACAGGAAGGGAGTTTATAGTGTAAATTCCTTTGATATAGGCGGGTTAGACCAATGTTTCCATTCTTTGATTTGACTTTACTGCTTTCATTTACTTTCTAGTTTCCATTCTTTGTTTACTTGGTTGGCACTAAGCTTCTATTGCTCCACTCGCGGTTACGCGGTTATTAAGAATAAAGAAAGGAACCGAACCTTATAAAGAAGCAAGAAAACAAGAACTAGAAATTGACATTGACAACAAACATATCAAAGAGTTTCACCGGGGAGAATATGCTGGATATAAAGCAGGAATCGTTGTACTTATTGAGTCAGAGGATTGAGCTCAGCTTTAGGGTAGAGGTAGAGTCAAGTCAGTAAAAGAAAGCAAGGGCAGCTTTAGATGCCTAGGTTCAAATGACTTAAAGGAGCCAATAGATAATAGCTACGTAGGGAATTTGCCATTAGTTAACGCAACACATAGGTGAAACGATCGGAAAGAATTTAGGGGTTCTTCCGCCCTTTGTAGTTATTGGATTGGCTCTGGCTTTCCTTCCCTAGTAGTGTGCTTGGATTTGCCTTTACCTTAGTTGTTTACAAGTCGAGTATCTTTGGATGCAAGCCCTGCGGTAAGCGAATGGTCTGCTTGCCTTTACTTCTAGTGCTCAAGATATTCCATTTCATTCCGACTTGAGAGGTTGAGTTCGAGGAATAAGAATCAAGGGCGGGAACAGGCGTTTAAACTGCCGGAGCAGAATCAAGATCTTCAAGTGGAGTTTCTAGGTGTAAGGGCATTCCTAAGAAAGATAGCATCATAACAAGCAAGCAGATCTTATGCTTCCGCCCTCGCCTCGAAATATTCTCCATTATTCCAGTCCCGTTGACAATGATCTGTTACATCTGTTGGGGAAGGAGGAGCCTGAAGAAACATAATACTACGATACGAGTAAAAAGAATCCTTTTGACTCAAGAAAACTATTATAGTATTAAAAGCAGGAGGAAGGAGGAACACTTACAAGATACCAAGAGCACACAGACTTTCTATTTATCTGTCTCTGTCTCTATATCTTGCTACCACAGAACTACGATCCTATTTATAGGACCTAGTGACAACCATCCTATAACTACTAGATAATGAGGTGGTTAATGAAACTACCTTATAACTACTAGATCATGATTCAAGTGGTTATTTAAAATCATCATGTAACCACTAGATCATGATAACAATCTAGATAGATAACTATGAATCAAATCTCAACACTATCCCTTGATTCATAGTTGCATACACCAATGCTTTCGAACTGGAAATGATTTGGTGAGCGTATCCGAATATCGGCAACTTGTTCATCCGTTCCATAATACTTCCTTGTTATGGCTCCACTTGTCTGAAGTACTCTTCCGATCATCTAAGGCTCCTGCACAATCGCTATTAGTGAAATCAAATAATTTACATTTAAATTTTGTTTTGAACACCCATTTTAACCCGATCACTTTCTTTTCTTTCGGTAGATCCATTAGCTCCCAAGTTTCATTCTTCTCAATTGACTTGATTTCCTCCTTCATTGCTTTTCTCCATTCCTCTTTTTTAACTGCTTTATCAAAAGTTGTCGGATCTGAAATAAACAAAGCAAATGTTGAATTATAAATTTCTGTCAGTGATCTGAAATTTCTTGGAGGGGTTTCATCTAAGGAATCCGAATTTGAACTGCTATTGGGTGAGGTTGACGATGAATTTGTTGGAGCAGGATTTGTCACTTGATTCTGCGGAGTGTCTAGTTCTGCTGGAATCTGCATTTGTGTTTCACCTTTATTGGTCTCCCAATTCCAACTTGCCCTTTCATCAAACATAACATTTCTGTTAATAATAACTTTGCCACTAACAGGGTTATATAATCGATATACTTTCGATTGTAAAGAATAACCAATTAAAATGTATTTATTTGATTTTTCATCAAGCTTGTGACGATATTGTGAATTCACCAAAGCATAAGCAATACAGCCAAAAATTCTTAGATGCCTAACACTTGGTTTCATACCATACCAAGCCTCAAAAGGTGTTCGATTCATACTTGACCTTTGTTGGTGAAATATTCAACAAATAAAGCTGCTTTGTTGCAAGCTTTCGCCCAAAACTGATTTGGAAGATGTTTTCCTTTAAGCAAACTTCTTGCCATTTCAACGACAGTCCGATTCTTACGCTCAGCTATACCATTTTGCTCCGGTGTATATGGTGCTGTCAATTCTCTATGAATATCATTTTTTTCACAAAAAGAACTAAACTCATTAGATAAAAATTCACCACCTGTATCTGTCCGAAGTGTCTTTATATATCTACCACTTTGTCTTTCTACAAGTGCCTTGAATTTTCGAAAATTATCAAATGTTTCAGATTTCAAATTCAAAAAATATACCCAACTCATGCGACTATAATCATTTGTAAACAATAAAAAATATTGACTTCCACCAAATGATTTTGTATTCATAGGTCCACATAAGTCAGCATGAACTAATTCAAGACAGTTAGATGCTCTCCATGCTTTTCCAATAGGAAATGATTTTCTACTTTGTTTGCCATAAATACATCCTTCACATACATCAAGTGTATTAATCTTAGGCAATCCAAAAACCATTCCTTTTTTACTTAATAACCTTAAACCTTTAATGTTAAGGTGTCCATATCTTAAATGCCATAAACTAGACTCATTCTTTTGAGTTGTGATAAGCGCATGTCTTTCAATATTTGACACATCAAGTGGAAACATCTTGTTTTGTGTCATGTAAACATTTACTATAATCAAACCAGATTTCTTATCTCTAATAGTGCATGAACCATCATAAAATATTACTGAATATCCATCATTTACTAATTGTCCAACACTCAACAAGTTATGTGATAAAGTAGGAACAAAGAAAACATTATCAAGGTATTTTACCTTCCCTTGATTTGTCTTCACCTCAATTGTTCCTTTCCCTTCCACTTGGATTTGCTTGTTATCTCCAAGTCTAACATTTAACTTGTGAGTCTCATCGATATCTCTAAATATTGATTTTATGCCTGACATATGATTAGAACATCCACTATCCAAAAACCAAATATCATTTGAGATGTTATGCATTTGTGAATGAGTCATAAACAACTTACTATTTTCTTCATTTTTCTCCACATAGCTTGCTTGCTTTTCTCTTTTCCAACAATCTACCTCCATGTGACCAAACTTTTTACAATAGTGACATTGAATTCCACTTTTGTATTTTTTTTTTATCATAATTTGATTGCCCTTGTTCATCAAAGTGTCATCTTCCTCTTCCATTTCCTCTACCACGAAATCCTCCTCTACCACGTCCTCTTCCTGTTGATTTTTTGTCTTCTTTTGAAGTAGAAGACTTTCCCTTAACCTGAATGCTTTTTCTTCACCTTTTTCAAGTGACCTATTCAACCTTACTTCATGTGCTTGCAAGGAACCCATTAGTTCATCAAATGAATATATAGATAAATCTTTTGATTCCTCAATTGCGGCAACAACATGATCAAATTTCAGAGTTAAACTTCTCAAAACTTTTGTAACAATTATATGATCAGGAAGATGTTCACCATAAGATTTCATTTGACTAACAATTTCAGTCACTCGAGAAAGAAACTCTTGCACCGATTCATTGCTTTTCATGAACAAAATTTCAAACTCACGATGGAGGGTTTGAAGTTTTACCGTAATCACCCTTGATGAGCCTTTAAATTCATTTTGAAGTATCAACCAAGCTTGCTTTGAGGTTGTCGCTGCTGCAATTCTTGAGAAGATCGTCTCATGTACAGCTTGTTGAATGAAGAACAATGCCTTTGAGTCCTTCTTTCTATTCTCCCTCAGCCTGATTTCGTCATCTGGATATGCATATTCATTCTCTATTAAGTCCCAAAGATCTTGAGACTTGAATAGAGTCTTCATCTTAATACTCTAAAATTCATAGCTTTTGCCCGAGAAGATTGGGATAAGGGGTTGAGACATAGAATTACCGTTAAAAGCCATAATGCCCAGTTCAGATTGAAACTAGGCTCTTATACCACAAATGTTGAGGAAGGAGGAGCAAGGAGAAACAGAATACTACGATACGAGTAAAAAGAATCCTTTTGACTCAATAAAACTATTGTAGTATTAAAAGCAGGAGGAAGGCGGAACACTTACAAGATACCAAGAGCACATAGATTTTCTATTTATCTGTCTCTGTCTCTATATCTTGCTACCACAGAACTACGATCCTATTTATAGGACCTAGTGACAACCACCCTATAACTACTAGATAATGAGGTGGTTAATGAAACCACCTTATAACTACTAGATCATGATTCAAGTGGTTATTGAAATCATCATGTAACCACTAGATCATGATAACAATCTAGATAGATAACAATGAATCAAATCTCAACAACATCAATATATATTGTATGGCAGGCACAAGTTTCTTAGCGTATTTCATAAGGTAAAGAATAAAGAGCAGGATTTGACTCAGTATATGAGGAAGGGAGTTTGTTTAAATCCATTCTTTCACAAGGTGTTTTTGAATTGACTCGGGCAAAACTCTGTTTTCAGCAGTAGCGTCTCTCTACCCTAACCCTAAAAACACTGCTTACTGCTTACTGCTTACTCCAAATTAACCAATTGAAATAGGGCACCCACAAGTCCGGATAACAAGGAAAAACAATAGAAATAATAGCCTTTCGGGTCTATTACTAACACGGACTTTCGGGTTGGGGTCGAGCAAGCACAAGGGTTTCAGCTATTAGTTCATTTGCCAGAACCCAGATTACAATCGTATTCTGACTCAACTACAAAGGAGCGGATACAGCTTCTGACCTCGATACTGCAGATTCCTATTACCCCCTTTTATCGCAATAGGTAAACGATAATGTGAATTGTCAACATAGAAAGATGAAACTCGGGAGGAAAGTCCAACTGAGCTTGCTGGTTCCCCCGCTGGTTTATTTTAGTCATCTATCTCTTTGGCGACTATATTTTCTATTAAGTTCAACAATTGGATTTTTCCAATCTATCCTTCCCGCTTCAGATACATTAGCTATCTTTTTTGTTTCCTGTGGCGTAAACGACGAGAATAAAGCTTTATCAAACAGACCGAGTAGTACTAGTAGAGTAGAGTGCGTTCCAGTTCGATTCTTGTGTTGCGGTAAGCGGAACAATAAGTATCCTCTCCTACCTACAAGAAGTATATTACCCATATGGATATAGAAGCAGTGCAATGAATGCCGAAGAAAGAGAAAGAAAAAGCTAATTCAATTCAACCAGCAACAGAATAGAATCAGCAAGCGCAGCGGGAAGGAGGAAGTCTCACGGTAAAGGTAGAGTCGACAGAGTTTGGTGTATAGAATCTCTTTGTCATTATGGATCTACCTGCGAAATTCCATTCTTCAGTAATACAGAAAGGAGTTAGGGAGAAAAAGGAAAGCAGCTGCGCTAACCACCCCAGTTGTTGTTGCGGGGTGCCAATATTTCGCTTAGGTCAGAGGTTGATTACTTTTTGTTCTATACATTTGTTTCGGAGGTTGTTTACAGGAGTTCCATCATATGCATCTCTATCATAGAATATGTTTCTCTCTATCATATCACATGTTTCAATATTCATATTGTGGCTAGGGCTAGTTACCCAACACTGGGCAGGCCAGGCCCTGGAATCCATCTTGTCTTGCTTTGCACCCGAACTTACTCTACTTGTTATTGAACCGGCAACACCACTAGAAACCCTTCTTTCTCACTCACCAACAACGCTAGTGGGTAAAAGAGTGATAAGCGCACCGTGTCTTGTTGGGACAAGGTTTAGGCTAATCAATCGAACAAACATGAATGGAATCTATCTCACCCGCCCATAAAGTAGGAATGTTATCCAGTAGCTCACTGACCTCTGACTTAGAACCAAAGCCCATAACTAATCTTCTCCACGCACAAGGGCTTTCGCGAACTCTCCTAACGCTAGATGAAGCTCAACTCTATTAGCACAAGTCAAAAACAGCCCATCTCGCAAACTCAACTTATAACACGCCGAGTCAAACATTCATTTCTTTTCTTGTACCCCCGGTATAGAAGATGGTGTAAAGATACACATAGCTTTCCTTTTGTCTCTGGTCAACTTTAATGGAGTTCTGAGTTTAGGGTTTACTTCACACTTTCACTACATATGGTTAATGCTCATCAAGTATAAAGTAGAAATTCACATTCAAAATGATATGAATCAATGAAAACTTTACTACTTACTCCAGGAGAACAGCTGACTCACTTGATACTTGACCGACCCGGCTTTTCAACAACTTCTGCTAGCGCCAAGTTAGCAAATACTTCATTTCATCTTTCAAGGCAAGATCATTTATTTGCAACAAGGAATTGAACAACTTCCCTTTTGCCAACCTAAACTTTTCTTGCTTATTGACTGGTTTCTTCTCTTTCCCCTTGCTTATTGACAGCTTTAACCTAGCCTGATTGACAGCTTTCCCTTTGTTAGTGCTTTTATAATAGGCTTTACCTTAGCCTGATTGACTGGTTTGTTTCCCTCTCCTTGTAGAGTAGTGGTCCAAGTCATCACCGCTTACGATCAAATAAAGTACTTATAGAATAGCAGTAATCAAGTTCCTCCAAAGCAATAAGTCAACTTACTTACGCAGAAAACTTGATTGCTTGTTTGAGTTGGGGTAGGGTCGGGTGCTTGTACCATTGACAGTGTTGTAAGCTGTCAATAAGGAAGTAGGGCGAGTTAAGTCAACAAGATAATAAGCTGGATCTGACTGAAGTGAGGTATCAAAAGTCTCTTGTGCAAGTTTTTCTGTTGATGTTGATAGGAAGAGGGGATAGAGATATCGAATAGAGGAAGAGTAGGACAAGCTTTAATCTTCTATATTTTTTTCAAGAAAAAACTCTTTACAATTTCAGAAACTCTCTATCTTGTATGACCTAATATATGGGGTTTATATAGTTCCCAAAGATACATTACAATAATTGTATTTAAGATGAATCATTTTAAACCCTTTCAAGAACCAATAACCAATTTGATTTATCTTTTCATAGACTTTTAATCTATTTTTTCTTGATGTAATGAATCTCCCTCTTGATGCAATGAACATTTTTTTTAATGAAATGAACCTCTTTATGATACTTGAACAAGTTTAATTCCAACACTCCCCCCTTAAACTTGTTCCATCTAGCATGTCAAGTTTCTTTCGAAGTTGTTGAAATATTTCAAATTTAAGAGGTTTTGTAACTATATTAGCCACTTGTTCACATGTCTTGACATGATATAGCTCCACTTCTTTATTTTTTATATGATCTCTTATGAAATGAAATCTTGTATTGATATGCTTCGATCTTTCATTATAGACAGGATTCTTGGCTAAGGCAATAGCTGATTTGTTATCAACATAAATCTTGGTTGACTTCTCTTGTGGCATATGAGGTTCTTTGAGTAATCTTCTTAGCTAGATTGCATGACAAACACTAGAAGAAACTGCTATATATTCTACTTCATAGCTTAGCTTGATAAAGTAATAATCTGTTGCTATTTTGAAGACCAAGTAAACGTAGCTTCACCAAAGTAAAATACAAATCCAATTGTACTCTTCCGATCATCGTAGCTTCCAGCCTAATAACTGTCACTATATCCAATAAGCTCCAACTTTTTAGATGATGAATATAATATTCGATACTCAATTGTTTCTTTTATATATCGTAAAATTCTTTTAGCGATATTTAAATGAGATATCTTAGGAACTTCCATATATCTACTTATTAAACCAACTCTAAATAGTATATCAGGTCGAGTGCATGTCGAATACCTTAAACATCCAACTAGACTTTTATAATAAGTTGGATTTATATATGTACCTTCACCTTCCTTGGTTAACTTGGTTTCATATTCAACAAGTGTATCTGTAGGATGACAATCTTCCATAAAAAACTTCTTTAAAACCTTCTTTGCATAATTTTCTTGTGAGATAAAAATTCCTCCATTATCTTGTATAACTTCACTACCGAGGAAATAAGTCATTAAGCCCAAGACAGCCATCTCAAACTCCTTTTTCATAAAGTGCCTAAAATCTTTAATTATGAAGCTACTATTGCCTATAAATATTAAATCATTTATATACATGCATACAAATAAGATATCTCCATTGGAGTTAGATTTCGTATAGAGAGCATGTTCATGTGGACATGTAGAAAAACTATTTTGAATAAAATAAGTATCTATTCGAGAATTCCATGCTCCTGGGGCTTGTTTAAGCCTATAAAGAGCTTTCTTTAACTTATATACTTTGTCTTCTTGTTCTTGAATAATAAAACCAGAGGATTGTTGAATATATACCTCTTCTTCAAGAATTCTATTAAGAAAACTGATTTGACATCCATTTATAAAATTTTTCATTTTATTTGAGCTACTAGAGAGATAAGTAATCTTACTGTCTCTAGTCGAGCAATTGGTACAAATACTTCTTCATAGTCAATCCCATATTATTGTTTGTATCCCTCTACAACCAAACGAGCCTTGTATTTCTTCACCTCTCATTTTACATTTCTTTTTGTTTTGAAGATCCACTTAACACTAATAGCTTGGTTGTCTTCTGGAAGTGTAGTAAGCTTCCATGTATTATTTTTGTTAATGACATGAATCTCTTCATTCATAGCTTGTCGCCATTTTTCATCTCGATAAGCTTCTTCGAAGGTTAATGGATCATATCATGTAAAAAGACAAAATAAAGAAAGTTCATCATTATTAGTATCAATCCTTCGAGTCATATCATATAGGTCTTGAATCGGTCTTGTCCTTCTTATAATTGGACTTCTTAAATCATGTGACCTAGTTGATCTAGGTGATGATTCCTAGTTGATCTTCTTCTGAAGTTATAGTTTTCTTATGTTGCTCATCACTTTTCTAGTTCCAAATCTGTTGTTCATCAAACTCAACATCTCTTGACATCACAACTTTATTTGTGATAGGATTGGAGAGTTTGTAACTATTGCAATTCTCTGGATAACCTAGCAAAATACATTTCTGACTTTTATCCTCTAATTTTGTTCTCTTTTCTTCTGGTATCTTGGCAAACACAACACTTCCAAAAATCCTCAAATGATCAACTCTTGGTTTTTGTAAGCTCCATTGTTCTTTTGGTGTAATATTACCAATTCACTTTGTCGGAAACCTGTTAAGCAAATAAACTGTACAAGCAACAACATCACCCCAAAATTCTTTCGAAATTTTTCTTTCCTTTAACATGCATCGGACCATATTAAGGATAGTCCTATTTTTTTCTTTCTAAAACACCATTTTGTTGAGATGTGTATGGCTGATAAGACCCTAAAGTCTTATCATCGAAGAAAGAGGAGAAATGGGGATGATCACTTCGAGGGGATCGGCCTCCTTGATCGCTTCGAGGGGATCGACCCTCCTTGATCGCTTCGAGGGGATCGGCCTCCTAGGGTTTGTCAAAAGACAGAATAGTATTTTTCATAGATTATTGAAAAGAAGCAGTTACATCCCTATTTATAGAGTTCCACCCAGAGTCCATCAGGACTTGAACTCTAATAATAAATAAATATTAAATAAACCTCTACTTGACTCTAACTGAACCAAACTGACTCAATAAATAACTAGACCAAACATACTCAATAAACATTATTCAAAAGCTCAGAAAAAGGGTCCTAACAATGGCATGGTGAATTGATGTAGAATTCCATTATTTCTACAAAAACTTTAAAATTCATTTGATATATATTTGCCACCCCTATCTGTTCTTAAACATTTAATCTTACAACAACTTTGTCTTTCAACTAAATCCTTAAATTCTTTGAATTTGCTTAAAACTTCTTTCTTTTCTTTTAATATGTAAACCCAAGTTTTGCCACTATAATCATTAGTGAATGAAAGAAAATACCTACTTCCTCCAAGTGATACTAGATTGATAGGGCCACAAACATTTAAGTGCACCAGATCAAGTCGATGCCATACTCTTTTTGTTCTTTTCACTTTGAAAAGCTTTCTTTCTTGCTTACCCATGATACATACTTCACACAATTTTGTTGGGCGATCAATTGTTGGCATTCCTGTCATTATATTATACTTCTCTAGAAGTTTCAAAGCCTCAAAATTTAAGTGAGCATATCTAAGATGCCAAAGTGTAGAAATATCCTTAATATCAACTTTAAAACAATTTAATTGATAAAAAATACTTAAATACAGAGGAAACACTATATTCTTTGCCATTTTTACATATGATATCAATGTTTTATTCTTATCACGAATTAAGAGAGTCATATCTTTCATCTCAATATCATAACCTTTTTCAAGTAATTGTCCCAAGCTTAGAATATTATTTTTCATATCAGGAATATAATAAACATGTGAAATGCATAATTCCTTACCATTATTAAGTTCAAAGAGAATTTTACCTTTGCCTCTTACTGGTCTTTGAGATAAATCACTAAATGTAATGTTTTCGAAATAACTTTTATCCATTTCTGAAAATAACTCTTTGATGAAACACGTGATTTGAAGCTTCTGTATCTAGATACCATGTCATAGATTGATCATCTTTCAAATTATCATAACTTATTAGTAAAACTTAATTTTCATTTTTTTCTTCCTCAACAAAATTTGCCTTATCACCTTAATTGTTAGGATTATAATAACATTCATAAGAGTAATGTACATACCTTTTACAAACATAATATTGTATTTCAGACCTTTTAAAGTTTCCGCCACATCCACGGCCTCGGCCATGTCCTCGACCATAGCCTCGGCCTCTTTGGCTAGAATTTCTTCTAACATCTTCATTATTTAGAGATTCTTGATTGGTCCGATTTTTGCCTCCTCTTCCTCTTTGTCCTCGTCCTCTTCCTCTTTGAGAATTTGATTCTCCTTTATTTTCAAGAGCAAACTTAGCTGGTAGAGATCCATAGTTTTGTCTTCTCTTCTTTTTGTAATTCTTTGTTTATGAACTTGAAGGGAACCCATAAGTTTTTCTAAAGATATTTTTTTAAATCTTTAGATTCTTTAATTGCAACAGCAATAAAATCAAATTTCGAATCTAGAGATCTCAATATTTTTTCTATTACTCTATGATCATTTACTTGTTTAGCATTTCGTCTCATTTGATGAACAATAGAAATGATTTTTGAGAAGTAATCAGAAAGTTTCAGAAGTACCTTATTGTAATTTTTCAAACTCGACTTGTAAAACTTGTAGACAAAGTTTCTTTACCTTATCAACACTACCGAATACTTTTTAAAGCATTTCCCAAGCCTCCTTTGAAGTATTTCTAGAGCGATGATCTCGAACATTGTATCATCAAGCCCTTGGTAGATCGTGAACAAAGCCTTTTTCTCCTTCGTCCTTCTTTCTTTGAGTTGTTTTCTTCCTTTCGCATTTATTGCTCCTTCTTCTGCTAGACTTGGTTCAGCAAATCCATCTACAAACTCCCATACATCTTAGGAGCCTAGAAGAACCTTCATTTGGATGCACCATATGTCATAATTTTCTTTTGTCAATCCGAGGATCTGGAGGTGGATGACACTTGAGGAAGAGGTCATAGATTAACCTATGCTCTGATGTCAAATGTTGATATTGATAGGAAGAGGGAATAGAGATATCTAATAGAGGAAGAGTAGGACAAGTTGTTAGGATCAGAGCAGCACTAAGAGGGGGGAGGGTGAATTAGTATAATGGATTAAAACTTATAAGTTTGAAATTGATTTCATAAATATGTAGAGATTTTGATTCGACGAAGGATGACTTAACTAAAATAGCTCGAGTAAAGGTAGTCAAGAGTAGGGAGATGAAAACCGAATGATTTGCAGCTAAGTAGGAAAATGGTTTAGAAAATTAAACACTCACAAATTTAAGGAACATCACGATATATAGTGGTTCGGTCAAATGACCTACATCCACTTTAGAAGCCTTCTTCGATGAGGCTTCCAACTTTCACTAGCAAATCACTTTGAAGGGGAAGGATTAAATACCCCTCTTACAACCTTCTTACAAGTGGTTCACACTCTTACAGATTTTTCAAAGAGAAAGAGGGAGGTGAACACTTAAACTATTGAAAATAAGACTTTGCTAGAGCTTTTTCTGAGAATTGAGGGGTATTTATAGGCCCCAAGAGGATTCAAATTTAGGCTCCAAATTTGAATTACTTTTGGGTTTCCTAGTGCTAGTGGTTCCACCGCCTATCAATGTCTAACATTGACAGTGTACTAGCGGTGCCACCACTGAACCTCTCAGGTTTTGGGTGATGCCATTGCTTAGTTCGACAGTGCCACCGCTTGGACTATTCTAGCTCACTGGTTGGGCTCCAAACTTGGCCCAAACCAGTCTAAACTTGGGCTCAATTGGCCCATAACTGGGTTATAGGATTAACCATTAATCCTAATCAAAATTATATGCAAACTATGAAATTAAGACATAGCCTTAAGCAAATTTTTAACCGGCAACATCAAGTTTTCTTCCGGCGAGCTTTCCGGTGAACTTTCAGTGGACTTCCGATACACCCTCGGATTTCTTCTGGCGGACTCCCAGCAGGCTCCCGATCTTGTGACGAGTTCAACGAGTCTTTGTCATGTATCCGAACCTTCTCGGTGATATCCGCGAACCTCCGACGATCTTTTCGGTGGACTTTCAAAATCTTTGACATGTCCCCAATTCTTTCTCAGTTGGTTCCGGTAGCACTTCCGACGATTCTTCGGACTTTCGGCGGACTCTCGAACACCCATCGAACTTGACTCTGGTAAACTTACTTTATGTCTTCAAGCTATCGTAGTTAATCCTACACACTTAACTCAATAATATGAATTAGATCAATTAACTTATCAATTGACTTTATCATCAAAATCCGAGATTCAACAATCTCCTCCTTTTTTATTATGACAATCAATTGATGACGGAGTTAATCATAACTCCCCCTATCTATATGCCATATTATAAGAAGATAAAAACACTTGAATTCAATCTCTTTGAATTTAAGCCTAAACCGATAAGTTTTATCCGTCAAACTTATCGTTATTCTTAATAAGCATGAGCAAATACGAAACTTCGTATTTCTCATAATTTCAAGGTATGAAAATTATTTTCAAGCCGAATGATAAAATACAATTATCATTTCGATAAGAAATAATAATAATTTGAAATTTCAACATGGATCTCATGATATAAATGCAAGGCATGATTTCATATGATCATGAGATGATTTCTTATCATATATATAAAAAAATGATAAATATAATATGACAACCAATCTGAAAACTTTCATATGCGATATGCTCAAAAAGTTTTATGATGCTTTTAAGGAATATAACATATATAAGACATTTTTCATTACATTATACAACATATAAGCTATTACAATACGATACATATAAGTCATGCTAATTTCATATTTGCACAAGTCATCAATCTTTTGCACATTATTCTCCCCCTTTGTCATCAACAAAGTTATTGCCATATTTACACTATGTTAAGATATCTAGAGCTTACATCGCAATTCTACAAATTGATATCTTGTCATATGATGAAATGCTACGATTGCTAAACACTTGAAATATTTACATTATGTTAAGATATCAAGAATTTACATCATTATTTTATATGTTGATATCTTACCATAAGATGAATTGCTACAATTGCTATCTTTTACATTTAAAATGTAAAACCTGAAAATGGATGTCAAGCCTTGACATCATTTTCAGAGAAATACATCATGATAAGAATTATGATGGGAGTATTGATAAGGTTAAATGATCTTAACTTTGCTAGTCATAGGTGCCCAGCAAGCCAATCACGTGAGTGATGACACGTGTGACTTAATATAGAATCTTTTTGCTTATTATATTTTGGCATATATCACTTTATAACTATTGCATAAATGCAAACATATATTGTGATGTCCTTGGATTTGTGCAATGGGAATCGGATCGTGATGAGATCACGATAGTGAGATCTTTTCACCTTTAAACACATATCCTAAATAATCTCGGTCATAGGTTACTCGAGAGGGATATCATGATAACCAGATAAACTAGTGTGCTATATACCCATCTATATGATGGATGCAACTGGTCTCATAGCTGCTTGTGTAGGGACACTAGGGATATAGTACAGGTGCTCATTGGAGAATGAGTTCACTGATTGATCCACTTACGGAATGCTGGATGGTTGATGATGCCTTATTGTCAGACAGCGATTCCGTAGTTCTAGTGGTGTATCTGGTCCTTAGACTTGAGATACCAAGGATGTCCTGTATGAGTGCTCCACTCTTTGATACCAGACTTATAGGTTTGGTTGTCCCAGATCAAGTACAGCTGGTCATTGGGAGTGGTAGTTGACCTTACGAGTGCTATTGAGTGTCGATAGAGGATCATCCACTCTCGGCGTCGTGAGAGGAATATCTCATGTGTTCTTGCTCAGACAAATCCCTGGCCAGGGTCATTCGGGTTGAGAGAGAAAGAGTTCTCCGGGAGAATCTGATTAGAGCGAGACTCGAGTAGAAACGTGTGAGTTTGACAACACCATGCTCGATATACGGTCTCTAGTATATTAGATGGATAAGGGACTATAGGTACACGGTAACTGAGGACAGACATGTCCAATGGATTGGATTCCCCTGTATCGTCTGGGGACTACGGCGTAGTGGCCTAGTACGTCCGTAGTCGATGAGTCGAGTGAATTATTACAAAGATAATAATTCACTGAGTTAGAAGGAGTTTTGACAGATATGACTCACGGCCAGCTCGATATTGGGCCTAGAGGGTCACACACATATGGTAGGCATTGCGATGAATAGAGGTTCGGATATGAGATATCCGATAGAGCCCTTGTCTTATTGGATGCAGATCCAATACCCACTAGGGGAGGACCCATTAGGGTTTGACAGGGGACCTCTATAAATAGGAGGGATTCAGAGCCTCATGGGCTAGAGAGCTCTTGTTTGCCTTTTCTTATTCTCCTCTCCATCTCCACCTCAGAGTAGGTCTGGAGTTTTGAGGAGCGTCGTCGCAACCCTGTTGTGTGGATCACCACTAGAAAGGAGGACGCTTGATCTCCTTCACCCTCTCCTAAGGATCTGTAAGGAAACAGGGATATACAATCTCCCTATGTAACACAATCTACTCTATACGCAGTTTCGTGTTTCGCAGATTTTCGCATACCAATCTTCGCACGACGACAAACATCTCTTTGGGAATCGGGGATTTTATTTTTCTTGTTCTTCCATTGCGTATATGATGTCGCCCCCAAGGATTTCCCAACAGTGGTATCAGAGCCAGGTTGTTCGTGCGAATGATTGGTTTTGAACAGCGTGTGTTGTCTTTAGGAAGAATTTTGACGTCAAAATTGTTGACGCAAAAACAAGGAAGGGCAGCAACAGTTGCTGCCCTCGATCTACGTGCGTGCAGCGCAGCCAAAGTCGGGCAAAGACGGGGCTGCAACCGTACGGGGGCCTGATTGCGAAGAGGGCTTGCCGCCGGGCAAAGTAGCCCTGACCGCGAGAGGCCATGCAGGCGTTGGCACCCGCCGCCGCCGCTCATGGCGAAACCCCCACCCCCAAGGGCCGTCGCCCGGTGGGACAGCACCACCGACGGAGGAGGCGGCGCTCGAAGGGGCCCACCCACGGCGGCAGCCGGCCGGGAATGTGGGCGTGCCGCCCTCTGAGGAGAGGCGAAAGCCCTCGCCCGCCCAGACAATGCCGCCGTCGGCAGGTGTGGCGGTAGTAGCGAAAAGGGGAAAGGGCATTAGGGTTTTCTGGGCAAAAGACAGTTTTGCCTCTCGGAATTTGAGAAATTCCAATTTCTGTCTTTTGTCCAAATTATGAAAAAACCCCTATGAATTCAAAAATTCCCTATAATGTCCCTAATTTCAGAAAATATTAATTAATTAAAAGGTTTAGTTAATTATTATTATTTTATTATTATTATCTAGTAGTCCTACATGATGATGATTATTTATACATATGATGTATGATGTGTGGACGGATGATCATGGACCGTGTGATGTGTGTACCTATGATTATTATTATTGAGGTCTGCGAACCTCCATTATATTTCTCGTTTATTGTCGGGCCTGCGTGCCTATGATTAAGTTGTAATCACATGAGGAGGCACAGCGGAAGCGTGAATACGATAGCGGGACCCATGAGACGGACGATCATGATGCATGAAGATGCATCAAGATGTCGACGGAACCGACAAGGACGAAATGGACGATCACAGGGCATGGAGATGCACCGTTGCACACATAGATCTTGATGTGAGTGATTAGGCCTACTGGCTCGGGCTTAATCATATTAGGTTGTGATCCATGATCATCTGGTGTAATTGCTTATACACATACTAGATATGTATATATATTTGCATGCGATATAGATATATATTAAATATGTATATGTGTGACATGTCATATTAGGAGACTAAATCATAGAAACATCTCTCGATAATATTAAGTCGGTAAACGTGAGGCAATTAGATTGACCCACGTGGCCTTCCATCGTTATAAATAGGAACCGATTCCCGGTGTATGTTGAGTTGGTCGAGTCCCTCGAGACTCACCTATATCGCGATTCGCTATCTTGCTTACGACATAGAGATGTCACCGGTGACCTGAGGGCATGGTATACTTGGTCGAGTCGCTCAAGGGTATATCATCAAATCAGACTCATCTTGTAACGAAGGTGTTGACTTAACCGAGCATCATGGTTGGTCGAGTCCCTCGAGGCCATGGTGATTCGGAGGCCGAACAGGACGAGACTCACAAGGAGTTGTGATCGACAAGAGTTGCCTACCTTTTAGGCTTAGTGTGATTTGTCGAGTCCCTCGAGGTTACACTAAGACGTTGATTGGATCCTGATCCCCACTCGAAGTCTGTCGGAGACTTCCGTTTCACGTGCTGAGGGTGTCGCGTGACTCGTTAGTAAAATAGTGGGAGCATATTAAGATAGAAGTCCATATCTTGATAGTTTATTTCTTGCAAAATCTGCATGTTAAGATGCAGCGACATTTCTGCTACATCTTTATTTTCAGAAAATATCGCTTTCAAATCCCTTACGTGGCATACTTGATGTAAACCGCCTCACTGGTCCAAATTATACGGATTGGCTCCGTAACTTGAGAATTGTTCTCACAGCGGAGAAAATCGTTGAAGTCCTTGATACAGTGATGCTTGCGCCCGAAGAAGGGGCAAACGAGGATGAGATCGCTCGCTACGTGAAGTACATTGATGACTCCACTTTTGCTCAGTGCTATATGTTGGGCTCTATGACTCCTGAGTTACAGAGACAACATAAAAAGATGGATGCCAGATCCATTCTCCTACATGTCCGCAAATTGTTTGAGGAATAGGGAAGGACTCAGGATATGAGATATCTAAGAGCCTCTTCCGCGCTAGGATGACTGAGGGGACACCGGTTCAGAACCATGTCCTAAAGATGATTGAGTGGATAGAGAAACTCACAGGTCTAGGAATGGTCCTAGAGGATAACTTGTGTGTGGACATTGTGCTTCAGTCCCTACCAGATTCCTTTTCATAGTTTATAATGAATTTTAATATGAACAAGCTTGAAGTGACTCTCCCAGAGCTTCTCAATATGTTGAGGGAGGCAGAGAGTACTATCAAGAAAGAGAAGCCAGTTCTCTACACTGGTGAGACCAAAAGGAAAAGGAAAGCATAAAGGTCCCTTAAGAAGGGAAAGGGCAAGGTCAAACTAGGTAAAGCAAAGGTTACTAAGAAAGACCCAGCAAAGGACAAAGGCCAGTGCTTCCACTGTGGTAAATATGGGCACTGGAAGAGAAACTGCAAAGAGTACCTTGTAGAAAGGGCGAAACAAAAGCTTGATGAAGCTTCAGGTACATTCATGATCAGTTTCCATTTGTCAGACTCTTATGATAACATATGGGTATTGGATACCGGTAGTGCTTATCATATATGCAATTCATTGCAGGTTCTGGGAAGGCCTAGGAGACTAGAGAGAGGCGAGATGGACCTCAAGATGGGTAATGAAGCAAAAGTTGCTGTAGTAGCTGTTGGCGAGGTCGCCCTACATTTGCCTACTGGAGCTTTTATTGCATTAGATGCATGTTATTTTGTTCCTTCTATTATCAAAAACATTATCTCCATTTCATGTTTAACAGTTAGTGGATATAAATTTGTTTTTGAGAACAATGGTTGTTCGATATTATTATATGATAAGATCATCATGAAAAGAACATTGAATAATGGTTTATTTATATTAGACACCACTCCACATATCATGAATATAAATGTGTCCAAAAGGAAACGAGATGAGTTGAACAGTGCATACATATGGCATTGTAGGCTAGGTCACATCCATGAAAGAATGATTCATTCGACTATGTGTCATATACAACTTGTGAGCCTTGCATTCGTGGAAAACTGACCAACTCTCCATTTAGTGGAACTGGAGAGAGAGCCACTGAGTTGTTGGAACTCATACATAGTGATGTATGTGGACCCATGTCAACTCATGCCATTGGAGGTTACTCCTACTTCATTACATTTCCTGATGATTTCTCAAGGTATGGATATGTGTACTTAATGAAGTACAAGTCCGAGGCCTTTGAGAAATTCAGAGAGTATAAGAATGAGGTGAAAAATCAGACTGGAAAGAGTATCAAAATTCTTCGATCAGATCGAGGAGGTGAGTACTTAAGTATAGAGTTCACTCAGTTCCTCAAGGACCATGAGATATTATCTCAGTGGATAACTCCTTATACACCTCAGCTCAATGGTGTCTCTGAAAGGAGAAATCGTACATTATTAGATATGGTACGGTCCATGATGAGTTTTGCTGACCTACCCATCTCATTCTGGGGATATGCCCTAGAAACCGCAGCTTACCTTCTGAACAGAGTTCCAACTAAGTCGGTAGTGTCTACACCATATGAGATATCGAAAGGGAAGAAGCCTGATCTTAAGGTTGTTAAGATTTGGGGCTGCCCTGCACATGTTAAAAGACACAACCCCGATAAGTTAGAATCAAGGACAAAACGATACAAATTTATGGGATACCCCAAGGAAACTTATGGGTATTATTTCTATCATCTCGAGGACCAAAAGGTCTTTGAAGCTAAGAGAGCAGTGTTCCTTGAGAAGGAACACATTCTTGGCGGAGATAGTGGGAGAATGATAGAATTGAGCGAGGTTGGAGAACCAAGCTCAAGCACTACTCTACAGCCCGAGTATGTTCAGGTACCTAATACACAATTTTCAACTTTACGCAGGTCTGATAGAGTATCCCATCCTCCTGAGAGATATGTGGGACATATTAGAGGAGAGGATGCAGAGGATATTGATCCTCAAACCTACGAGGAGGCTATTATGAGTATAGACTCCAGGAAGTGGCAAGAAGCCATGAATTCTGAGATGGATTCTATGTACTCCAATAAGGTTTAGAACCTAGTTGATGCGCCCAAAGGTATTGTACCCATCGGTTGCAAGTGGATCTTTAAGAAAAAGATCGGAGTAGATGGAAAGGTAGAGACCTATAAAGCAAGGCTAGTGGCTAAGGGGTATCGTCAAAGGCAAGGTGTTGACTATGACTAAAACCTTCTCACCAGAAAGCAATGCTAAAATCCATCAGAATTCTATTGGCTATTGCAGAAAGACACACGATGATTATGAGATCCGGCGGATGGATGTGAAAACCGCATTCCTCAATGGGAACCTCGAGGAGGAGGTGTATATGATGCAACTCGAGGGATACGTGTCCAAGAACTGTCCAGATAAGGTGTGTAGGTTGCTTAGATCCATTTATGGATTAAAGCAAGCTTCTCGAAGTTGGAACATAAGATTTGATGAGGCAATCAGATCTTATGACTTAGATTAAAACGAAGATGAGCCTTGTGTATACAGAAAGGTAAGTGAGGGGCTATCACCTTTTTGGTGTTATATGTGGATGACATCCGATCATTGGGAATGACGAGGAATGCTATCCACAAGAAAGGCTTGGTTATCTAGACACTTCTCCATGAAGGACTTAGGGGAAGCATCCTATATTTTGGGGATTAGAATCTATAGAGATAGATCCAAGAGGATGCTTGGCTTGTCCCGATCCAGTACATAGAAACCATTGTCAAAAGGTTTGGCATGGAAAATTTCAAGAGAGGTCTCATACCGATAAGACATGGGATATCGCTTTCTACAGTATGTCCCCAAAGACTCAGAAGAAAGGGCAAATATGGATATGATACCTTATGCCTCAGCAATAGGGTCTATCATGTATGCCATGTTATGTACTAGGCCTCGATATAGCGCATGCTCGAAAGTGTCATGAGCGGTATCAAAGGATCCGTGCTTGAGCACCGGAAAGCAAGAAAGTGTATCCTTAAGTACTTGAGAAGGACTAAGGATCTTTTACTAGTATATGGAGGTAATAGCCTTAAGGTTGAAGGCTACACTGACTCAAGTTTTCAGTCTGATGTCGATGATAGCAAGTCGAATTCAGGGTATGTGTACACCTTGAATGGAGGAGCAGTGTGTTGGAAGAGTTCCAAGCAAGATACCACTGCTGACTCGACCACAGAGGCGGAGTACATTGCTGCATCAGATGCAGCAAAGGAGGGAGTTTGGGTGAAGAAGTTCATCACAGATTTGGGAGTCGTGCCGGGTAGCGAAGAGCCGATCTCCATATATTGCGACAACAATGGGGCGATTGCTCAAGCAAAGGAACCTAGGTCTCATCAGAAATCTAAGCATGTTATAAGGAGGTTCCACCTTATCAGAGAGATCGTGACCCGAGGAGATGTAATAATGGAAAGAGTTCCATCTGAAGATAACATTGCAGATCCATTAACAAAGTCGTTGTCTCAGATTTGTTTTGAGCATCACAGGGGTCTGATGGGGATCAGACACATAGGTAATTGGCTTTAGGTCAAGTGGGAGATTGCTAGTCATAGGTGCCCAGCAAGCCAATCACGTGAGTGATGGCACGTGTGACTTAATATAGAATCTTTTTGCTTATTATATTTTGACATATATTGTTAGGATCAAGAGCACTAAGAGGGGGGTGAATTAGTGTAGCGAAAAACTTTCTGCGATTAAAACGAAACTGCGTTCGAACGATAAAAATGATTTCTGTTTGAAAACCGATTCTAAGATTACTTTAACTTAAGATCAAGCAAGATGATGTTAAAGTCAATCTATGAAGGCAGTTTGCAGTTATGATGAAAACCATAATATAAGCGCAAACTGAAATACGACGTTCATACGAAGAAACTTATTTACGTCTAAATGCTGATTCGTAAATCACTTGATTAGGTGAGATGCTATTTAAGCAAGGGTATAAAGGTAGTTTGCAGTTATGGTAAAAATCAAAACGTAAACGTAATCTGAAATATGATGATCGTACGAAAAAGCAGATTTACGTCTAAACGCTGATTCGGAAAGTGCAAGGCTTGAAACCCGATCGTATATGCACAGAAAGCAGTAAGCTTCAGAGGAGGTTTGCAGTAAAGATAATATGCTCAAAGTAAATGCAAACTGAGATTTAGAGTGGTTCGGTCAATCTTGACCTACTCCACTTTTGGCTTCCTCCACCGACGAGGTCACTGACGTCAACTAGAGGCCTTCCTTCAATAGGCGAAGGCCAACCACCCTTTTACAGTTTCACTCCTTTTGACGGGCTTAGGAGACAACCCTTACAGAAATTTTCTCTCCTCTCTTTACAACTCAGAACTTTGAAGAACAGAGGGAGGAGAACTTTTGGCCTTAACAACAATTTTGAGCTCTAAGAATCACAGAAAAAGATCAAGATTTTGTTGTAAGTTGTCTTCTTTCAGTGCTGAATGGGTGGGGTATTTATAGGCCCCAACCCAGTTCAAATTTGGAGCTCAAAACCGTCAATTCCCGAAATTCCGGTATCAGGTGGTTGCACTTCCTGACTGGGGCGGTTGCACCGCTTGGCAGAGCTCGAAGACTGAGCCTCTGGGCGGTGCCACCTCTGTCAGGGGCGGTTGCACCTCTCTGCCAGAGCTCGAAGACCGAGCTCAGGCGGTTGCACCTCTTGACTGGGGCGGTTGCACCTCTCTGCAAGAGCTCGAAGACTGAGCTCAAGCGGTGCTACCTCTTGTTAGGGGAGGTTGCACCGCCCAGTCTCGCTCGGAGACTGAGCCCAGGCGGTGCTACCTCCTGGCTGGGGCGGTTGAACCGCCTAGTCTCCCTGGGAGACTTAGCCTAGGTGGTGCTACCTCCTGGCTTGGGCGGTTGCACCTCCCACAGCAATCAGGGTCCGAATGGGTAGATCTATTCGGCCCAATTTGGGTGTTTCATGGGCCCAATTGCCCCAAGATTAAGCTAATGGGATCACCTTCCATTTCCAACTTAATCATTGTGCTAACTACGATAAATCCTAAGACAATTTCTGCAGCATGCTCCGGTGCGTTAATCGCTTCTTCCGGCGAGTTTCCGGCAAACTTCCGTCGATCATCCGATGAACCCTCGGTGATGCTCCTGTGGACTTCCGGCAAACTCCTGGACTTGCGACGATCCACTTGGCGAGTTCCGACGAGCTTCTTTTGGCAAGCTCCTGGACTTCTCGGATTTGTTCCCGCAGAACCTCCGACGATTGTCCGAACTTCCGTCGAACTCTCGAACTCCCAACGTGATCATTGTCTTGACTCCGGCGCAACTCCTGTTGTATGTCTAGCTTTCATCGTAGTTAATCCTGCACACTTATCTCAACACATAGATTAGACAACAAATGACAATTGACTTCATCATCAAAATCCGAGATTCAACAATCTCCCCCTTTTTGATGATGACAATCAATTAGTAATTGAGTTAACCTTAACTCCCCCTGTCTATATGCCATACTTGAGATAAGTCATTCTTGAATTCAAGACCTAAGAATTCAAGCGACATATTGATAAGTTAAATCATTTGAACTTATCAATACTCCCATCATGATTCCCATCATGATGTATCTCTCTGAAGATGATGTCAAGGCTTGACATTCATTTTCAGATTTTACATTACAAGTTTGAATGATGGTAATAGTAACAATTCATTATATTGTAAGATATCAACATGTAAAGTTGTGAAGTAAGATTTTGATATCATTACATGATGTACATATTTCAAATATTTTAGCAAGTGTTGCATTTCTTCACATGGTAAGATATCAACTCAAGGCATAATGCAAATTATAGCATCTGTTCATATATCTCTTGGTGATGCAAGCATAGCATAATCATAGCATCAGTGTTTATAGCATCAATTCATATATTTCTCCCCCTTTGTCATCAACGAAAAGCATGGTAGTTGTGACACCAGGAAAACAATATAAGCAATTTATCATGCATATAAAGGAAGGCATGATACGTAGATTGCTTTGAATACTTCTTTCTTCTATTTTTTGTTATAATCCTTTATGCATGAAGGAGGAAAGCCATTATGATTCCAGCTATTTGTGAGTTTACTTTGAGTCAAGATATGTGTTTGAAACAGCTTTTTGCAAGTAAAAATACTATCATCTATATTTCAAGATGGAATTCATAAGCAGGAATCATTTCATCAAATCCATTTCAAAAAATATTTTTCATGAAGATAAAACATTTCAACACATGTTATGTGATGGCAATCAAGTGTTTTGATCATTTAATAAAGTTTGAAAAATAATTTTAACTAGTTTATCTATTCGGACACATCAACATTCCTAATTCTCTTCTTATGAAATCAAATTGTTCTTCACTTAGAGGTTTTGTAAAAATGTCAGCTAGTTGATGTTTAGTATCAATGAGCTCTATGGTTACATCATGATTAGTAACATGATCTCGTATAAAGTGATGTCTAATATCAATATGTTTTGTTCTTGAGTGTTGTATAGGATTCTTAGTTAAGCATATTACACTTGTGTTATCACATTTAATGGGAATATTTTTAAGATTAACTTTGTAATCTTCTAAGGTGTTTTTCATCCATACAACTTGTGCACAGCATGCACTTGCTGCAATATATTCAGCTTCGGTTGTTGATAGTGCAACCGAGCTTTGTTTCTTAGATGACCAGGAAACAAGGGCATGTCCTAAAAATTGACATGATCCTGAGGTGCTTTTTCTATCTAGTCTACAGCCAGCAAAGTCTGCATCAGCATAAGCAATTAACTCAAAATTCTCTGATTTTGAGTACCATAATCCTAGATTTGTGGTACCATTAAGATATCTAAATATTCTTTTAACTGCTTTGAGATGAGATATCTTAGGGTTTGATTGAAATCTAGCACAAAGTCCTACACTGAACATGATGTCTGGTCTGATTGCAGTGAGGTAAAGTAAACTTCCTATCATACCCCTATAAGTTTTTTGATTGAAGTTTTCTCCACTTTCATCAATTTCTAACTTAGTGGAGGTGCTCATAGGAGTGTTAATAGCCTTTGAGTTGTTCATATTAAACTTTTTTAATAAATTCATAGCATATTTAGTTTGACTAATAAAGATGTCATTGCTTAGTTGTTTGATTTATAAGCCTAAGAAGAATGTTAATTCTCCCATTAAGCTCATTTCGAATTCAAGACTCATAGTTTTAGCAAAAGATTCACAAAAAGATTCATTCGTAGAGCCAAAAATAATATCATCAACATAAATCTGAACAATGAGAAAATTATTTTCAAAATTCTTGATGAACAATGTAGTATCAACCTTGCCTTTTGTGAAATTATTTTCGATAAGAAAAGAACTAAGTCTCTCATACCAAGCCCTTGGGGCTTGTTTTAAACCATAGAGAGCTTTAGCTAATCTAAACACATGATTAGGGAGACTATTATTTTCAAATCCAGGAGGTTGTTCAACATAAACTTCTATGGAAATAAAGCCATTTAGAAAAGCGCCTTTAACATCCATTTGAAACAACTTAAAATTATTACTACTAGCGTAGGCAAGGAGCATCCTTATGGCTTCCAATCGAGCCACAGGAGCGAAGGTTTCTTCGTAATCGATACCTTCTTCTTGGTTGAAACCTTTGGTCACTAATTTAGCCTTGTTTTTAACCACGATACCATTTTCATCTTGCTTATTTCTGAAGACCCATTTAGTACCAATAACTAAATGGTCATTTGGCCTAGGAACAAGCTTCCACACCTCATTTCTCTCAAATTAATTCAATTCATCTTGCATTGCGATAATCCATGAATCATCTTTCATGGCTTCGTCAACACATTTGGGTTCAATTTGGGGGAGAAAGGTGGCATTCGCACAAAATTTTTTAAAAGAAGATCATGTTTGAACACCCTTTGACGTGTCTCCTAAGATTAGCTCCTTGGGATGAGCATCTACATACTTCCAATCCTTGGGTAAGGATGTTTCGGGAGTGGATGCATCCAAGTTGCTAGTTGGAGAAGGGGTTTCATTTAAATTCAAGGAATCAAAATTAACATCATCATCAAAATCATTTTTCCTGATTTCGGAAATCTCATTGAAAACAACATGAATGGATTCTTCAATAATTAAAGTTCTTTTATTGAAGATATGAAAGGCTTTCGAAACTGAAGAATAACCAAGAAAGATTCCTTCATCGGATTTAGCATCAAATTTTCCTAAGTTATCCTTTTCATTCAAGATAAAACACTTACACCCAAAGACTTTAAAATATGAAACATTGGGTTTTTTGTTGTTCCATAACTCATAGGGAGTTTTGGTTAGTAGAGGTCTTACTAGAACTCTATTCAAAATATAGCATGCAGTATTTACGGCTTCGGCCCAAAAATATTTGGGTAGGTTGTGTTCATTCAACATGGTTCTTGCCATTTCTTGTAAATTTTGATTTTTTCTTTCAACTACTCCATTTTGTTGAGGATTTCTAGGAGTAGAAAAATTATGGTTGTATCCATTGAGTTCACAAAATTCTTGGAAATCATGATTTTGAAATTCACCACCATGATCACTTCTAATTGACGAAATCATAGAACCTTTCTCATTCTGAACAAGTTTACAAAACTTGGTAAAATATCTAAGGCATTCACTTTTCTATTTTAAGAAGTAAGTCCATGTGTATCTGCTATAGTCATCCACAATGACGAAGGCGTATTTGCTACCTCCTAGGCTTGATGTGGAGATTGGTCCGAACAAGTCCATATGGATCAATTGTAAGGGCCTAGAGGTGGTTATTTGATTCTTAGATTTGAAACTACCCTTAATTTGTTTACCTAATTGGCAAGCATCACATACATTATCTTTGATGAACTTGATATGAGGAATTCCTCTTACAAGTCCTTTAGATGATATTTGAGTGATTAGTTTCATGCTAGCATGACCTAATCTTCTATGCCATATCCAAGCATCCTCATTCAGAATAGAAAAACACATTTCATTATACAAATCATTGATGTCAATAGTGTATACGTTGTTTTGTTTTAATGCAATCATAGATATGTTTTTGTGTGGTTTTTCAATGATGCAAGCATTAGATTCAAATCTGACAATATATCCTTTATCACATAATTGACTAATGCTCAAGAGGTTATGTTTTAAACCATCAACTAACAAAACATCTTCAATAAAGAAGTTGGATTTGTTACCTAAGGTTCCTTTGCCAATGATTTTACCCTTGTTGTTGTCTCCGAAGGTGACATAGCCTTCGTCTATGCTAGTGAGCTTAGAGAATTGAGATGGATCTCCGGTCATATGCCTTGAGCATCCACTATCAATGTACCATCTCTTGCTCCTAGCTTGTGATGGTTTAGTTTTCTACAAGAAAGGATGATTTTTAGGTACCCATTTGCTTTTGAGTGCCTCACAAATAGATCTACATTGTCTATCATATTGCATATAATTTATCATGGTTCCTTTAGGAACCCAGATCAATTTGTTTGGACTAATTTTTTTGAATGGACAATAATGCGTCTGGTGTCCAAATTTGCAACAAAAGTTGCATTTGTTTTGATGTCGAACATGTAAGATGGGGCCTTTTATGAAGGTGGTTGGATTTTGGTGAGGACTTCTCACAAATCCAATTCCACTTCTTTTGGGAACATGACCCTTGTTTGTAAGGATCATGTTTAATAACTTGCTGCCAACCTCGAATTTCTTCAAGGTGTCCTTAAGTAGCAAGTTTTCCTTTTGGAGAGTTTCTAGATCATGGCATTTTATGCATGAGCTTAAACTATCATGATGTTCAACTTTTAACTTATCAAAATTACAAATAAGACTATCATGCTCTTTTTTTAGCAATTTATATTTTCTACTAATTATCTTACATTCATCAAATAATTCATGGAAAGCATTTAATAATTCATGATAAGGTAAATATGCATCAATTAAATTTGTTACCTCATCTCCGATGGCCATTAAGGCGTAATGAGCAACTTGCTCGGTGTTGGACTCCTCTTCTTCGGATACGCTCGAATCATCCCATGTTGCTTTGAGCGCCTTCTTCTTTGATGTTCTCTTCTTGGCTTGGGGATAATCACTCTTGTAGTGTCCCGGCTTTTTGCACTCATAGCAAATAACTTGGTCCTTCTTGGGTTCAAGTTTATTTTTTGCGTCATTCTTAAACTTGTTTCTTTTAAAGAATTTTTTAAATTTTCTTATTAGAAGTGCTAAGTCATCATCACAGTCCTCATCACTTGAGTTTTCTCTCAAGTGGCCTTCTGAAGTTTTAAGTGTCATATCCTTCCTGTTCTTTGGAAGGATGTCTTCTTGCTCTTCATGAGCTTTACAAGTCATCTCGTAGGTCATTAATGACCCGATTAGTTCTTCAAGAGGGAAGTTGTGTAGATATTTTGCCTCTTGAATAGCAGTGACTTTAGGATCCAACTCTTAGGAAGGGATCTTAGAATCTTATTTACGAGCTCAAAATCCGAAAAAAATTTTCCGAGTCCTTTTAGACCGTTGACGACATCCGTGAAACGGGTAAACATGTCGCCAGTGGTTTCACTCGGTTTCATCCGGAAAAGTTCGAAAGAATGTAACAGAAGATTGATTTTTGACTCTTTCACTCTACTTGTGCCTTCGTGAGTCACTTCGAGTATGTGCCAAATATCAAATGCGGTTTCACAAGTTGAAACACGGTTAAACTCGTTTTTATCAAGTGCACAAAATAAGGCATTCATAGCCTTTGCATTAAGAGCGAAAGCCTTCTTCTCCAATTCATTCCAATCGATCATTAGAAGAGAAGACTTCGAAAATCCATTTTCGACAAGATTCCAAAGTTCAAAATCCATAGAAATAAGAAAGATCCTCATTCGGGTCTTCCAATAGGTGTAGTCCATCCCACTAAACATGGGTGGACGTGTAATAGAATGACTCTCTTGGTTTCCGGCGTATGCCATCTCTCTTGGGTTTTAATCCGTTAGAGAGTTAACCCCGCTCTGATACCAATTGTTAGGATTAAGAGCACTAAGAGGGGGGGGGGTGAATTAGTGCAGCAGAAAACTTTCTGCGATTAAAACGAAACTGCGTTCGAACGATAAAACTGATTTCTGTTTGAAAACCGATTCTAAGATTACTTTAACTTAAGATCAAGCAAGATGATGTTAAAGTCAATCTATGAAGGCAGTTTGCAGTTATGATGAAAACCATAATATAAGCGCAAACTGAAATACGACGTTCATACGAAGAAACTTATTTACGTCTAAATGCTGATTCGTAAATCACTTGATTAGGCGAGATGTTGTTTAAGCAAGGGTATAAAGACAGTTTGTAGTTATGGTAAAAATCAAAATGTAAACGTAATATGAAATATGATGATCGTACGAAAAAGCATATTTACGTCTAAACGCTGATTCGAAAAGTGCAAGGCTTGAAACCCGATCGTATATGCGCAGAAAGCAGTAAGCTTCAGAGGAGGTTTGCAGTAAAGATAATATGCTCAAAGTAAATGCAAACCAAGATTTAGAGTGGTTCGGTCAATCTTGACCTACTCCACTTTTGGCTTCCTCCACCGACGAGGTCACTGACGTCAACTAGAGGCCTTCCTTCAATAGGCAAAGGCCAACCACCCTTTTACAGTTTCACTCCTTTTGATGGGCTTAGGAGACAACCCTTACAGAAATTTTCTCTCCTCTCTTTACAACTCAGAACTTTGAAAAACAGAGGGAGGAGAACTTTTGGCCTTAAAAACAATTTTGAGCTCTAAGAATCACAGAAAAAGATCAAGATTTCAGTGTAAGTTGTCTTCTTTCAGTGTTGAATGGGTAGGGTATTTATAGGCCCCAACCCAGTTCAAATTTGGAGCTCAAAACCGTCAATTCCCGGAATTCCGGGATCAGGCGGTTGCACCTCCTGACTAGGGCGGTTGAACCACTTGGCAAAGCTCGAAGACTGAGCCTTTGGGCGGTGCCACCTCTGTCAGGGGTAGTTGCACCTCTCTGCCAGAGCTCGAAGACCGAGCTCAGGCGGTTGCACCTCTTGACTGGGGCGGTTGCACCTCTCTGCCAGAGCTCGAATACTGAGCTCATCCGATGCTACCTCTTGTCAGGGGAGGTTGCACCGCCCAGTCTCGCTCGGAGACTGAGCCCAGGCGGTGCTACCTCCTGGCTGGGGTGGTTGCACCGCCCAGTCTCCCTGGGAGACTTAGCCCAGGCAGTGCTACCTCCTGGCTTGGGCGGTTGCACCTCCCACAGCAATCAGGGCACGAATGGGTAGATCCATTTGGCCCAATTTGGGTTTTTCAAGGGCCCAATTGCCCCAAGATTAAGCTAATGAGATCACCTCCCATTTCCAACTTAATCATTGTGCTAACTATGATAAATCCTAAGACAATTTCTGCAGCATGCTCCGGTGCGTCAATCGCTTCTTCCGACGAGTTTCCGGCGAACTTCCGTCGATCAACCGATGAACCCTCGGTGATGCTCCTACGGACTTCCGGCAAACTCCTGGACTTGCGACGATCCACTTGGCGAGTTCCGACGAGCTTCTTTTGGCAAGCTCCTGGACTTCTCGGATTTATTCCCGCAGAACCTCCGACGACTGTCCGAACTTCCGTCGAACTCTCGAACTCCCAACGTGATCATTGTCTTGACTCCGGCGCAACTCCTGCTGCATGTCTAGCTTTCATCGTAGTTAATCCTACACACTTATCTCAACACATAGATTAGACAACAAATGACTATTGACTTCATCATCAAAATCTGAGATTCAACAGATATCACTTTATAACTATTGCATAAATGCATACATATATTGCGATGTCCTTGGATTTGTGCAATGGGAATCAGATCGTGATGAGATCACAATAGTGAGATCGATTCACCTTTAAAAACATATCCTAAATAATCTCGGTCATAGGTTACTCGAGAGGGATATCGTGATAACCGGACAGACTAGTGTGCTGTATACCCGTCCATATTATGGATGCAGCTGGTCTCATAGCTGCTTGTATAGGGACACTAGGGATACAGTACAGGTGCTCATTGGAGAATGAGTTCACTGATTGATCCGCTTACGGAATGTTGGATGGTTGATGATGCCTTATTGTCAGACAGCGATTCCGTAGTCCTAGTCGTGTATCTGGTCCTTAGACTTGAGACACCAAGGATGTCATATATGAGTGCTCCACTCTTTGATACCAGACTTATAGGTTTGGCTGTACCAGATCTAGTACACTTGGTCATTGGGAGTGGTAGTCGACCTTACGAGGGCTATTGAGTGTCGATAGAGGATCATCCACTCTCGGCGTCATGAGAGAAATATCCCATGTGTTCTTGCTCAGACAAATCCCTGGCCAGGGTCATTTAGGGTTGAGAGAGAAAGAGTTCTCAGGGAGAATCCGATTAGAGCGAGACTCAGTAGTAGAAACCGTGGTGGGTTTGACAACACCATGCTCGATATATACGGTCTCTAGTATATTAGATGGATGAGGGACTGAGGTACACGGGTGGCGAGGACGGAGATAGGTCCAATGGATTGATTCCCTCAGATCGTCTGGGGACTACTGCAAGTAGTGGCTTAGCACGTCCGTAGTCGATGAGTCGAGTGAATTATTACAGAGATAATAATTCACTGAGTTAGAAGGAGTTCTAACAGATATGACTCACGGCCAGCTCGATATTGGGCCTAGAGGGTCACACACATATGGTAGGCATTGCGGTGAATAGAGGTTCGGATATAAGATATCCGATAGAGCCCTTGTCTTATTGGATTCAGATCCAATACCCACTAGGGGAGGACCCATTAGGGTTTGACAGGGGACCTCTATAAATAGGAGGGATTCAGAGCCCCATGGGTTAGAGAGCTCTTGTTTACCTTTTCCTATTCTCCTCTCCATCTCCATCTCAGAGTAGGTCTGGAGTTTTGAGGAGCGTCGTCGCAACCCTGCTGTGTGGATCATCGCTAGAGAGGAGGACGCTTGACCTCCTTCACCCTCTCCTAAGGATCTGCAAGGAAACAGGGATATACGATCTCCCTAGGTAACACAATCTACTCTATACGTAGTTTCATGTTTCGCGGATTTTTGCGTACCAATCTTCGCACGACGACGAACATCTCTTTTGGAATCGGGGATTTTGTTTTTCTTATTCTTCCGCTGCGCATATGATGTCGCCCCCAAGAATTTCCCAACAAACTTATCAGTATGTCTCTTGAATTCAAAGGCTTTGAATTCAAGAATGACTTATCTCAAGTATGGCATATAGATAGGGGGAGTTAAGGTTAACTCCATTATCAATTGATTGTCATCATAAAAAAGGGGGAGATTATTGAATCCTAGATTTTGATGATGAAGTCAATTGTCATTTGTTATCTAATCCATATGTTGAGATAAGTGTGCAGGATTAACTACGATGGCAGTAAGACATGCAGTAGGAGTTGCGCCAGAGTCAAGACCATGATCACGTTGGGGGTTCGAGAGTTCGACGGAAGTCCGGACAATCATTGGAGGTTCTACGAGAACAAATCCGAGAAGTCTAGGAGTTTGCCAAAGAAGCTCATCGGAACTCGCCAAGTGGATCGTCGTAAGTCCAGGAGTTTGACGGAAGTCCGCCGGAGCATCGTTGAGGGTTCATCGGATGTTCACCGGAAGTTCACCGGAAGCTCGCCGGAAGAAGTAATTGACACACCGGAGAAAGCTGTAGTAAATGTCTTAAAAAATATCGTAGTTAACATATAGATTAAGCTAGGAATGGGAGATGATCCCATTAATTTAATCTAAGGGCAATTGGGCCCTCAACAGACCCAAATTAGGCCGAATGGATCATCTCATTCAGACCCAGATTTCCTAGCCAGCAGTGGCACCGCCCAAGAGCTCAGGAAAGCTAGGCAGTGCAACCGCCCAGGTCAGGCGGTGGTACCACTTGGGTTCAGTCTCCGAGCGAGACTAGGCGGTGGTACCACCCCTATCAAGCGGTGGTATCGCTTGGGCTCAGTCTTCGAGCAAGACTAGGCTGTGGTACCGCCCCTGTCAAGTAGTGGTACCAACTGAGCTCGGTCTCCGAGAGGTAGTACCGCTCAGTTATGGCGATAGTACCGCCAGGATCCCGAAAATCCGGGAGATGATTTTTTGAGCTCCAAATTCAAACCAGTTTGGGGCCTATATAAACCCCCCCCTCTCTTGCATGAAAGGGCACCAAAAATCCAATCTTACTCTGTGATTTTTAGAGCTCAAAAGTGTTGTATAAGCTAAAAGTTCTCCTCCCTCTTTTCTTTCAAGTTTCGATCATTCAAGAGAGGAGTGAACATTCTGTAAGGGTTGTCTCCTAAGCTCATCAAAAGGAGTGAAACTGTAAAAGGGTGGTTGGCCTTCGTCTATTGAAGGAAGGCCTCTAGTGGACGTCAGTGACCTCGTCGGAGGAGGAAGCCAAAAGTGGATGTCAGTCAAGATTGACCGAACTACTCTAAAATTGTGGTGCTCTCTAGTTTGCATTTCTTCTTGCTGCTTACCTTACTGTAAACCTCCATATGTGCTCTACTTCCTTATTTCTTTTGTTGCACTCTCTTACAAACTCGCTTTCAAGTTAAGTTTCCAAAAACGATTTTACGTCGGAAACAATTTCATCGTACAAACGCAGTTTTAATCGTCAGAAGTTTTTTTTGCTGCACTAATTCACACACCCCCCCCTCCCTCTTAGTGCTCTTGATCCTACAGATTGGTCCAGGAGGAAAAACTCCTTTGCTACAAAAAAACCTATGTTTCAGTCAGCCAAGTCACGACTACTGTGATGTGACAGTCGAATAACGAACGGCCAAGCAACTGCTAACATTGCGTGGTAGCCACGAATAACGAAATTATGAGTTACCCGGAGCCAGAGTTATGAGGGTCAAACAACTACTAATGTTGTGCGGCAGGGCCAAGCAACGTAGTTAGTAGTGCGGCAGTCGAGTAACGAATGTTAGTGAGTTATGAGGAAGTCCAGTGTTCGTCATTCAATTTTCTCTGTCTATTAGGGAAAATTCCTTGGCTACTAGAAAACCCGGGTTTCGTCCACTTTTGAAGGTAATTTGAGTCATTTATTAGCGGAAATTCCTTGGCTACCTTTTTTCTTGGGTTTTAGTGAACGAGTCCTGTGTTCATGGCCCTCTCTTACAACTATTAACTGCTTACCTTGCCGATCCGCAACTGATTGATTATAGAGACCTCTCTTTATGACTTTATTGACTACCTATCCTCTGGCTACTAATACTTCTTTCAACATTCTACTTTACATTCTATAGCTGCGGGTTTTGATTCTCTAGTTACTTGCCGTCTTGGCGTCTAGTTTCTTGCCCTAATAAAATACTCTAAAATACAAATGAATCTTATATAGATGAACTGAATACCATAGGATGGTGAGGGAATGCCGGGCGGGAGTCTCAGAACGAAGCTAACGAGCACTACTCTAACTCTAAACTAGTGTAGGTCCAAATATAAGAATAAGATAAAGGAGTTTCGAACTGAAGCTAAGCATTTAAAGTAAGTAGTGACAGGGTAGTTGCTTTGAGGCTTCGCTTGGCTCTTACTTATAAGTGAGATTCCTCTAGTTTGTAATTGCATTCTCATGTAATAGACACTGGTTTTATCCTTGTTGGTTACTAGCGGATTTCCTAGCTATGAGTTATAGCCTGGTTGTCAATGGCTCTATTCTAGTGGAGTAGTTAAGTTAAGCCTGTTCTGTTTGCCACTACACTAGTTCCATTATGAGAAGTACCGATTGATTTCTTTATTCTAATAAGATAGAACATGAAAAGCGCCTAGGTGTCAAATGAAAAGCCAGGGAGATAGTTAGACTTAGACGAAGGAAGGTCACAGGCTCAATGGCGGGAATGGTAGTTTGCAAGTAAGTAGTGAGTATTGTAAGGAAAGCAAGCCCAAATAAGTCAAATACGTAATGCGAGCAAGGGGAGGTATGGGTGAACTACAGATATGAGATCGGGAAAGGCAGAGTGCAAGGTACGAGTATAGCTTGGCATGTGGAGTAGATCAGTAAGATTGATTACCCGTCAGTTAATTCTTACATGCATCCATTCCATTCTCTTTAAGTAATAGTGAAATTCCTGTTAGTGCTAGCTCAATTCTGGTCAACACCAATTCTATTCTAATAGGGGTAGGGTTTCTTCCCAGTGAAAAGTTGTTGTAAGTCAGTTAAGTTAGGATGCCCTTACAAAGCCAATTGCCACTATAATGATAATTCATTCGAACAATCAGAATTCTACCAAGTAGTATATTAGTGGGATATGGAATGCAAGTAAGGAGATTCATACTAAGAATACGGTAAGTCAAAGAATTCAATATAGAAAGCCAAGAAGGTACACTAGTTCCTTAGGGGGGAATATGAAACAAGTAAGGCTAAGCTAATGGGTTAATCAAGAATTACAGTACTGAGTCTCAGAGTGAAGGGCATTAGTTTCAGTTTGATAGCATGCAGTTTGGAAATGATAAACAGTAAGTTTGAGGTTAAAGTCGAGGTAGTTGGAGTTGGCACAAAGAGAGGTAGACTAGCTTATGTGGTTAGGCCTGTGACTTATGTGCTTAGGTCTAATACTTCTCACTATTAGTCTTATAGGGCTATATTCATATTGGTTTCCTTAGAAAGGTATCCTTACTTTAGAGTTGAAAGTAAGAAGAAGAGCCCAACTAAAACAAATATAAGAATAAGAAAAAGGAGAGTAATAAAACACTATTGGGATCACCTACCAAGAGCAGAATCAAACCAATGTCAACAAGACTGCCTTTCCCCATCTTCAAACTGAGACTCCTGCCTTACTTTCTTAGGTGAATTATGTAGTTACCGAACCTTTACTAGACTTATCCTTTCATTCTTAGAAGTAGTAGCTCCATTCTTGCTTTCAAACTACCATTTCTTGCTCCGGATACGAGCTATAAGAGTAGAGCCGAGCTAAGTAGACTAATACTAATGTCATAATCAAACACTGCACTAACGACTTAAACAAGAACAACTGCACTAACGACTCGAACTGTTGCTTTTAAGACTTTCGCTATAGGAGCTAACTAATGCCTATGGGCCTTACACTGCTTGCCTTCATACTGATATCACTACTAACAAGAAGGCTGACAAGACCTAATCCTATACTGGAAAGAATAGAACCAATACCAATTGAATTGACTTTATGTAAGGCTTAGGCCACCGACTTTCTTGCTTCCATTCCGTATCTCCTGTATGATTCTTCTGATTCTGATTTATTCCACTAGTCACTGCCCATGAGTCTGACACTGCTTTATCTGGTTCTTAAGATCCATGCTTGTTTTCTTGATCCCCAACTAGTGAGTCTGCCTCTGCTCGACTTAAGTGTGTATTGCCTTGTCTTTAATTCTATCACTGTCGGCACTGGTTCTTACTTGTTAGTTAAGGAACCAACCTCATGATAGTAGAATAATAATATGATGATGTAGTAGTACATCTACTAATAGGAAGTTCGAATTGATCAAGTAAGGCAAAGAATATAACTGGTGATAATAAGACCTATGCCCTTAACGAGGCCTACTAAATAGAACTACTGCTAATAGGAATGTGGACTGCTTATTTGACTTCTGAAAACCCACCTTACCGACTTCTCCTTTCAAGGATCAAACTATAATATGCGAGGTAGCTTTACTTTAGTGAAGTAATCCAGGTAGTGGAGCTAAAGAATATAAGTAAGCATCAAGGGAATGAAATAAACAAGTAAAGATCAAAGCCAGGATAGTTGGAATTGGAGTCAATGGAGGTGGGCTCATACAAACAGGTAAGACTCGGAGGTGAACGTAGGCATTTTTGTAGGGAGGTTGATTTAGGGCTATTACTACTTGGGTTTCTTCTTTATCTCATGGATTCCTTAAGACAGGAGTTTCACTCTTGTTTACCGCCTCTACTGTCTTAGAGCTAGAGCTCGTCATCAAAGAAAGCAAATACCTAGTCGGTGTTTGGAAGCGAGTAGGGGCAGATTAGGAGAAAATAAAGGTAGCCTTGGGAGCACCCATTCAATTTGACATTATAAGAGCAAATATTGTTAGCCCGGGCTCGAGTCCTTATATTGGTACTCTCATTTAAGTGTTGGGGATAGAAGGATAAGGAAAAAACAGAATATTACGCTGCAAGTAAAAAAAAGTCTTTCAACTCAAAAAAACTGATATAGTATTAAAAAATAGAAAGATTGATAAGAACACTTACAAGATACCAAATGCACACATATCTATCTACTTGCTTCATGAACTATGTCCTATTTATAGGACCTAGTGACAACCACCCTATAACTACTAGATTGAGGTAGTTATTGAAACCACCCTATAACTACTAGATCATGATTGAGATGGTTATTGAAATCATCCTATAACCACTAAATCATGATAACTATCTAGATAGATAACTATGAATCAAATCTCAACACTCCCTCTTGATTCATAGTTGCATACACCAATTTGTGACATAAAATAAATATGCTTTCGAACCGGAAGCGATTTGGTGAGGATATCCACAACTTGTTCATCCGTTTCACAATACTTCATTGTTATTGCTCCACTTGCTACAAGCTCTCGGATGAAATGATAGCGTATCTCTATATGCTTCATTCTTTTTAATTGACTTGATTTCCTCCTTCATTGTTTTTCTCCATTCCTTTTTTTTAACTGCTTCCTCAAAAGTTGTTGCATCTGAAATAAACAAAGCAAATATTGAGTTATAAATTTCTATCAGTGATCTGAAATTTCTTGGAGGAGTTTCATATGAGGAATCTGAATTTGAACTGCTATTGGGTGAGGTTGACGATAAACTTGTTGGAGTAGGATCTATCACTTGATTCTGCGGAATGTCTAGTTCTGCTGAAATCTGCATTTGTGTTTCACCTTTATTGGTCTCCCAATTCCAATTTACCCTTTCATCAAACATAATATTTCTATTAATAATAACTTTGCCACTAATAGGGTTATATAATCGATATGCTTTCGATTCTAAGGAATAACCAATTAAGATGAATTTTTCAGATTTTTCATCAAGCTTGTGATGATTTTATAAATTCACCAAAGCATAAGCAATACAATAAAAAATTCTTAGATGTCTAACACTAGGTTTCATACCGTACCAAGCCTCAAAAGGAGTTCGATTCATAATAGCCTTTGTTGGTAAAATATTCAACAAATAAACTGTTGTTGCAACTGCTTCTACCCAAAAATGATTTGGATGATGTTTTCCTTTAAGCAAACTTCTTACCATTTCAACGACAGTCCGATTATTACGTTCAGCTACACCATTTTGCTCCGGTGTATATGGTGCTGTCAATTCTCTATGAATACCATTTTCTTCACAAAAAGAATTAAACTCATTAGATAAAAATTCACCACCTCTATCTGTCCGAAGTATCTTTATATATCTACCACTTTGTCTTTCTACAAGTGCCTTAAACTTTCGAAAATTATCAAATGTTTCAGATTTCAATTTCAAAAAATATACCCAACTCATGCGACTATAATCATCCGTAAACAATAAAAAATATTGACTTCCACTAAATGATTTTATATTCATAGGTTTACATAAGTCAATATGAATTAATTCAAGACAATTGGATGCTCTCCATGCTTTTCCAATAGGAAATGATTTTTTACTTTGTTTGCCATAAATGCATCCTTCACATACATCAAGTGTATTAATCTTGGGCAATCCGAAAACCATTCCTTTTTGACTTAACAACCTTAAACCCTTAATGTTAAGATATTCATATCTTAAATGCCATAAATTAGATTCATTCTTTTGAGTTGTGATAAGCGCATGCCTTTTAATATTTGACACATCAAGTGCAAACATCTTGTTTTGTGTCATGCAAACATTTACTATAATTAAACCAGATTTTTTATCTCTAGTAGTGCATAAACCATCATCAAATATTACTGAATATCCATAATCTATTAATTGTCTAATACTCAACAAGTTATATGATAAAGTAGGAACAAAGAAAACATTATCAAGATATTTTACCTTCCCTTGATTTGTCTTCACCTCAATTGTTCATTTCCCTTCCACTTGGATTTGTTTGCTATCTCCAAGTCTAACTTTCAACTTGTGAGTTTCATCAATATCTCTAAATATTGATTTTATGCCTGAAATATAATTAGAATATCCACTATCCAGAAACTAAATATCATTTGAGATATTATGAACTTATGAATGAGTCATAAACAACTTGCCATTTTCTTCATTTTTCTCCATATAGCTTACTTGCTTTTCTCTTTTCCAGTAATCTGTCTTCATGTGACCAAACATTTTACAATAGTGGCATTGAATTCCACTTTTGTATTTTTTTTATCATAATTTGATTGCCCTTGTTCTTCATGCCCATCAAAGTGTCCTCATCTTCTTCCATTTCCTCTACCACGAAATCCTCCTCTGCCACGTCCTCTTCCTACTGATTTTTTATCTTCTTTTGAAGTAGAAGACTCCTTCTTAACCTAAAATGCTTTTTCTTCACTTTTTTCAAGTGACCTGTTCAACCTTACTTCATGTGCTTGTAAGGAACCCATTAGTTCATCAAATGAATATGTAGATAAATCTTTTGATTCCTCAATTGCGGCAACAACATGATCAAATTTCGAAGTTAAACTTCTCAAAACTTTTATAACAATTATATGATCAGAAAGATGTTCACCATAAGATTTCATTTGACTAACAATTTCAGTCACTTGAGAAAGAAAATCTTGCACCGATTCATTGCTTTTCATGAACAAAATTTCAAACTCACGACGAAGGGTTTGAAGTTTTACCGTAATCACCCTTGATGAGCCTTGAAATTCATTTTGAAGTATCAACCAAGCTTGCTTTGAGGTTGTCGCTGCTGTAATTCTTGAGAAGATCGTCTTATGTACAACTTGTTGAATGAAGAACAATGTCTTTGAGTCATTCTTTCTATTCTCCCTCAGCCTGATTTCGTCATCTGGATCTGCATATCCATTCTTTATTAAGTCCCAAAGATCTTGAGATTTAAATAGTCTTCAACTTGATACTCCAAAATTCATAGCTTTTGCCCGAGAAGATGGGGATAAGGGGTTGAGATATGAAATTACCATTAAAAGCCATAATACCCAGTTCAGATTGAAACTAGACTATGATACAACAAATATTGGGGATAGAGGAGCAAGGAAAAAACAAAAACAGAATACTACGATGCAAGTAAAAAGAAGTCTTTCGACTCAAGAAAACTGATATAGTATTAAAAAACATGAGGATTGATAAGAACACTTACAAGATACCAAATACACACATATCTATTCATGAACTACGGTCCTATTTATAGGACTTAGTGACAACTAACCTATAACTAATAGATTGAGATAGTTATTGAAACCACCCTATAACTACTAGATCATGATTGAGGTGGTTATTGAAATCATCCTGTAATCACTAAGTCATGATAACTATCTAGATAGATAACTATGAATCAAATCTCAACCGCTCCAATATAGTGCTTTGGCAACTAACCTATAACTACTAGATTGAGATAGTTATTAAAACCACCCTATAACTACTAGATCATGATTGAGGTGGTTATTGAAATCATCCTGTAACCACTAAGTCATGATAACTATCTAGATAGAGATAACTATGAATCAAATCTCAATGTCAGTAGCTCATATAGTGCTTTAGGTGTCTAATCTAATAGGCAGTAGCTACAGGTTGAGGGACATACAAAACCTATTGATACGCGCGTAAGAGCATAGTTGAAGAAGAGCATAGCAAAGGTGAGTCTGTTAGTTGTAATAAGGGATCAAAGGAGGAACACCGAGACTTATATAAAATAGAGTCAGAATGTAAGAAAGGAGTAAGGTGCTTAGTATTGGAAGTAGGGCTTGGACTCACGAGTTTGATTATGATAAGTAATATGCATATTCCTTATTATTAGGTTGGTTCCGAGAATCATTTGCCGGATCCATCCCTCTAGTTAGTACTCCTTATAGAATGAATGGGTGCCAACACTTAGCTTATCCGATTGAATAGTAAATATCGTAGTAGTCAATCGTAGTTAAGTTTGAAGGAAGGTATTTAAAGGCAAAGGGCCCATGTGATTAATCATAAATGCACTTGAACAGCACTTATTTCGTGTTGATAGCAAATACTACATGTCATATGCCTGAGAGAACTTCTAATTCATTTGATGCCTATAACACAGGAAGTTTGTAAAGAGAGAAAGTAGTGGGTTCGGACTCGTTATCCGTATAAGAGAGAGGGAAGAAAGACTTTAGCTCGAACTACAGAATTCACTTCGAACAGCAGAACTCACAGGGTGGTTTGGGAATACCGATTTAAACGCGCATAATACAGAATGCAAAAGGGTGGTAGGAATGAGCTCCCCTATTAATGCTTACTAAGTTGTAGTTGCCCGGTGGAGTTCCAAGTTCTCGTATTAGAAGTAGTCGTGTCAGACTCATAGGCAGTAAAGTGGTAGTTGTGACTCATATCTGTTAGTTGCTTGCCTTTGGATTAGGACTTGCCTTTTTAGTATGGCAGTTAAGCTTGAGTGTCTTGGTGCGTAAACTGTCTGCTGTTCTTCTACTAACTATAAAGAGAAGTATAATACCTAGTGGTATGGTCTCGTGCATCTACTAATATCAAAAAAGAAAGAAAACTTTGCTACAGGAATAGAATGAACTAAGTGCTTCTCATACTAAAACAGGAAACAGGGAACCAAAGCTACTACTACGAGAAAGGATGAGTAACACAAAACAGAGAATGGAAACAGCGTTTCTAGGAACAAGGTACTGCCGATAAGACTTTGACTCAGTGGAATAATCTCAGACTCGGATCTCATACTTTTACTTACTATAATCCAGATTTGTGCTACCACTTTGAAGGTTGCCACTACTGACTTTGGGTTAGAGTCTACCACTAACGTCTATCAGATTACCGGGGGGGTTAGAACCATACTTGCCAGCTATAGCCTTACTTATCCTTGTCTCAGCCTTGCTTCTAGCCTTACTTATCCTTGTCTCATACCTTTTTCGTTTTGTAAATACTGCTTATGAGACTACACCTAGGAACCTAGGATTCAACTAGTACTAGCGAGGCTTAACTCTAAACTAAAGAAATTCCTTGCAACTAAAGAATTTGGCTAGTGCATCCCAGAATACATCCAGTGCTGCAGAATTCACTAGTCTCCTCTCCGGTAGTAAGACCCTAACATGTAACTCAGACCTTAACGACTGTTTCTAAGAAGAAAACCCCAGAGTCAAAGATTTCAACTAGGAATACAGGATGCCGTTCTGGGTGCTATAAGACATCTAGTAGTGGATGTAAGAATGGAAATGGTAGATATCATAATTGAACTCCACAGGTCAGTTGGCCTTAAATAAATGAGAGTAAAAGCCCTAAAAAGAGGAAAGATAGGTTGAAAGCATGGACAAGGAATAAGTGCCCGAGTAGTGAGAGTCGGAGTCGAGCTTTGAGAAGAGGCAATAAGGCTTGGAAATACTAGTTCCAATCTTATTGTTAGTGATCCCTTTCCTTTCTTGTTATCAGTAGAGTAGTTCGATTCTCCCGAATGTGCTGGATCATACCTAAGAATGAAATTCTATATTGTAAGGTAAAGCATGAAAAGCATTAAGCGCCAATTTGAAGGTAAGGAAGCGCCAGGACGAGAGAAGATATAGTAAGACTTATAACTTTGTAAGTAAAGGTAACCTATAATACGGTATAGTAAGCCTGAGATCAAGTAATGACAGACTCCCTTTTGCTTTGAGCTAAGAGAAAGTAATGTTAGCACTCATCTAAGAAGCAAAGAAGCAGGTTCGGGAATGGAAGCAAGGAGCCTAAATCCTTAGAGGGGCAATACAAACTTAGAGCAGGGAGTTTTAGGTTGAGTCAACAGATGCAGATTTGATGTAAGAGTGAAAGCGGAGATAGTAAGATGTGAGGTCAGTAGCGCGAGGCTAAGAGATATGGGAAAGAGAGATCCGGTGCTCAAGGATGTAGGCTGGGTTACTACTCCAATTAATTATGATAGGCACTGGGTTCGTTCTCATAGTAGTGCTTGGTGGTTTAAAGCAAGGGGAGGCCTTTCACTTATTAGTAACAAACAGGATGGATGTACTAACAAACAGGAGTAGAAATCAATTAATCAATGCCCTTAAAAGAAGAATGCAGGGTTTTTCTAAGATGTTGGATCATTAGTGGTCTCAATGTAATAAGCGGTGATAAAGTCGTAAGGTAGACGTCCAGTTTCATTTGAAGGTCGCATTCGGGTGCGAGTCAAGTAGACCATAGAATCATAAGTTGAAAGTCCGGGTAGGTAGCCAAGATAACAATACGATCTCGGCAGGTACGTGAATCAGTATCATCCTATCTGGAAGCGTCGAGTCGATTACGGCTATAGGAAAGAAAAGCGAATGTTACATAATGTGCCAGTAAGTAGGCTTACATGAAATTGAACTGCTGAACTCACTTGACTCACTAATGACTACTGAACTCACTTGACTCACTAATGCTTGTCGGGCGAAGTAGAGAAAAGAAATAGAATACTCGTGTCAGCATATAGAACACTGGAAACAAAAGGCATTTCATTCCCCAACTAGCGGTATTAGTATTGGTTAGGCGATAAATGCTTAAAACAAGCAAAGATACTTAAATAAGTTAAGCTTGGGTACCATCAGTTAATTCTGTATTTGCTATTCCTTATTTCTATGTTCTAGTTGTTGTATTAGAAGCGCTAGTTGCATTCTGTATTGAGTGCTCTTAATACCCTTATTACAATAAAGAAACCAACAAGTGTGCTCACGAGACCAGACAAGTTACTACTATGCCACTCCCCCCTTATCCGATTCTGACTATCCTATCCTTTAGTGTTTATTTCCCCCTTTGCATGATTGGCTTACTTTATGTTAAGGGTAGTATAGTTTAGGAACAGGAACTAATTAAGCTAAGTCAAACCTCTGTACTGGGCTAGATATGGAACTTCTTGTCCAAGCCTATTGTCGTCAACATCTTGTCCCGCTGTAGCTCCTTCTCCTTGTAATATAAGATAAGTAGGGGTTGGTTTGCAATTGCATTCTTCTATGCCCCTAGCGATTATTGTAAATAGTAGTTCCATTCAAGCTAGTATTGGTCTCAAGAATAAGGGTAAGCAGTTTCAGAGTCAGAGTCAAGGTAGTAGGCCCGATCTAGTGTCATTTCATATTTAGATGTCAGCGCGTTAACCTTGTTATCGGCGGTTCAATTGCGAGTTCCGAGTTGTTTTCTGCTTGCAGTAGCATACTCCCATCAGTAGCAGCTGAGTTCCCTGTCATTAGTGAAAGTATCGTTAGTAGCGGTGTCAGTTTGGTAGTAAGAATACCGGACAAGATAGTAAACCTGAGATCAAGGAATAGAAGAGAGTAGCAGGCTATGAGGAAGCAACAGAAGCCTTAGCAGTAGCGGTGTGAGGATAAGAGCCGGTAAAACAAGCTTTCAAGTCAGTAGTGGCAAGGTGGAGTTCCTAGCTGTTGTCTTAGAGATAGTAGTCGAATTCCTATGTTAGAGCTATGAGTTTACTTCTGACTTATAGGGGGGCTGACTACTTATATTCTTTACTCCTATATTGATTCTTTTTCTCATTAGTATGAAGCATTGGTTCCTACCTCATCCTTTCCTTACTTTTTCCACTTTTCTCATTATGGGTAGCTTAGCCTACCTTTCCTTTATTTTATTCTTTAATTAAGTAGTAATCCATTCACTTATCTGTATTAATTATTCTTTTCATATACATTAATTCTTCTGTTAACTTATATGTATTGATATTTGTTTTACTCAACTAAAGGTAGGTGAAGCCTAAGGGAAAGTAAAGGAAGTTCGAGAAGCACTAGTCCAAGCCCTTATTTCCAGTTCGATTCTAGCAGTCATAGGTGCTTGGCTAGTTCTGCATCATTCCCCTACTACCTTGGACTAGTCCCTGCTCTAATATTACTTAGTTCAGAAGTTGGCCTGCCCCGCCTTGATCCGAGCCTGCCTCTCTTTACGTCAAAATTTGTTGGGAAAAACATGTTAAAGTGGAATAATTCTTTTCCTCTTTATGTATTAAAATAGGTTCATCATCAAAATACCAACTTAATATCCAAATGAAAATATCAATCAACACAGCATAAACAATAGAGCAAAAATCAATCACACAGTGAGACCAAATCTTTTTAACGTGAAAAACCCAATGTGGAAAAAACCACGGGACCGTAGTCCACCTCAAACTTCCACTATCAATAATAATGATAATATGTTTACAATAGGTCTTTTCTAGAATAACTAGAGGATCAGAATAACATCAAGATCATAGATCTTGGCTCAAGAATAGTATATCTTCATCATGTACTATGGATCTCCGTAAAAGAGAATTCTAGGTATCACAAAGTGGATATCGCAGGAGAGTACCTTAGAGAGGGTAAACTGCAGATCAACACCGTTAGGATTGTAGAGTTTACTGCAAGGATTCTCTACATAAAATTTGGGTCGAAACTGACAACGTTTGGCCACCGATCGTCAAGCAGAAAACTCATAAACCTAATCTTTCTCTCTCTTTCTTTCTCTCTCCTCTTTCCTCTGCACGTCGTCGCACGCTCACTGTGCAATCTCACAGCGCACACTGCAATCCCTGTCATCACCCAATTTTGCCCTTTCTCTCTTTCTCTGATTTGGGCTCGAACAGCCCAATTTGTCCAAGCCCACATATGGGCTGGACCCAACAATTCTCCCCCTCCAGCTCATATGGTGGGCTGTACCAAGCCCGTTCTTCGCCTACATATTTCAATCTTCTCCTTAGGCAAAGACTTTGTCAACATATCTGAATCATTCTCATTGGTATGCACCTTTTCCAACTATAATTCTTTCATCTCAAGCACATCACGATTCCAGTGATATCTCACATCAATATGCTTGGATCTAGAATGGTATGTTGAATTCTTGGAGAGGTGAATGGCGCTCTGACTGTCACAGTAAACAGTATATCCTTCCTGTTTTAAGCCCAATTCCTGTAGAAACTTTTTCATCCATAAAGCTTCCTTGCAGGCTTCAGTAACTGCTATGTATTCTGCTTCTGTGGTTGATAGAGCAACACACTTCTGTAACTTAGACTGCTAAGAGACTGCTCCTCCTGCAAATGTCATCAAGAATCCTGAAGTGGACTTCCTGGAATCAGTATCACTTGCCATGTCTGCATCTGTGTAGCCTTCTAACACAGGTTCATCACTGCCAAAACATAAACACAACCTGGAAGTACCTCTTAGATATCTTAATATCCATTTCACTGCTGCCCAATGTTCCTTTCCAGGATTAGAGAGAAATCGGCTGACAACTCCAACTGCATGAGCTATATCTGGTCTAGTACAAACCATAGCATACATCAAACTGCCTACTGCAGATGAGTAAGGCACTCTGGACATTTCTTCTTTTTCTTTCTCACTTATAGAACATTGTTTCAAACTAAGCTTGAAATGACCTGCAAGTGGGGAACAAACTGCTTTGGCTTTACTCATGTTGAATCTTTCAAGAACCTTTTCAATGTAAGTCTCCTGAGATAGCCAAATCTTCCTTTTCTTCCTATCATGAAGAATCTTCATGCCAAGTATTTGTTTCACCGATCCTAAGTCTTTCATGGCAAAAGACTTACTTAGCTCTCTTTTAAGCTTTCCAATTTTTCCAACATCATGGCCAACAATCAGCATATCATCAACATATAGCAGTAAAATAATAAAATCATCATCTGAAAATTTCTTCATAAACACACAATGATCAGATGTGGTTCTATCATACCCTTGGTTCATCATAAAGGAATCAAACTTCTTATACCATTGTCTAGGTGCCTGTTTGAGTCCATATAAGCTTTTCTTAAACTTACATACCATATTTTCTTTTCCCTTGACTTTGAAACCTTCTGGTTGCTCCATGTAAATTTCTTCTTCTAAGTCACCATGAAGAAATGCTATTTTTACATCAAGTTGCTCAACTTCTAAATTCAAACGGGCAGCCAAACCAAGAACAACTCGGATAGAGGATATTTTTACAACCGGAGAAAATATTTCTTCAAAGTCAATACCTTTCTTCTGACTGAATCCTGTCATAACTAATCGTGCCTTGTATCTTTGTTGTGAGCTATTGTTTTCAGTCTTCAATTTATAAACCCACTTATTCTTGAGAGCTTTCTTCTCTTTAGACAACTTTACCAAATCATAGGTGTGGTTCTCAAGCAAGGATCTCATCTCTTCTTGCATAGCTTTAACCCACTCATTCTTATTCTCATGTAGAATAGCTTCTTGGTAAGTTTCTAGCTCTCCCCCATCAATAAGCATAACATACTCATGTGGAGGATATCTGGTAGAGGGTTGTCGCTCTCTAGTGGATCTTCTCAATGAAATCTCAACTGGTGGTGAAGGTAGCTGTTCAGTTGGTTCAGCATCATCAACTGTAGGTGTATCATCACTGGTATTCTCACCACAATCTTCTTGTTAATCTCCCCCATGATCATCATGAACTACAGGTGAAGGAACTGGACCCAAACTCCAAGGAATATAAATAGAGGTTTCTGGCTTCTCAATATTATCACCATCATCAAACAATTGGTCTTCAAGAAACACAACATCTCTGCTTCTAATAATCTTCTTGTTCACTGGATCCCATAATCTGTACCCAAACTCTTCATGACCATATCCCAAGAAGATACATGCTTTTGCCTTATTATCAAGCTTGGACCTCTCATCTTTGGGAATATGAACAAATGCTTTACACCCAAAGACTCTCAAATGATTATAAGATATATCGTTTCCTCTCCATACTCTCTCTGGAGCATCACCTTGCAAGAGGAACCGATGGAGAAAGATTTATCAGTCAATCTGTAATTCTCATAGCCTCCCCCAAAATGACTTCTTGTAACTTGGCGGAGAAAGCATACACCTAATTCTTTCTTCAATGGTTTCGTTCATCCTTTCTGCCACACCGTTCTGCTGAGGAGTTTTGGGAACTGTTTTCTCAAGCCTGATACCATGAAACCTGCAATAATTCTCAAAAGGACCCTTGTACTCGCCACCATTATCTGATCGAATACACTTTAGTTTTCTGCCAGTTTCTCTTTCAACACTGACATGAAACTCTTTGAAAGCATTGAGTACCTGGTCTTTCGATTTTAAAGCAAAAGCCCAAACTTTTCTAGAATGGTCATCAATAAAAGTAACAAAATAAAGAGCACCTCCAAGAGTTCTAGTTTGCATAGTACAGACATCAGTATGAACTAAATCAATAACATCTGATCTTCTAGATGATGGGTATGTCTGAAATGCAACTCTATGTGTTTTTCCAACTAAGCAATGATCACAAGATTTAAGAGATGTATCTTGCAACTCTGGTAAGAACTGCTTTCTAGCAAGAGTTTGAAGTCCCTTCTCGTTGATATGTCCAAGCCTCTTATGCCAAAGATCTATACTTTCACCTTTTCGAATTGCATTAATCTCTCCTTTATGTAGCTTAGCTTCCATGACATAAAAAGAGTTAATCTTCTTTCTTTTTGCCATAATTAGAGAACCTTTAGTGAGTTTCCATTTACTATCACCAAAATAATGTGTAAAGCCCTCATCATTAAGTTTACCTGTAGATATCAAGTTAAGACGAATATCTGGAACATGCCTTACATCTTTGAGTATTAATTTGCTCCCAATACTGGTCTCCAAGCAAATATCTCCAATACCCACAATCTTAGATGTACCACTGTTTCCCATTCTGATATTACCAAATTCACCAGTAGTGTAAGATCTAAAGAAATCACCATGAGAAGTGACATGAAATGAAGCACCAGAGTCAATTACCCAATTACTGTCCTGAGCTACAAGGCTAACACAACCTTCATCACAGACAATAGTGATATTACCTTCAGCAGCAATTGTATTAGTCTCTTTCTCATTTTTCTTCATTTCATTCTGTTCTCGCTTCCAAAACCTACACTATTTCTTCATGTGACCTGGCCTATTACAGTGAAAACATTTGATATCTCTTCTAGACTTAGATCTTCCTCTATATCCATGTGGATTTTTGCTATGACTTCTTCCACGTCTTTCTTGTTTTTCAGTAACAAATGCCCCAGAAGAAGATTCACCCTGTTCTTTCCTTCTGGCATCTTCATTTAACAAACTGTCTTTAACCATATCTATAGTTAGAGTCCCCTCTGGCGTGGAGTTACAAATAGTCACCACATACGTTTCTCAACTTTCTAGTAAAGAGCTGAGAAGTAATAATCCCTGCATCTCATCATCTATATTCATTTTCATAGCAATCAACTAGTTTGCAAGACTCTGAAATAGGCTTATGTGCTCAATAATGTTACCACCATCTTTATACTTCAAATTTACAAGCCTTCTGAGGAGAGAAATTATATTTCCCACTATCTTTTTCGCAAAGAGGTTTTCTAACCTTTGCCAAACAATATCAGCTCTGGTTACATCTGAAATATGCTCATGTAAGTTTATATCCATCCATCTTCTAATATAGGCAATAGCTTTTCTATGTTGAACTTCCCATTCTTCATCGTCCATAGTAGAAGGTTTATCTTTAACCTTGATGAGCTTATACAAATCTTTGCAATAAAGCAAATCTTCCATCATACGCCTCCAAGTTGAATAATTTTATGAGTTCAATTTAATCATACCATCTGACTGCTCCATTTCAATCACATAAGAAAAACTAGCACCAAATAACCTGTTGCTTTGATACCACTTGTTGAGAAGAAACCTGTTAAAGCGGAATAATTTTTTCCCTCTTTGTGTATTAAAATAGGTTCCTCATCAAAATACCAACTTAATATCCAAATGAAAATATCAACCAGCACAGCATAAACAATAAAGCAAAAATCAATCACACAGTGAGACCAAATCTTTTTAACGTGGAAAACCCAATATAAGAAAAATCACGGGACCGTAGTCCACCTCAAACTTCCACTATCAATAATAATGATAACAGGTTTACAATAGGTCTTCTCTAGAATAACTAGAGGATCAGAATAACATCAAGATCATAGATCTTGGCTCAAGAATAGCATATCTTCATCATGTATTATGGATATCCTCAAACAAAATTCTAGGTATCATAAAGTAGATATCATAGGAAAGTACCTTAGAGAGGGTAAACTGCAGATCAACACCGTTAGGATTGTATAGTTTACTGTAAGGATTCTCTACATAAAATTTGGGTCGAAATTGACAACGTTTGACCACCGATCGTCAAGCAGAAAACTCATAAACCTAATCTTTTTCTCTCTCTCTTTCCTCTGCACGTCGCCACACGCTCACTATGCAATCTCACAATGCACACTGCAATCCCTATCATCACCCAATTTTACCCTTTCTCTTTTTTTTCTGATTTAAGTTTGAATAGTCCAATTTGTCCAAACCGGCCGGACCCAACAAAACTATCTCTTTCGTTCTCTGTGGTGCACCTTTCAGTAAGGAAATACTAAGTGTTGACAAGACCTTTAACCGCTACCGTCTATGAAGCTGCCCTGCCTTACTTCATTTTTGTATCTAAACTAGAAGTCTGTCGTTACTAACCAGAAAATGGATTAGTTCATATCGATGCCAAGCCCTGCTTGGTAGTTAGAGTATGCCTCTCCTGCCTTAAAGTCTACCTCTCCTTTCTTCGATTCTACAACTCAATACTTGCATTGCTTATTCTACAGATCAGCCTACCGATCTCGGATCCAAGTCTCACTACCTTGGGGACTCTCCCAATAGGCCTGAACCGTTGCTGACAAGACTACCAAGGCCCGGAACTCAACTGTAAGACAAAAACGGGAATTCCACCATCGATAACAGGACTGCCGCTACTGCCATTAAGTCAACGACTACTGATGAGACTTTCACTACTAATGATAAGGATGCAAATACGATACTTTAGACTAAATGGAAGAAATCCAGAGTATAGGTAGCAGGCAGCGGCCTTGAACTTAAGTTATAGGGCCAGGATAGAATACCGCCCCATAAACTAAAGCAGAGAAATAGGGCTTTCACTTGAAAAATAGCAATTCAACTATTAACTACAGAACTAAATGGAGCAAAACCGGGAATTGCGCTATTAGCTATAGAACTAAACTAGCAAAAGCGAGACTGATACCATTGCATCTAATATTTTAAGGGAAGCCAACTACCAATAATAAGAACTCGGTTACCAAGGGCACTTGTAAGAGTCAAAACCAATAAATCGCTTTTTTTTCATTTTTTATTGACGCTTATGTCTTTGCAGATTGAAACACTTCCCTATAAGAATCGGGATCCTGTTGGGAAGAATGGACTACTACTCGGAACCACTGCCTAGCTGGGGCTTTATCTCCTCTTATCTCATAATAGAGAATCAAACAAGTAAGTAGCAGACTCAAGTCCAGTATCCTAATAAGTAGCAGACCTAAACACATAAGTTAGCTTGCCTTCTCCACCTTTGGGTGACTCTTAGGCTCCGCGCTTTAATGCTAGTGGTGTACCTATCCAAGTCTGAAGCTACTTCTATTCATTCTTGACCTCCCTTATATCACTATGCCGCTCCCTACTAGAAACTATACTTCTTACTCGCATTCTTACTTAGGAGCTTCAAACTGGAACTGCTTACTTTCTTCTTAGTCAAAGGTCAGACTATTGATGATATATCGTATAAAAGGGATAGAATCGAACTAGCACTAACAAGGCTGATATCGCTACTAACACAATAATTGATGGAATACTTTATAAGAATAAGAAAAGAGTATTGACTTAATGCTATACCATAAAGAGTGTAAACACCACTCACAGGAATTCAAATGCTAAGTAAGAGAATGAACTATTGCACTATAATAATAGAATCATAATCATAAGAAGAAGAGGTTGCCACTCCAGGTCAAGGTATGGTTCGGGAAGGTGAGTTTTCATAATTCAACTAGAAAGATAGGTCCCCTACACTATAAGGCGCCTATAAGACACCGAAAGAAAGAATTGAGTCACTGAAGACACTACCAACATGGCCGATACTTCTACTATCAAGAGTGGAACTGCTGCTAACGAGGGCATACTAAAAACACAGGAATGGAAGGCAGCACACGGTTTAGGGCCTAGGTCGCCCCTTATTATAGGACTCTTATCTTGTACCTGAGGAGTTCGATTATGACTTAGGCCACTAATTCTTACCAAACCTCCAAACTAGTAAGCATCTATTAATGAAAGAAAGGAAACCCTGTTTGAAACCTAGGAGCGGAAGACCGTAACTGGAACTATAGAAAGAAAGTCGGGTGATTAGGGCTTAGAGAAGGTACAGTAAGAACGCTAACTAGTTAAGTCAGAATCGAAGACAGAGTACATGGACTGATAGTGGGAAAAGCAAGCTAAACCATAGAAGTTGTGAGGCTAAAACAGTAGACCTAAACCAAGGAGTTTAAGAACAAGATACGAAATAAAGACTTAAGTGGGCAAAGGAGTATTAGAGTCGAGCTCCTGCACTTTAAACCTATTACTACTGGGAGCAAGAGCGGAACTACGAATTATATGAGTCATACAATAATAAAGAATTTATGACCCCGCTACATTGCTTGCATCAATAGCATGTGGGTAGCGCTGCCACGGTGGCGGTAGGTGTAACGGGGCCGGGGCGTCGCCCCTGCAGGTGGGTAGCGCTACCACCGCGGGCGGGCGCCCCTGTGGGCGCCGCCCCTTCCGCGGGCAGTTCTACTCGCAAGGCAACGCCCGCAGGCGGTGCTGCCTCGTCAGGGTTTTTGCCCGCGGGAGCAGCGGCCACAGGCGCCGCTGCCATGCGACGCGTCACCCCGCGTGAGCAGCGGCCACAGGCGCCGCTGCCCTGCGGTACCTTTGCCCGTTGGCTGCCAGCCCCGCCGGCCACAAGCCTGCTGTAGGCATAGCTCTTGCGCATGCGCCGGCACTGTGCTGTTTGGCTACAGCTTCCGCTGCAGGTGGCTGCATGCATGCAGATCGAGGGCAGCAACTGTTGCTGCCCTTCCTTATTTTTACGTCAACGATTTTGACGTCAAAATTCTTCCTAAACGCAACACACGCAGTTCAAAACCAATTATTCGCACGAACAACCTAGCTCTGATACCATTATCGAGAAATCTTGGGGGTGACATCACATGCACAGCGGAAGAATAAGAAAATAAAATCCCCGATTCCCAAAGAGATGTTCGTCGTCGTGCGAAGATTGATGCGCAAAATCCGCGAAACTGAAAAATTACGGATAGAGTAGATTGTGTTACCTTGAGAGATCATATATTCTTATTTCCTTGCAGATCGTTAGGAGAGGGTGAAAGAGGTCAAGTGTCCTCCTCTCTAGCGGTGATCCACACAGCAGGGTTGCGATGACACTCCTCAAAACTTCAAGCCTACTTTGAGGTGGAGAGGGGAAGGAAAATATGAGAGGCAAGCAAAGGCTCTATCCTATGAGAGGCTCTGAATCCCTCCTATTTATAGAGGTCCTCTATCAAACCCTAATGGATCCTCCCCTAGTGGGTATTGTATCTGCATCCAACAACCCAAGTCTTTTATATTAGTGGATCTCTATCCAATAATCTCTCATGGGCTCTTATTGGATCTCTTCCATGGGGTCCAATAATTTAGGGGCTTATTGGATATCCAATAAGACAAGGGCTCCGTCGGATATCTCATATCTGAACCTCTACTCATCGCAATGCCTACCATATGTGTGTGACCTTCTAGGCTCAATATCGAGCTGGCCATGAGTCATACCTATCATAACTCCTTCTAACTCAGTGAATTATTATCTCTGTAATAATTCACTCAACTCATCGACTACGGACGTACTAGGCCACTACGTCGTAGTCCCCAAACAATACAGGGGAATCCAATCCATTGGACATGTTTGTCCTCAGTTACCATGTACCTATAGTCCCTTATCCATCTAATATCCCAGAGATCGTATATCCAGCATGGTGCTATCAGACCCATACGGTTTCTACTCGAGTCTCGCTCTAATCAGATCCTCTCGGAGAACTCTTTTTCTCTCAACCCGAATGATCCTGGCCAGGGATTTGTTTGAGCAAGAACACATGAGATATTCCTCTCATGACGCCGAGAGTGGATGATCCTCTATCGATACTCAATAGCCCTCGTAAGGTCGACTACCACTCCCAATGACCAACTGTACTAGATCTGAGATAGCCAAACCTATAAGTCTGGTATCAAAGAGTCGAGCACTTATACAGGACATCCTTGGTGTCTCAAGTCGAAGGACCAGATATACCACTAGGACCAGATATAAGGCATCATCAACCATCCAACATTCCATAAGCGAATCAATCAGTGAACTCATTCTCCAATGAGCACATGTACTATATCCCTAGTGTCCCTACACGAGCAGCTATGAGATCAGCTGTATCCAGCATATGGATGGGTATGCAGCACACCAGTCTGTCCGGTTATCACGATGTCCCTCTCGAGTAACCTATGACTGGGATTATTTATGATATGTGTTTAAAGGTGAATCGATCTCATTTTTGTGATCTCATCATGATCCGATTCCCATTGCACAAATCCAAGGATATCACAATATATATATATATATATATATATATATATATATATATATATATATATATATATATATATATATATATATATATATATATATATATATATATATATATATATATATATATATATATATATATATATATATGCATATATGCAATAGTTATAAAGTGATATATGGCAAAATATAATAAGCAAAAAGATTATGTATCAAGTCACACATGCCATCACTCACGTGATTGGCTTGTTGGCACCTATGACTAGCAACTGGGAAGGCCCCTATCGAGTCTATAACATGGCCCGAGAAGGAACCTACCGGCTCGAGACTATGGAGGGAAGTCCCATGCCAAGAATGTGGAATGCGACAAACCTGAAGAAATTCTACCTATAAAGGAAGCTGGTTGGGACGCAGAAAAGATATGGGGAGCCAGCGCACCCATAGTCGGGGAGAAGAGCAAGTTAGAATTTCAAAATAAAAGTGCTTCTTGATCATAAAGGAGGTACACATGGCAGTCGGGCAGCACAGCCCCGAGCCCAACCGAAACAAAATAAAAAAGACAACACGCAAAAGGAGAGGGGGCGCAGCCCCTAGCTCAAGGGAGGAGTCACTGGCCCATCGTCGAAGGGGACGTTCACCGGCATATCGACGTCTTGGTCTACCAGGTTGTCGACAAACGGGTCCGACTCTAGCTCCAGGTCTGGGTACTTCACCCAGAAGCAAGCACAAGCCACCCGGTACCCGTACTCATACGTGACCTCGCCCGACCTCACCAAGCCATGCTCGAACCTGGTGGATGCTTTATACCCGACGATCGCCTCCTCGACCCTTTTAGGCAGCCCCAGCTGCTCCTCCTCTAGGGCCTCCTTTGCGGCCCGGACCACCGACCTAGCGGTCTCGACGTCTTGGGAGAGGGTCAACAGCTCGTCATCCAGTGAACGGATGTGTGACCGGCTTTCTTTTAGCTTGGTCTTTAAATGAGCCACCTCCTCACCAAGTGTCATGGCCCGCTCTTCGGTCGCGACAACAGCCTCTGGACCCCCCTAGCTCACAGCTCCAGGTTCTTTAGCCGGAGGGCGACGTCGATCTCCAATTGGCGCCCAATCACCTGCTCGGTGTCAAGGACCCGGTCGATCGACGCCATACTATAGTGTTGGCTCTGCATGAGGATCGGTGTCAACACCCAAGAAAGAGGGGATCAGGTAGGAAAAGGAAGCCATTACTTACCCAAACGAGCGACTTGGCAGCCCGCTCTACCAGCACTTTAGAGGTGGAGCTGTAGAGGTCCTTGGCTAGGGCGGGGTGCAGCGCTCCTCGGATGAACTCCTAGGCTGTTAGCCCATAGCCCCAAAGACGGCTGTCGGCCTTGAGAGTCGGCCACCGAGCGGCATAGGGGGCCCCCGACTCCCCGGCTAGAAGATTGGCCATATGCTGGGCTTGGTACTGCCCACCCTCGGGCTAGGAATAGATGCGGCATAGTTCTCGCACTAACAAGGGGCACGTCAGCGCCCTCTTGGAAAGGTCACTGCTGGATGACCCGGCCGACCCTTTCCCCTTCAAATCACTCGAGCCCTCCCCCTAGGCAGTGGCCCCGAGCGATTCTAGGGAGGCGCTTGAGTGGGTGGTTCGGCTCGTGGGCGTGCCCTCTAGGGACCACCATCTTCGTCTTCTTATGAGGGCGCTCTAATGCCGGTGATGTCGGTGCCCTCTTTGGCGTGCCCTCCAACGGGACAACCCTGCCTTAGGACGGGAGCTTGACAGCCTTGGCGCTAGTCATCTTCTTCATCGAACGCAGGTCCACCATTTCTGCAAAAACAGATAGCGGTCAAATGGTTTGGGACGAATGAATGAGCCATTATATACAAATGGCCATACCCCCAGTGGTAGGGCTTAGCTCCGCTTCAACCATCCACTCCTTAGTCATCTCCTTAATTGCTCGAGAAGAGGACAGGATGCCCCTCAGATGATCCACGACCGCTGCATCTCTAGCAGAGAGTGACGGGGGGGCATTATCAATGGTCTGAAACACCCACCCAGTGCTAAAGCCCCGCTCTTGGTCATAACTAACATAGAAGAAATGCCTCTTCCAACCTTTGTTGTTGGAGGGCACGCCACTGATCTTAAAACCGCTGCGGGTGATCACGATACTTGCCAGGTCCCTTGCCCAGGCGGAAGCAAGCCAAAAAGAGGGGCTGGGATGGCTCGATCCCAACCCCTTGACACTCCCAGATAAAAGCCACCAAGTAGCGCTAGGAGTTGGGTGAAACTTGGGATGGGGAAATCCCCCAAAAGTGAAGACAATCCCTAATGATAGGGTGCACTGGGAACCGCAAACCGGCTTCCAGCGCCACCACAGTTAACCCAAATCCGTTGGGAAATTGGTCGTACGGCCGTTGCCCCGGACGAGGGACGTATAGGCCGTAACACTCTGGGATGTGATAGCGATCCCGGAGTACTCTCAAAAGGTCCTCGGTCACCACCAAGTCTACATCATGCTAGGACTTGAAGGCCTCAAGCTTGGCTAAACCCTCTGAGGCCTCTGAGGAGGCGCTACCTAAAGACACACTCACTACCTCATATCGGGAATTTGTAGAAGGAGAAGGTGAAGGAGAAGGAGAAGGAGAGGGAGAGGGACAAGGGGACGAAAATAAAGACAAGGATGAAAAAGAAGACGAAGATGAAGACAGAGACATCCCGACCTCAAAGTTGTGAGAAAGAAGTCCGGGGTCCGAGGCGAGGGATTGAAGCAAAGAGGATGGCGAAGTTGCAAATTCAATTCAGAGTCGAGCTCGCTCACTCGGTCTTGAGGTTCGATTCAAAGCCGAGCTTGCTCACTCGGTCCCCAAATTCAATTCGGAGCTGAGCTCACTCACTCAGTCCCTAGATTCAATTCGGAGCTAAGCTCACTCACTCGGTCTCCAGGTTCGATTCAGAGCCGAGCTCGCTCACTCGGTCCCTAGATTCAATTTGGAGCTGAGCTCACTCACTCGGTCCCCAGGTTCGATTCGGAGCTGAGCTCGCTCACACGGTCCCCAAATTCAATTCGGAGCAGAGCTCACTCACTTGGTCCCCAGGTTCGATTCGGAGCTGAGCTCACTCACTTAGTCCCCAGATTGAATTCGAAGTCAAGCTCACTCACTCGGTCCCCAATTTCAATTCGGAGCTGATCTCGCTCACTTGGTCTCTAGATTCAATTCAGAACCAAGCTCACTCACTCAGTCCCTAGGTTCGATTTGGAGCCGAGCTCGCTCACTCGGTCCCCAGGTTCGATTCAGAGCCGAACTCACTCACTTGGTCCCCAGGTTCAATTTGGATCCGAGTTCCCTCACTCGGTCCCGAGGTTCGATTTGGAGGGCTCACTCAGTCCCCAGATTCCATTTGGAACTAAGCTTACTCACTCGGTCCCCAGGTTCGATTCAGAGCCGAGCTCGCTCACTCGATCTCCAGATTCAATTCGGAGCCGAGCTCTCTCACTCGGTCCCCAAGTTCGATTCGGAGCTGAGCTCACTCACTCGGTCCTCAGATTCAATTCAGAGCCGAGCTCACTCACTCGGTCCCCATATTCAATTCGGAGCCGAGCTCACTCACTCAGTCCTCAGATTCAATTCAGAGCCGAGCTCACTCACTCGGTACCCAAGTTCGATTCAGAGCCAAGCTTGCTCACTCGGTCCCTAGATTCAATTCGGAGCCGAGCTCACTCACTCAGTCCCTAGGTTCAATTCGAAGCTGTGCTCACTCATTTGGTCCCCAGGTTCAATTTGGAGTCGAGCTCACTCACTCGATCCCTAGGTTCAATTCGGAGCCGAGCTCACTCACTCGGTCCCTAGGTTCAATTCGAAGCCGAGCTCGCTCAGTTGGTCCCCAGATTCAATTTAAAGCCTAGCTCACTCACTCGATCCCCACGTTTGATTCAGAGCTAAGCTCGCTCACTTGGTCCCTAGGTTCGATTCGGAGCCGAGCTCTCTCAGTCGGTCCCCAGGTTCGATTCAGAGCCGAGCTCGCTCACTCGGTTCCCATATTCAATTCGTAGCCGAGCTCACTCACTCGGTCCCCAAATTTGATTCGGAGCCGAGCTCACTCACTCGGTCCCCAGATTCAATTTGAAGCCGAGCTTATTCACTCGGTCCCTAGATTCAAATCAAAACCGAACTTAGTCAAATGGCCCCCAAATCCAGCCCTTGCCCGGGTTGCTCTAGATCGTTCATGACTTGCAACCTACCGACACTAAAAACCTGAGCTCGGACTTAGTCACTCGGCCCACAGACCCAACTTTCAAACCGAGTCATATCTCGGCCAAATCCAATGTCTGAGCCACATATCTCGATCGATACAACGCCCGAGCCACACCTCAAAGTCTCTAACCGAGCTGCCCCGGCTTGCTCGCTGACTCGCGAACTTAACAATCATAACTCCGAGCCATACGAGACCCATCATCTGAGCTAAAATACATTAGGTTCACCACGTAAGCCTCGACTTACCGGTGTCAACACTTCAATTTTGCCTCATCAGGACCCTACCGTTCGATCAACAGGGTTGGCCCTGCCCGAATCACGGGGCACCACCCCTCTAAATCGCCCCCCGACGAGTCAGTCCAGCTCTCCCATGCAAGCAGCCAACACGATCGCATCCCTCAACCCCAAGCATGCCTCTCGGCCCATTAGGAACCCGACAGCATGGGGAGAAGTGTTAAGACATATTTTGGTCCCTGGATGAGTCACCATCGATGTCACACGCCACATCCCAACCAATGTCAGAATTTGATGCCACACGCCATCAGAACCTCATGGTGCATGCCACGTCAGGCTCCGTACCGATACACTATAAGACATGACTATCCTGAGAACTTGGGACGGTGTCGTCTGACACCGCTCAAGCATCCCCAAAGATGTCAACTCATCAGAGAAGCCGTTCCATCCCGCAAAAGTCAGTGGCCACACCGAACTGAGGCGCAACCAATCCTCGTACAATAGTATAAAAACCCCTAGCTGATGCCCGGCCAAGGGGAGAGAAGAAAAATAAAGACAAAACACTTTATTAACTTGCTCGTTGAAGGGGTCAAAATCGAGGAACACCCGACGAAGGCCATTTTTGTAGGAAGGCGGTCACCCCCGAGCAGCAAGCGTCTCAACCCAGAAATTGCCATCCCATGCACGAGGACACACTGCCATTCACCCCGAAGTCGGAGGGATGCGACCCATCACAGACGACACCCGGGTAAGCAGATCGAGGAACGCTAGTCAACATCCTCTCGCGAGGGCCCAAACGACCCCGCTAGCTTGACCAATGCCAACCAGCATTCCTTCCCGAGGGTGCGACCACCTCATCATCCTACTCACTCCATAAGAAGCTCCCGACTTCGGCCCATGGACCTAACCGTGCTGACTCACTAGCTATGGTACTTTTATTCACTAACAATAGTCAAAAGAAATTATATCATCTAGAGTATTCAAAAAATATGTTGAAGGTCCTCCATAACAATTAGTTATATAATAATCTCAGAAAATGATATTTCATGACTAATAAAATTATATTTTTAGGCTATGTGGTAACTGCATGTGGCTTGCAAATGGATTTCTTGATTGGCCTACACCTAAGAATTTTATTCATATTTAAATCTTTTATGGCTTGATATCATTTTATCAATGGTTCATTAAAAATTGTAGCACCATTGTTGCTCTTACGATAGATGTCTTGAAGAACAAAGAGATTATAGGGAGCAACAAAGTTAAAAAAAGTTTCATATTATTGAAGAAAAGACTTGTACAAATACTAGCATTAGCATTGCTCTACTTCTTGAAGACTTTTTTTTTGGGATCAGAGGAATTAAATGCATTTATACCATACAAATAAGGAAGTGAAATAAACAGAACATTGAATCATGCCACATCATTTATTTTATTCTACAGGATATCATAGAAAAAGGTTCTCTCAAATAAACCATTGATAGCAGATAAGATTTCCTCAACTATATAAGGAAATCTCTCATCTGTTGAGGGAAATCCTCTATTCTGTTGAGGAAAATCCTCCCTCCTAATCTGTATAAATAGGAGAGGGACATGTTAATATATTTGAAGCTAAAGTTACTTTTCTTCAATAATTGTTTATCTTCTATTCTTTCCATCATGGTATCAGAGCCACTTGCCTAGAGCAAGCTCTCTTCTCGCTGTTGACTCATCACTGTTGCTTCTCCACCTCCGACGGCAAACGAAAAGGCTTTCTACTATTACTTTTCCATCGTCAGGCCGTTGGTGCAATAAATCTTTCCTCCTCGGTGAACGGCAACTGTCTTCTCCACTACCACTCTGCACCAACGTTCGTTCCCTTCCGTTGTGGCGTCTCTAATGCTGCGCTCACCAGCACTACCCCACCTTTCCTCCTTTGCTGTAGCCTTCTTCTCTATTGTAGCATCGTTGCAACTTCCTCCTCTGTTGTATCTCTATTGTAGGTTTCTCCTCTACTGCACCTCTACTGTAGCTTCCTTCTATGCTATACCATTGCTATAACATTGCTGTAACTTCCTCCTTTGCTGCAACTTCCTCCTCTACTATAGCTTATTCCTCTGCTATAGCATTGCTATAGCTTTTTCTATTGCTGCAGCTTTCTCCTCCACTGCAGCCGTCGCCGTTGTAGCCGCAACAACAACAACAGCAACAATAGCAACAGCGATCTGTTCTTGCCCTACTCACAAAGCCTCTGGCTCGTAAACTGTTTGCTTTGCATTAATCAATTGGTATCCTTGACAAGAGCACATCTTGTGGGGGCATGATAGCAGATAAGATTTCCTCAACTATATGAGAAAATCTCTCTACTCTGTTGAGAGAAATTCTCTATTCTATTGGGGAAAATCTTACCTCCTATTCTTTATAAATAGAAAAGGGACATGTTAATGTATTGAAGCTAAGGTTACTTCAATAAAGCTTCTTCAATAAAGATTCTTCAATAATTATTCTATTCTTTCCATCAAGTCTATTTTTTGTTACATAGGGGCTTACATGGTGATTGGATGTAGAGACACATTTGGTTGTGAATTCCAATATGGTAGATAAAATAATATATCTGAGTGTGATAATTCCATTGGAATAAGGGTGTCCTAATATAAGAAGGGGGGAGAAATTGCTTATTTTAGTAAGAAAATAAGTGACTCTATGTTGAAATATTCAACATATGACAGTTGTATATGGTACATAATTTAAGCCTTGTGGCATTGGAAATGGTATATTATTGGAGTGAAGTTTGTTCTTTATTTAGACCATCAAAATTTAAGGTTCCTGAAGGTATAAAAGAAGCTTAATACTCAGTATGCAAAATGTTTGCTTACTTGGAAACTTCTGCTTTGTTTTGAATCATAAGGCTGGTTCATATAATAAGGTAGCAGATGCCAGTAGGAAATATAGCTTGTTGATCACTCTTTCTTATGAGATTGTTGGATTTGATCTTTCACCAAAAAAAAGTATACAATTGACCCTTTCCTCTCTAAAGTCTTACAAATGTTGGAGTAGGACAAAATAAAGATTACACTCATGGATAGCTATCTTTTCAAAGGAAATTAGCTTTGCATGCTAGAAGATTCTTTATGAGTATTTATCATGAAAGAATTGCATGGTGGTGGGCTTGGAGGGTATTTTGAGTAAGATAAAATAGAAGCATTTGTTAAAGAAAGTACTTTTAGCCTAATATGAAACAGAATGTTGTTTGCTTTGTATAAAGATGTTATATTTATCAAAAGGCCAAATGAGTAGCGCATTACACTAGTTTATACTAGCCCTTTCCTATTTCTAATACTTATTGGGAGGATGTATCAATGGATTTTGTTTTTGGTTTGCTTAAAATATATCATGAGTATGATTGCATCTTAGTGGTTATTGATAAATTCTCAAAGATGACTCACTTCCTGCCTTACAAACAAAAATTCTCGTGATACCTTACATGTAGCCAATTTATTATTCAAAGAAGTAATTCTATAGTTTGAAGGTCTATTACTTCATATTATGATATGTGAATTGTCAATCAATTTTGGAAGACAGTTTGGAGGCTTGTGGGTACTAGACTAGAGTTTTCTAATAATGCCTATCATCCATGGCCAAAGTAAGGTGATAAATCACTCTCTTGAGAATTTATTAGGAAGCTTGGTTGGGGACAATCCTAAAAGATGAAAGTTCATTCTTTCTAAAGCTAAATTTGCCTACAATAACTATCTAACAGATCAATTAAAAAAGCTCAATTTGAAGTGGTTTATGACAAAAAAAAAAGCCTTAATCAAGTTGCCGACTTAGTTTTATGACAAAAAAAAAGCCTTAATCAAGTTGTCGACAAGTTGTCAATTTGAAGAGGAGTTTGCTGCCCACATTAAGACCATTCATGATAAGTTCATGATTTAAAAAAATGATTACCTTCTGGGACATATAGTGAACTTAAGCAAAAGAAGTTTAGACCATGTCAAGTCATAAAAAAGCTCAAGCCAAATATTTATCTGCTTGGAGTTACTGGATGGGTTAGCAAACAATCTAGTGTTAATTCTAAATTTTAATGATAAAATTAATTAAAAAATCTAATAAACTAATATACTTTTAATATAAGTAATACAGAAAATACTTTAATTATAGACTCAGACTATCGAATGACCAAAAAAATACCGAGTAATAGAGTTGGACATTGTGTCAAAAGATTATAATGCCAAAAAAATTCAATATCGAGATAGAGGATTGGTCGATGTGCTAGATGCTAAAAGTTCGGATTTCATATCGAAATGATTGGATATCGTATTAAAAGATCAAATGTCATGATGAAATTAATATACTTAAGGATTTGATGATTTCTTTGAAGGATAAAATGATATACCATAGATTTGAATGAATTATCAAAAGATAAAAAATATATTAAAAAAAGAGTGGACAACATGTCGAAAAGCTTTCAAATATATATTAGATGAGTGATTGATTCGTCAAGATCTTAATCGATATTATTTTATGCTAATTTAAGTGAGCCAAAATATAACCCACTAATGAGATAGATATGCACTATTGATTCTATCTCATCAAGCCACCATGAGCTCATCACAACATAAAAATAGTAAACATAAATTAATTGGATTGGTATTATTGTTAAATTTTGTCTTCAATCAAATAAAAATATTATCTTATAAATGATCTGATGTGTAGTGGATTTTAGACAAGCAAACGCAATACGAGGGAACACTCAGGACGCACTTCATTCGACTTGTCATATTATACACGTGGGTTGTTTTCGTTTTAACAAAGAACAAATTATCACCCTCGTAACAAAGCTATCATCATCGGCTCCACCACCTTAGTGAGTGCAGATCCATATTCCAACAAAAACCAAAAAAGAAAGGTATTATGACATGTGATGCTCGGCTCTATGTTTTGTATGTATTTTATATCATATTATTTTTTTATCACAAAGAACTCGTGTCACTTCCGCAGATATTGCTTGATGTCTTCATCCGGTCTCCTTCCTCTGAGTTCCACCTTCTCCCAGTTGTCAAAAACCATTCTTAGAGTGGACTCAACTTTTGCGACTAAACGGTATATTGTTTAGCCTCAACAGGAAGATGCAGTTTGCGCATGCAATTCACATTTCTGCCTAATCCTCCCTCACTTTTTCTTGGTTATGGTGCAAACATTGCATGAAATATTAATATCAAGTCCCATTCTCGAAACAATAGTAGGTAGTACTGTGTAATACTCCCATACTGCCAACCAAACATCTAAGATAGATGACTTCCTTCCTATACTCTCTATCTCTGTAGTAGATAAAACAATGATAGATTGTAAAGTAAATTTCCAACCATAAAGTTTGAACAGATAGCATGTCAAAGATCTCCTTTATTTTGATCACCAGCATAATCACAGTCCACATAACTAACAACATTGCTACTAATGTCAAAACTCTTACCAAAGAACATACTCATATTTGTAACACCTTACAAATAACAAAGGATCCATTTCATAGCCTTCCAATGAACCTTGACAGGATTATTCATGTAGAACTAGTATAGACCATAGCATATATAATGCTCCCAACTACACTAGCACAAGGAACACGAGAAGTCTGCTCCTTTTCCTCCTTGCATCGTGGCAATCGATCTACTGAAAGATTGAAATACACTACAAATGAAGTACTCACAGGTTTAGGCTTTTGCATACCAGAATATTCAAAAACTTTCTCAATGTAGCTTTTCTAAGACAACCAACTTTCCGTCTTTTTGTCCCCGTTTCCATGCCTAAAATTTTCATCGCAGCACCTAAATCTTTTATTTCAAACTCACCACATAGATGACCTTTCAATTTGTTGATCTTATCCTTATTCTTGGTAGCAATAAATATATCATCAACATAGAGCAACAAATAAACACAAAAAACCATCCGAAAGTTGCTTGTAATAAACACAATACTTCTAAAGTAAACATTCTCAAGCGTAAAGGAGTCAAACCGTTCGTATCATTGCCTATGAGATTGCTTCAAACCATATAAGAACTTTTCAATAGATAAATGTCGTCTTGTTTATCCTAAACAGTAAACCCTTCTAGCTGTTGCATGTAGAGTTATTCTTCAGGTTCAACATGTAAAATAACTGTCTTAACATCTAGCTACTTTAGCAACCATGGCAAGCAACATGCAAATAGAGCTATTGGGTAACAACTGATGAAAATAATAGAAGATAACAATTATTATAGAAGCTTTATTGAAATAACTTTAGTTTGAATACATTAACATATCCCTCTCCTATTTATACAAATTAAGAGAGAGGATTTTCTTCAACAGAATAAAGGATTTCCCTCAACAGAATAGAGAGATTTCGGATTTCTCTGAATAGAGAGATTTCCTTATATAGTTGTGAAAATCTTAGAAGGTTCTCCTATCAAGGATACCAATCTTGGATCGATGCAAATAATGATTTACGAGTCAGAGGCTTCGTGAGTAGGGCAAAAGCAGATCGCTGCTATTGTTGCGATTGCTATTGCTGTGAGGGCACAAGCATTCCCTTCGTTCTCCTTAAGTCCGCCCTTCGTTCTCCTTAAGTCCACCGATTGTTGGCAGATCAGCGAAGGCAGCGAAGACTACTGCGGTGAGGAAGATGAGGATTGGCCGCCGTGGAGCCTCTTAGGAATGTGGCTACAGTGACGTTGGTCGCTGGCCGAAGATAAAGACGAAGCTTTGCTTTTCTCAACGACGTTGGTCGTTGGCCAAAGGCAAGAGCGAAACTTCGCTTTTCTCACTGCTCTGATACCATGATGATAATAATAGAAGATAACAATTATTATAGAAGCTTTATTGAAATAACTTTAGCTTGAATACATTAACATATCCCTCTCCTATTTATACAAATTAAGAGAGAGGATTTTCTTCAACAGAATAAAGGATTTCCCTCAACAGAATAGAGAGATTTCGGATTTCCCTCAACAGAATAGAGAGATTTCCTTATATAGTTGTGAAAATCTTAGATGGTTCTCCTATCAAGGATACCAATCTTGGATCGATGCAAATAATGATTTACGAGTCAGAGGCTTCGTGAGTAGGGCAAAAGCAGATTGCTGCTATTGTTGCGATTGCTATTACTGTGAGGGCATAGGCATTCCCTTCGTTCTCCTTAAGTCCGCCCTTCGTTCTCCTTAAGTCCACCGATTGTTGGCAGATCAGCGAAGGAGAACGAATGGCGGATGTAAGGAGAACGAAGGGAAATCCTTCCTCCTAATCTGTATAAATAGGAGAGGGAACATGTTAATATATTCAAGCTAAAGCTATTTCATTTCTACAATAAAGCTTCTTCAATTATTGTTCTTATCTTCTATTATTATTATCAACAACTAGTGAAAGTACTTCATTGAAGTCCACTTTCTCTCTGACTATAACCCTTTGCACCCAGTGTGCTTTGAATATCGGTGCTTCAAACTCTCATATTCCTTCCTTTTTATGAAAGACTATTTGTAACTAATATTCTTCTTGCCTTTGGATGGTTTCACCAATTCGCATGTATAATTTTTATGGAGAGATTCAATCTCTTCGTTCGTTGCAAATAGCCTAACGATAAATGGAAGGTTCCTAAACCTCAATATTATCTGCCACAGTAAGTGTAAATGAAATTAAGTCCTCATTAGCATATTTCTAAGGTGGTTTAATGTACCTCTTCTCTCGATCAATGTCAATACTATATTATTATTGTTGCTCCTCAACTGTATTATCTACCAAATTATGTTTCTCTTTTTGAACTGACTGAATAGAAGTGCTATCTTGTACCTTTCTAAATGCTCCAATCTCAAGCTCGGCCTGCCCACTGACACCAAGATTCGAGCCAACAAACTCTTTTTTCTCCTTAGCATGATATTCTTATCAAACTTAATATATTTATTAATTATGAATTTAGATAATTTTGGTTCAACATACTATAGATGATAACCTTTCACCCTAGACTGAAATCATAGTAATACACATTTTTGTGACCTTTGCCCAAGTTTACCATCATTTACACGAGCATATACAGGACAACCAAATATTTTTACTTCAGAGTAATTAGCAGGAGAACCAAACCATACCTCTATCAGAGTCTTCAATTCAATTGATATCTATTCACCATATAGTAAGGATGCTTAGTAGCTTCAATCCGAAACTCTTAGATAAATCAAAACGAGGAAGCATACAACCTACTGTCTCCAAAAGGTTCTGTATGACTCTATTTTGTTGTGGTGTTCAAGTGCATGTGTAGTGTTACTACTTGATTTTCTTATTTGTGTGGTTCTCAGTATAAGCTCTCCACTTTATCAAGAAATAAGCCAAAACTTGCCTAGAGTAGTCATCGATGAATGTCAACTGGGAACCACCTTTAGATTGAACAGAAAAGACCCCCTAAAGACCTGAATGAATGTTATGCACTATGCCTTTAGTCTTTGAATGGTTGTATTGAATTTGACTCCACACTATTTCTCATAGACATAATGGTCACAAAAGTCAAGCTTCCCTACATTCTGATTATTTAGCAAACCTTGCTTGCTCAAAATAAACATCCCTCTCACTTGTATGCTCTAAATGCATACGCTAAGGATGAGTATTATTTAAATCTACATATGATGAGTATTATCTAAATTTATTATACCTCTCTCACTCGTATGACTTCATTGCATATGTCAAAGATGGGTAGTATCTGAATCTACATTGGATGAGAATGAAACAGTTTTTTGGTTCAATAACTATACTATCTTGGAGATAATAGAGACCATTCCTCAACTCTCCTTTCATCACAACAAGTGCACCATTACAAATCCTTAGAACTCCACCTTCAACTGAATATTTGTAGCCTTGGGAGTCAATAGTACTCAAAGATATAAGGTTTCTTCTCAGATATAATATATGTCGAACATTAGTCAGAGTCCTAATGATCACATCATGTATCTTGATTTGAACTCTTAAAATACCAACATGACACATTACTTCCAATCAGGACAACTCCTCCATCAATAGATTGATAAGAAGCAAACCAATGTCTATTGAGACACATAGTATGTACAGGCTGAATCAAGAACCCACTTCTATTGCCAAGTCCTTGAACTCCTCACTTCTCTCTCTTCCTCCAATGGCGAGTCTAGCATTTAGATGTCTAACTGGAAGACAGATTGGGATTTTGCAGTTGTCTCCGGCACTATTGGAAGTATGAATTCCACCAGTTTTCAGTCACCTTCCCGTTTTCTGTCAATGCTTTCCAACAATTCATCAATATCTTCACACAATCTCCATCACTCCAGTCATGAAGTACCCACTGCAACTTTGAACTTTTCCGTTGGCTCCCAACATATATGTGACAAATTTAATTTGGTTATATATGGTTCATTAATGAAGATTAGATATTTCTTTTAGCAGGAAGTGAACTGTAATCCCTGATCAAGGTTTTCATTTTGAAACAAAACTTATGATAGTAGCCGACGACCACTTAGTGCCAATCTGTTAGATAGCTCGAGTTTGGAGCATTAGATGATGCATGGCTGACTACAACTGTCTCAACCAATGCCTTTCTCTAGATTCCTTTGACCCTCCTCTTTTCTTTTCTATAAAACTATATGGGTTCTCTTAGTTGTAGGGAACGGTTGTTATCGAAGAGGGCTGTTTGTTGCCGAACAAGTTATCTCTTGTCAAAATTCTTGAGATGTAGAAGTGTACGGTAGCTAAGGAGAAATCATTCTTCTTTTTTTCACAAGTTTTTTTTTTCTTGTAAAAAAAAATTAAAAGTTGGTTGCTTGCAGTAGAAGTTATTCAAGTTTGAAAAGAATTTTTTCTCATGGAAAAAGGTCCTTCAAAATTAAAAGTTGTATAACTAAGGTTAGAGGCTGAGAAGAATTTTTTATTAGGATTATGCATGAGTGAGTGTCTTCTAGGTTTGAGTTTGAGTAAGTCAAAGAGAGATTTTTTATATATTTTATTATTCTGACATAGTAGAGAATTTTAATTTATTTTCATCATGAATATAATTTTGATTTGTGGAGAATTTTAATTTCTCTTGCTTCTTACCATCTTGGAGGTCACGCTCTGAAAAAGTTTATTATCAATATCAAATATAGTTATATATGATTAATTATTTTTTCTCGCATATAGTTACTAATAATTTAATAAGATAAAAAAAATAATAAAGAATGCAATTCAGAGTTTATAATGTTTGTGGGGGGTCTCAAGTGATTAGAAGACGTGTCCTTCGAGAAGACATCTATGCTGGAACAGTTTCATGTTGACGTGCTCAACTTTTATAACCAAATTATCAATATATTATTAAATTATATGGTCTTATTTAATTAAGTAAGATATATTATATATATGATTAGATTCTGATTATGATTATTGGTCAATAGAAAATAAATTCATGTTAAAATAAGATTCTTCATGAGATAACGTTAATGGGAGGAACTTTTCTAATAACTTATCCTAGACCCTCTGCTCTAGTCTACAATCTCTTTCTCAACTCAGCCTCTCTCTCCAACTCTTCTCCTTGATCCATCAATTAGATCATATAAGGTTCTTTTGCTGAATAACAATAAAAAATACGCATCATAATATTATTAGATCTAATTTTATTTGATTTCAATCTTTACATAAATTTTTTTTCGTATTATAAAAAACATGATTGTATATTTTAAGTTAATAAGGTTGAGTTCTTAAGATCAAATATAATAGATCTATTATTTTTATTTATGATATAAAAAGCAGAAGGCGGTGGTCGCCCTCACGCATAATGGTGGTGCCCGTAGAGGGCGCTTGCAGAAGGGTGGTGGCCATAGATGGTTGCAGCTGTTGCCCCCATGGGCAGGGGGTAGCGGTAGCAGTCGCACACGGGCACAGGCCATATCCAAGTGGCGGCCGCTCACGGGCCTTAGCCGCACGCAGGTAGCGTGCGTGGGTAGGTCGCGCCCAAGCGGCAACGGTCGCGCGCGGGCACAGCACCGCATGCGTAGGCGGCAGTTGTGCACTGGCAGAGGTAGCACCGCGGCGTGGCAACCGTGCATCGACGGAGGTCGTGTGCGGCCAAGCCGCGCCAAGGCAGCGACCACTCGCGGTAGGAACCGCTGCAGTGGCCATGCGTGGGTAGAGGAAGCCCCACGGCGGCAGCGCCACGACCGTAGCGACCGCGTGCGAGCAGAAGCAGCCTCGCGCCAACATTGGCAACGCCCGCACACGCAAAGGCGGCAACGCTGTAGATCAGATTTTTTAGGTAAAATTATAGTTTTGCCCTAGGATTGCCCTTTGGTCAAATTACAACTTTACCCTTATGTATTTAATTAATATCTTTTAATTATTTTGACATATTTACAGTTTTATCCTAGGTAGTTTTGTTAAATTATAGTTCTACCCTTTGTGAATCATATTTTTAATTTATATTCTGTCAGAAATTTATAATTTACCCTTATAAAATTAAAAAAATTAATTTATGTTCTCAATTATAAAATTAATAAATATGATTTATTATAATTATAATTAAATTTAATCATGATTATATTTTGATTATTTGATTATATTTAATTTTAATTAAAAAATATAAATTATGGTTTACTTTTATAGTTTTCTCATATGAATTATTGATTATATTTTTAACATATGATAAATAAAATTCAATTATTGTTCTTAGATATTCATTTGGTTATTCATATCTATATTTTTAAAATTATAAAATAATATTTTATCTTTCACAAAGGCATGATTTATATGTTATCATGATTATTATATGAGTTTTTATTTTTTATTGATTAATATTCAATAATTATTATGGTTATTATTGTATTATTGAATTAATTTGAATCAAGATAAATAAATTTATAAATATTATTTATAAATTTTTTTATAAGTTTTATTTGATTAATAGTTGTTAAAATAAGTTGGGATGGTAAACTTATGAGATGTGAATTATAACAAAGGCCTTATCATTTATAGGACATTTTGAGATTGTATTTTATATTTTTGTATTGGTTCTATAATAATCAAAGTGACCTAGACTAATAATTTATAAAATATATTATGAAATTAGTTCTTAATTTTATTAAATAAAATAATATTCATAATGGCAGTATGAATTAGGATAAATAAATTTGGTGAATATTATTTCTAATTTATTTTCCTAAGTTTTATTTGATCGATAGCTACCAAAGTAGCTTTGGATGATAAACTTATGGGATATGAATTACAATAAAGTTCTTATCGTTCATGTGATATTTTAGATTATATTTTATCCTTTTGTATTGGTCTTATAACCACCAAAATGACCTGGACCAATAATCTATAAAATACATTATGGAATTAGTCATAAAGGATATTAAATAAAAATAATATTCATGATAGCATATATAATTAGAAGATTTAGATAATCCCAAAGGAGTATCTATTTCAAATAATTATGTGATAGGGTATGATGATATTGTTTTGAATATTCTTGTAATTTAGGGTTGTATATCCAAAGATAACAATAATATTCCATAAAGATGGTATTAGTCCTCCATAAATGATCTTGAGTGAATACTAGATATGTCAATATTTCACCCAAAGGTAAAATATAGATTATATTAATAGTTTATTATATTTTAAAAACTCAAAGAATTAATGTTATATTATTATAATGGTACTTCCTTTATTTTATTTTTATAAATATCCCTATAATTTTTGACATAAATAGCTTGAGCATATGCAAGTTATATTGAGTGAGAGAGGTCTCGATCAGATTAATTGAATAGAACATAAACTTAATTACTAAAAGTTTTATGGAATAAATAATTGAGGTGACTGATCAAGAAAAGATATGAAAGACTCAATTTTATGATACTAAGACCTCGGTACAGTTTATAACTAGAACATAAAAAATATCTAAGGATCAATTTAAATTTTATGATAAGTCATTAATTGACACCTTAAAATGATAGTAATTAAGGAATTCAAGATTATATCCTCAATATAAATGATAAAGCTATAAATTCAAGACTCATAAGTCAAGGAGTAGGGAACAATAAAATAAGAATGAAACATAAGTCACCTAAGTTTATAGTTACTATATAAACTCATAAAAGAATATCTTCACAATAAAGTATTTCTTTTATAACAAAGAAAGTTATGTGAAGAAGAAAAATAATAATAATAAGATTTGATTTGAAATGAAAAGATATAAATATAATCTTTATATGGTTCATATCAAATATTACAAAATTATTTATTTAATACTTGATAGATTAATTTGATGCTTCAATATATGCTACCAATAATAGATATTCATTAAAATAAAAGAAAAATGAAGGGGATAAAACCAAAAGATAATGAGATATTTATCATTATAGGGAATTATCTTAAAGTGAAAATGATATTAGTTTGTATTTATCGTCTACATCTAAAGATGATTCAATTTGATAAATCTTGAGGATCCATGTTGTGTTCTTCTTATTCTAGGAATTTGAGTTCTTTACTTAGAATTGTTAGAATATTATTTTCCTTTTTGGTGATCGTAAACTTGTTGTGATTCAATAAAAATTAACCTTTGATTTATGTATAATAGTCTATACAGAATTAATATGAATATTAAGTTTACAATGGTCCTATAATTAAATATTTAATTAAAATATAGTTTTTTAAACTCTTTGAGATTATGCTTATATATATGGGTCATTTTATGCTTTTGTCTCATTAAAGAGAGATATTTTATCATCATATAAATAACATATTGAGATATGATTATATATATCTAATTTATGTAAAATTTATGACTATTCATACTCTTGAAGTGTACATAAATGAAGTCGATAGACAATTAGATAGAAAAGTCAAGATCATTATATCTAACAAGAGTGATAAATTTTATGATATTTATAATGAACCTAATTATAATTCTAATTTTTTTGCTAGATTTTTGAAAAAATAAGGTATATGATTTACCAAATATGTTATAGTAGAATATGATTGTTGAAAGATATCATCATACCTTATAGATATGGTTAGAAGTATGATAAGTTATTCTTTTGTACCCAAATCAATGTGAGAAGAAGCTCCAAGGACAACTATGTATTTATTGAATGGTGTTCCTAGTAAGTAAATTACATGACTTCTTTTAAGTTATGAAATGATAGGAAACCTACTTTAAAATATTTACATATTTGAGACTATCTCATGGAGATAATGATCTTTAACTCTTGTAAAAGAAAATTAGAATTAATAACTATTATGAATACTTTATTATCTATTCAGAAAAATTTAAAGGGGTACATATCTTATTGTTCTAATCATAGTACGAGGACAATTAAATCTGGTAATGTAAGATTCTTATAGAAGAGATACAAGTTGATACTCCTTTCGAGAGATTATTGTTACTCAAAGCATTAAATGATTTAATAAAAGTGAACAACAAAATAACATTACTAACTCCCACGTTATATTGATATTGCTGTTAATGGTATAGTAGAACAACCATAATTAACAACCTTAGGAATCATGTCATTTATGATTATTATGTGACATATCTACAAGAATTATATTATGATATAGGAATCATAATGGATCCTTTATTGTTTTCATATGTCATAAAAGGTAATGATTCTAAAAAGTAATATTATATAATAAAAGAAGAGTTGAAATCAATAACTAGAATGGTGTTGGATAAATTTATCGAATTGTCCAATAATTGTAAAAAGTCTATTATATAAATGTGACACAAAGGATAATATCAAACGATAAAATGGTCAGACATATGGTTAAAAATTTTACTTATAAAAAATGTATCAATCATAACGAGACATTTAGTTTTTAATGAACTCGTTAAGAATCATCACGACATTAGTGACTCATTATGAGTTTGAGTTATATCATAATGATATGGAAATATTTTTTAAAATATCTAGCTTTATATGGGTTATTCTAAATAATTTATAAAGAAAATTAAAGAAACATAAAGTTTGGTATTTAAATTCAGGAATCCATTTATGACATTAAACAAGCTTCAAGATAATGATATTTAAAGGTTCTTGATATCATTATTTCAAATTTAAGACAAATACTATTGATCGGTATTTATATTAGTGGGAGCAAGTTTATTATATTGGTCTTATATATGAATAATATTTTGCCTTATCAATAGTGATCTTAGTTTATTATACTAAATCAAGAAATTTATCACTAAGAGTTTTAAGATGGTTGATATGAATGAGATATCTTATATTTGTTGAATCTCGAATTTTGATGATGAAACCAATTGATCGTGTTTATGATTTGATCTAAGTTTTGAGTGATACAGGAAGCTTCGATCAGGGAGAGACAATTAAATTAGAAAGAATCATGTTGGGCCGGAAACATGTCAGAAGATTAGACGTTGAGCAGAAGGATCGGTTGACGTATCGGTAGAAGGCTTCGGGCCATGAGTTCGGGCATCGGGCCAAGAAGAGTGAAAATTGCACTAAGGAAATCAGAGTTGTAAAGGTTAACTAGCCGATTGGACAATAGGCCATAAGAGAAGATGACGCACCGAAGAATCAAACAAAGCATCGATGGACCAATGACATGCCGGACAACATGATTCATGCTTTGTAATAATTGTCTAGATCGAATAAGTTTTATTTCTATAAGATTAACTACGATAGTGATCAAGGCATAAAGCAAATAAAGTCTCGGAGTCAAGAACGAGATATCGTTGGGAGTTCAAAAGTTAGTCGGAAGTCCGGACGTTTATCGGAAGTTCTACCGGAATTGACCAAGAAGTCCAAGAGCTTGCCGAAGAATCTCGTTGGAACTCGTCAAGAAGATCATCATGAAGTCCAGGAGATTGCTGGGAGTCCACTGGAACATTGCCGAGAGATTGTCGGAAGTTCGTCAAAAGATCGCCGAATGCTCGCCGGAAGAAACTTGGACTTACCGGACCATATTTACTTAGTGTATGCCTTAAATTTCGTAGTTAGTACATAATTAAGATTAGAATTGGACCAACCCAATTAGAGGATAGTTGGGCCCAATTTTGGACTATGTTGGGCCAAGAGAAAGGCCCAAATAATGACCAAACAAGTGAAACTGTTGTGACACAGTCTTCGAGAATGTGTTAGGCGGTGGTACTGCCACTGCCCAAACACAGTCTCCGAGAGATTTTTAGGTGGTGGTACCATTAAACTAAGCAGTGGTACCTCCCAATGTCAGGCTGTAGATGGTGGTACCACCTAGTGTAGGCAGTGGTACCACCCGTACCCAGAAATTTCAAGGATTTGAATTTTGGCTCCAAGTTTTGAAGTCATTTGGGGTCTATAAATACCCCAGCTATTCATGCATGGAGTAGTAAGAAAAGTGAACAAAAAATCTATGTTTCTAAAGTTGAAAACCCTTATAAAGTATATAGTTCCTCCTAAAATTTAGAGACTATTCTAAGGGAGAGTGTGAGGGAAGCTTTATAAAAAGGTGGTGTAAAGGTTCTCTCCCGAGCTTGTAAAAGGAGAATAGAGTTGTAAGAAGGAGGTTGATCTTTGCTTATTAAAGGAAGATCTTTAGTGGATGTCGGTGGCCTCAACGGAAGAGGAATCGATAGAGTAGATGTAGGTCACGATGACCGAACCACTATAACTCGGTTTGCATTTACTTCTTATAATTTACATTTACTACAAACTACCCTTCTTTACTCTCACTGCTATACTTCCTCATTACACGCTTATGTAAATATTTTTAAGTTAAACATATTTTCGATCGGTTTTAATCGTATGAAATATTTTACAAACCGACGTAATTTTCCGTTGCACTAATTCACCCCCCCTCTTAGTGCTGACTTATTCCTAACAGTTAGTACCACAACCATATATTTCTCCTTTTGGTTTAACACCCAAGAGAAATGGTTCTTTTTGGCTTTCAAGAGGGTCACTCTCTTATTCGTCCTCCTATGTTAAATGGGATGGAATACACTTATTGGAAAACTCGAAAGTGGTTTTCAAAAGTATTCTACTCCAATGAAAGAATGAAATGATTTGGAAAAGAAAACTTTTTCCTAAAATGCTAGAGCTATGAATGCTCTATTTTGCACTTTGGATAAAACTGAGTTTAATCGGGTTTCTACTTGCGGAATGACTTTCGATATATGGCACATTCTCAAAATTACACACGAAGGCACTTGTAGAATAAAAGATTCTAAGATAAATATTTTAATGTATGATTTTAAACTTTTTCGAATGAAGCCAAGAGAAACCGTTTTATGGATATTGTCAATGATTTAAAATCTCTTGGCAAATGCTTTTCTAATTTTGAACTCGTTAACAAGATCTTAAGATCTCTTTCTAAAAATTGGGAATCGAAAGTAACGACAATAGAAGAAATAAATGATTTAAATAAATTTTCACTTGAAAAACTTATCGGGTCTTTGATGACCTATGAAATGACTCATGATGCACATAACGAACATGAGAACCACCTTCCAATGAATAGGAAGGATTTGATACTTCGAACAATAGAATATCACTTGAATGATGATTCAAGTGATGATGATGATGATCTTGAACTTCTCAAGCTTAAAAAATTCTTAAAACAAGAATCAAAGAAAAAAATATAAACTTAAAAAGAACATAACTTCTTGCTATGAACGCAAGAAGAAGGAAGCACTTTAGGATTAATCGAGCTCATTCGATGACGAGGAGCAAACCAAAAAAGGCAAAATGATGAACTTTGCCTTAACGACTCTCGACGATGAGATAAATGACTGACTCGAAACCCCTTTAATTTATTTTGAAATTATTTGATACATTTCATATGTTATTTTTAAATTAATATATAATATACAAATAAATAAATAAAAAGGGATCGTGCTTTTCTTTTTCTAACTAACTTTGAAAATGATAATGACAATTGCATGATTTATGAAAATACAACAAAATGTTATATTTAAATCTAATGATTAATACTATGTATATTTTTAAGAAAAATAATATGTATCTAAATTGATGATTTCCGACTTTGATTGAAAATGCTTTATGAAATCATGTTTGATGATTTCATGCTTAATAAGTTTATGTTTCGAACTTATGCATGATGATTTTTGTGATTGATAGCTTACTGATTTTTGTCATAATGAAAGTTGCTATTACGGTTATAAACAAGATGGATGGTTTTTATGATGAAATTTATTTTTCAATCCTCAATGTTGATGCATGTTTTTATTTGGCATAAAATGACAAAGGCATACTTGTATAAAATCAACAACTTAAAATGAATCATCTCTATCTTATTGATTTTTCGATAAAAGATTAATGAATCCATGTATATTATGCTTTTATGAATCTCATGGATTATGAAAATGATTTGAATTTAATGGGTTTTATCAAAATCATGATCTTGATTTCTTGAGATTTATAACTTGAAATCGTTTATGAATCAAGATCTCTTATTATGTGTTCTTATATCTTCTTATTGAGATTTATCCAAATGAATCATGGTTTCTCTCTTGATTTCTCAGAATTTATAACATGAGATTACCTTTAAAGATAATTGATTATTCAATCTCCTAATATTTCTTTTTGTTATTTAATAAAAAAGAGATTTATCAAGATGAATCATTTATGAATTGATCTTTCTTGATTTTTCATCCTTCATGTCACGACTTTTATATGATTACCTTTGCATTTATGTGATGCTTACAACATTAATGGAAGAAAAAATAAATTTCATCATTAAAAATTCTTCCTTCTTGTAAAAAGAAGAGAAAGAAAATCGCTAGCATCTCAAGAGATTGATAAATCAACTTATGTCATTTTGAATCTTTTGAAAATGATTTTGATGATTTGATAATTTGAACTTCAATGATTTTTATTCAAATCATGATCTTGATCTCTTGGAATTACTTGAGATTTTTTTCTTAATCAAGATCTCTTCTTTTTACCCCTACAAATTTTTTTAATATTTTATTTAAAAAGGAGATTTACTATATGAATCATGTTTTTTGATATTTATATGATAGGATGTAATGCAATTTGATATTTAGATACTTTCATTATTTGAAATACTATGATTTGTTGCTAAAATGATGTATTATGAATGCTTGAGTATCATGTATGATATGATGATTGATTTATTTTTAGTATCATGCATAGAGTAAAGATAATATGTAAAGTTTTGAAATTGTGCATGTTATAAATTGAAACCATAATGATGCACAAACATATTGAAATAAGATTGATACTTTACTTTTGTCATGATGTGAATATTGATAAAAAAGAAAAAAATTATAACATTGTATTCTTCCCTTCTATTTGACAATGACATAGGGGGAGCAAATTTTGCTAGCTAGCTTACTTCAAGAAGAAGCAAAAAGCTTGCTCATCTTTTGAGATGCAAAAATTTTGCCAACTTTCATATGTATAAAATTTGCTAGCTCACAAATTATAAGGAGAAAAACTTGTTTGCTTGCTTTCACATCTAAAGAGAAGCAAAAATTGCAAATGTACATATCGCAAAGAGAGGCAAAACTAATTAGTTTGCTTATCTCAAAACCAAGAAATGCTATGTTGCAATCTCAAGCAAAAGTGCTATCTTACCTATCTCAAGAAGTAAAACTTACAACTTGCACATTGCAAAAGGAAGCAAGAATCGCTAGTTTGCACACTTCAACAAGAAAGCTATTTTGCATTTGCTTTCGAAATATTGCTAGCTTACACTTTCTAAAATGATGAAAAAAGAAAATTTTGCTAGCTTGTATGTTGTAAACTTGCTATCTTACTACCTTGCATATCTAAAACTTGATAGCTTGCATAATGTAGCACTTGCTAAATTTGCTAGCTTACATGATGATAAAACTTGAGATTATATTTATAATGCAATGATTTGAAATTATGGCTAAACACTTTCTAATTACACTTCTCCTTTTTGTTGATGACAAAGGGGGATAAGTTATGATGACAATCATGCATGGAATGATAAATTGTAAATTTGATTATGTATGATTTTATGATGATGTGTTACAAATATTCTTGATTAAATTTGCCTTTGACAAGTATGACTCATGGCCAGCTCGATATTGAGCCTAGAGGGTCACACACATATGGAAGACATTCCGATGAGTAGAGGTTCGGATATGAGATATCCGACGGAGCCCTTGTCTTATTTGATATCCAATAAGCTCCTGAATTATTGGATCCTATGGACGAGATCCAATAAGAGCTCATGAGAGATTATTGGATAGAGATCCACTAATCTAAAAGGCTTAGGTTATTGGATGCAGATCCAATACCCACTAGGGGAGGATCCATTAGGGTTTGACAGGGGACCTCTATAAATAGGAGAGATTCAGAGCCTCATAGGCTAGAGCCTTTGCTTGCCTCTCCTATTCTCCTTTCTCTCTCCGCTTGGAGTTTTGAGGAGCATTGTCACAGCCCTGCTATGTGAATTACCGCCAAAGAGGAGGACGCTTGACCCCTTTTACCCTCTTCTAAGGATATGCAAGGATACAGGGATATACGATCTCTCTAGGTAACACAATCTACTCTATACGTAATTTTTCAGTTTCGCGGATTTTGCACACCAATCTTCGCACGACGACGAACATCTCTTTGGGAATAGGGGATTTTGTTTTTCTTGTTTTTCTGCTGCGCATGCGATGTCGCCCCCAAAGATTTTCTCAACAGTGGTATCACAGCCAGGTTGTTCTTGCGATAGATTGGTTTTGAACTACGTGTGTTGTGTTTTGAAGAAACTTTTGACGTCAAAATTATTAACGCAAAAGCGAGAAAGGGCAGCAACAGTTGCTGCCCTCAATCTACGTGCGTGTAGCGCAGTCGCAGGTAGGCAGCATAGGGGCTACGTCTGCAGCAGCCGGCCGGCGACCTGCTTGCAGTAGGTTTGCGTCCGGCGGGGCTGGCAGCCCATGGGCAGAGGTGTCTGCGGTTGCTTCTCCCGTGGGCTGAGGCACCGCAGGGTAGCAGCGCTTGTTGCCGCTGCTCCCGCGGACGAAACCCGCCCACAGGGGCGATCGCTCGGTGGGACAACACCGCATGCAGGCATTGCCCTGTGGGTAAAACCGCCCGCGGAGGCAGTGGCACCCGTAGGGGCACCCACCTGCAGGGGCAGCACCGCTTGCGGACATTGCCCCGCTGGCAGAACCGCCCGCGGAGGTGGCGGCGCTCGTAGGGCACCCACCTGCAAGGGCAGCATCGCTTGCGGGCGTTGCCCCACTGGCAGAACCGCCCGCGGAGGCGGCAACGCCCGCGAGGGCACCCACCTACAACGGTAGTGCCGCCAGCGGGCGTGCCGCCTACAGGCAAGGGCAGCGCCCTCGCCCCGCGGCATACTTGGGCAAAAAGATAGTTTTACCCCTGTGAATTTCATAAATTCAAATTCTATCCTTTTATCCAAATTAGTAAAATACCCTTATGAATTCAAAAATTCCCTATATGTCATCGGTTTCATAAAATACTAATTAATTAAAAGATTTAGTTGATTATTATTTTATTATTATCTAGTAGTCCTACTTGATGATGATTAATTATACATGTGATGTATGATGTGTGGATGGATGATTATGGACCGTGTGATGTGTGTACTTGTGATTGTTATTATTGGGGTCTGCGAGCCTCCATTATATTTCTCGTTTATTGTAGGGGCCTGCGTGCCTATGATTAAGTTGTAATCACATGAGGAGGCGCAGCGGGAGCATGGATGCGATAGCGGGACCCATGAGACGAACGATCGCGATGCATGAAGATGCATCAAGATGTCGACGGAATCGACGAGGATGAGATGGACAATCACAGGGCATGGAGATGCACCGTTGCACACATAGATCTTGATGTGAGTGATTAGGCCTACTAGCTCGGGCCTAATCATATTAGGTTATGGTCCATGATCATCTAGTGTGATTGCTTATACACATACTAGATATGTATATATATTTGCATGCGATATAGATATATATTAAATATGTATATGTGTGACATGTCATATTAGGAGACCAAATCATAGAAACATCTCTCTCGATAATATTTAATCAGTAAATGTGAGGCAATTAAATTGACCCACGTGGCCTTCCATCGTTATAAGTAGGAACTGATTCCTGGTGTAGGTTTAGTTGGTCGAGTCCCTCGAGACTCACCTATATTGCGATTCGCTATCTTGCTTACGACATAGAGATGTCACCGGTGACCTGAGGACATGATATGCTTGGTCGAGTCCCTCGAGACCATGGTGATTCGGAGGCCGAACAAGACAGGAATCACAAGGAGTTGTGATCGGTAAGAGTTGCCTACCTTTTAGGCTTAGTGTGATTGGTCGAGTCCCTCAAGGTTACACTAAGATGCTGATTGGATCCTGATCCCCACTAAAAGTTTGCCGGAGACTTCCGTTTCACATGCTGAGGGTGCCGCGTGACTCATTAGTAAAATAGTAGGAGCATATTAAGATAGAAGTCTATATCTTGATAGTTTATTTCTTACAAAATCTGCTTGTTATTCATTTCTACTGCATCTTTATTTTTAGAAAATGTCGCTTTCAAATCCCTTACGTGGCATACTTGATGTCAACCACCTCACTGGTCCAAATTATACGGATTAGCTCCGTAACTTGAGAATTATTCTTACAGCGGAGAAAATCATATACGTCCTTAAAACAATGATGCTTACGCCCGAAAAAGGGACAAGCGAGGATGAGATCGCTCGCTACGTGAAGTACATTGATGACTCCACTCTTGCTTAATGCTATATGTTGGGCTCTATGACTCCTTAGTTACAGAGACAACATAAAAAGATGAATGCCAGATCCATTCTCCTATATGTCCACAAATTGTTTGAGGAACAGGGAAGGACTCAACGATATGAGATATCTAAGAGCCTCTTCCGCACTAGGATGACTGAGGGGACACCAGTTCAGAACCATGTCCTAAAGATGATTGAGTGGATATAGAAACTCACAGGTCAATGAATGGTCCTAGAGGATAACTTGTGTGTGGACATCGTACTTCAGTCCCTATCAGATTCCTTTTCATAGTTCATAATGAATTTTAATATGAACAAGCTTGAGGCGACTCTCCCAGAGCTCTTCAATATGTTGAGGGAGGTAGAGAGTACTATTAAGAAAGAGAAGCCAGTTCTCTATACTGGTGAGACCAGAAAGAAAAGGAAACCAGAAATATCCCTTAAGAAGGAAAAGGACAAGGATATACTAGGTAAAGCAAAAGTTGTTAAGAAAGACCCAACAAAAGATAAAGGCCAGTGCTTCCACCGTGGCAAAGATGGGCACTAGAAGAGGAACTACAAAAAGTACCTTGTAGAGCGAGCGAAATAGAAGCTTGGAGAAGCTTCAGGTATATTCATGATCAATCTCCAATTGTTAGATTTTTGTGATAGTGCATTGGTATTGGATACCAATATTGCTTATCATATCTACAATTTATTGTAAATTCTAGCAAAGCCAAGGGGAGATTGGCGAGAGGAATATTGCATAAAGGTTTGTTTATGCTAGACACTACTCCATATATTATGAATGTAAATATGTCCAAGAGGAAACAAGATGAGATGAATAGTGTATACCTATGGCATTGTAGGCTAGGTCACATCCATGAAAGAAGGATTCAAAAGTTGCTAAATGATGGATATCTAGATCCATTCGACTATGTGTCATATGCAACTTGCAAGTCTTGCCTTCATGGAAAACTAACCAACTCTCCATTTAGTGGAAATGGAGAGAGAGCCACTAAGCTGTTAGAACTTATACATAGTGATGTATATGGACCCATGTCAACTCATGCCATTGGTGGATACCCCTACTTCATTACCTTTACTAATGATTTCTCAAGGTATAGATATGTGTACTTAATGAAGTACAAGTCAGAGAGTATAAGAATGAGATAGAGAACCAGACTGGAAAAAGTATCAAAAACTCTTTGATCAGATCGAGGAGGTGAGTACTTAAGTATAGAGTTTACTCAATTCCTCAAGGACCATGGGATATTATCCCAATGGACACCTCCTTATACACCTCAGCTCAATGGTGTCTCTGAAAGGAGAAATCGTACGCTATTAGATATAGTATGGTCCATGATGAGTTTCGCTGACCTACTCATCTCATTCTGGGGATATGCCCTAGAAACCACAGCTTACCTTCTGAACAGAGTTCCAACTAAGTCGGTAGTGTGTGCACCATATGAGATATGGAAAGGGAAGAAGCCTGATCTTAAGGTTGTTAAGATTTGGGGCTGCCCTGCCCATGTTAAAAGACACAACCCCGATAAGTTAGAATCAAGGACAGAGTGATGCAAATTTGTGGGATACCCCAAGGAAACTTGTGGGTATTATTTCTATCATCTTAAGGACCAAAAGGTTTTTATAGCTAAGAGAACAGTGTTCCTTGAGAAGGAACACATTCTTGGCGGAGATAATGAGAGAATGATAGAGTTGAGCGAGGTTGGAGAACCAAGCTCAAGCACCACTCTATAGCCCGAGTCTGTTCAGGTACCTAATACACAAGTTTTAACTTTACGTAGGTCTGATAGAGTATCCCATCCTCCTGAGAGTTATGTGGGACATATTAGAGGAGAGGATATTGAGGATATTAATTCTCAGACCTATGAGGAGGCTATTATGAGTATAGACTCTGGGAAGTGGCAAGAAACCATGAATTCTGAGATGGATTCTATGTACACCAACAAGGTTTGGAACCTAGTTGATGCGTCCGAAGGTATTGTACCCATTGGTTGCAAGTGGATCTTTAAAAAAAAGATCGGAGTAGATGGAAAAGTAGAGACCTATAAAGCAAGGCTAGTGGCTAAGGGGTATCGTCAAAGGCAAGGTGTTGACTATGACGAAACCTTCTCACCCATAATAATGCTGAAATCTATCAGAATTCTATTGGCTATTGCAGCATACTATGATTATGAGATTTGACAGATGGATGTGAAAATCGCATTCCTCAATGGGAACCTTGAGGAGGAGGTGTATATGATACAACCTGAGGGATTCGTGTCCATGAACAGCCCAGATAAGGTGTGTAGGTTACTTAGATCCATTTATGGACTAAAGCAAGCTTCCCGCAGTTGGAACATAAGATTTGATGAGACAATCAGATCTTATGACTTCGTTAAGAACGAAGATGAGCCTTGTGTGTACAGGAAGGTAAGTGGGAGCGTTTTCACCTTATTGGTGTTATATGTGGATGACATCCTGATAATTAGGAATAACGTAGGAATGCTATCTACAGTAAAGGCTTGATTATCTAAACACTTCTCCATGAAGGATTTAGGGGAAGCATCCTATATTTTGGGGATTAGAATCTATAGAGATAGATCCAAGAGGATGCTTGGCTTGTCCCAGTCCAGGTACATAGAAACCATTGTCAAAAGGTTTGGAATGAAAAATTCCAAGAGAGGTCTCATACCGATGAGACATGGGATATTGCTTTCTACGAGTATGTCCCCAAAGACTCCAGAAGAAAGGACGAACATGGATATGATACCTTATGCCTCAGCAATAGGGTCTATCATGTATGTCATGCTATGTACTAGGCCTGATATAGCGCATGCTCGAAAGTGTCACGAAAGGTGGTCAAAGTGGATCCGTGCTTGGAGCATTGGAAAGAAGTAAAGTGTATCTGTAAGTACTTAAGAAGGACTAAGGATCTTTTACTAGTATATGGAGGTAATAGCCTTAAGGTTGAAGGCTACACTGACTCATGTTTTCAGTCTGATGTCGATGATAGCAAGTCGAATTCAGGGTATGTGTACACCTTGAATGGAGGAGCAGTGCGCTGGAAGAGTTTCAAGTAAGATACTACTGCTGACTTGACCACAAGGGCGGAGTACATTGCTACATCAGATGTAACAAAGGAGGGAGTCTGGGTGAAGAAGTTCATCATAGATTTGGGAGTCGTGCCGGGTAGCAAGGAGCCGATCTCCTTATATTGCGACAACAATGGGGTGATTGCTTAAGCGAAGGAACCTAGGTCTCATTAGAAATCTAAGCATGTTCTAAGGAGGTTCTACCTTATCACAGAGATCTTAACCTGAGGAGATGTAGTAGTGGAAAGAGTTCCATCCGAAGATAATATTGTAGATCCACTAACAAAGCCGTTGTCTCAGATTGTGTTTGAGCGTCATAGGGGTCTGATGGGGATCAGACACATAGGTGATTGGCTTTAGGTCAAGTGGGAGATTGCTAGTCATAGGTGCCCAGCAAGCTAATCACGTGAGTGATGGCACGTTTGACTTGATACAGAATCTTTTTGCTTATTATATTTTGGCATATATCACTATATAACTATTGCATATATATATATATATATATATATATATATATATATATATATATATATATATATATATATATATATATATATATATATATATATATATATATATATATATATATATATATATATATATATATATATATATTGTGATGTCCTTGGATTTGTGCAATGAGAATCGGATCGTGATGAGATCACGATAATGAGATCGATTCACCTTTAAACACAGATCCTAAATAATCCCGGTCACAGGTTACTCAAGAGGGATATCGTGATAACCGAATAAACTGGTATGCTATATACCCATCCATATGATAGATGCAACTGGTCTCATAGCTGCTCGTGTAGGGACACTAGGGATACAATATAGGTACTAATTGGAGAATGATTTCACTGATTGATTTGCTTACGGAATGTTGGATGGTTGATGATGCCTTATTGTTAGACAGCAATTCCGTAGTTATAGTGATGTATCTGGTCCTTAGACTTGAGACACCAAGGATGTCCTGTATGAGTGCTCCACTTTTTGATACCATACTTATAGGTTTGACTGTCCCAGATCTAGTACAGCTGGTTATTGGGAGTGGTAGTCGATCTTACGAGGGCTATTGAGTGTCGATAGAGGATCATCCACTCTCGGCGTTATGAGAGGAATATCCCATGTGTTCTTGCTCAAACAAATCCCTAGTTAGGGTCATTCGGGTTGAGAGAGAAAGAGTTCTCTAGGAGAATCCGATTAGAGCGAGACTCGAGTAGAAACCGTCTCAGTCTGATAGCACTATGCTCGATATACGGTCTCTGGGATATTAGATGGATGAGGGACTATAGGTATACGGTAACTGAGGACAGACAAGTCCAGTGGATTGGATTCCCCTGTATCGTCTGGGGACTACGGCGTAGTGGCCTAGTACGTCTGTAGTCGATGAGTCAAGTGAATTATTATAGAGATAATAATTCATTGAGTTAGAAGGAGTTCTAACAGGTATAACTCATGGCTAGCTTGATATTGGGCCTAGAGGGTCACACACATATGGTAGGCATTGCGATAAGTAGAGGTTTGGATATGAGATATCCAACGGAGCCCTTATCTTATTGGATATCCAATAAGCCCCTGAATTATTGGATCCCATGGACGAGATCCAATAAGAGCCCATGAGTGATTATTGGATAAATATCCACTAATTTAAAAGGCTTGGGTTATTGGATGCAGATTCAATACCCACTAGGGGAGGATCTATTAGGGTTTGATAGGGGACCTCTATAAACAGGAGGGATTCAAAGCCTCATAGGCTAGAGCCTTTGCTTGCCTCTCCTATTCTCCTTCCCCTCTCCGCTTGGAGTTTTGAGGAGCATCGTCGCAGCCCTACTGTGTAGATCACCTCTAGAGAGGAGGACGCTTGACCTATTTCACCCTCTCCTAAGGATCTGCAAGAAAATAGGGATATACAATCTCCCTAGGTAACACAATATACCATTACGTAGTTTTTCAGTTTCGCGGATTTTGCGCACCAATCTTCATACGATGACAAACATCTCTTTGGGAATAGGGGATTTTGATTTTCTTATTTTTTCGCTACGCATGTGATGTCGCCCCCAAAGATTTTCCCAACAGCATTGACTGAAATTTAATTTGAATTCAAGGTTCATCTCAAATATGACACATTGATAAGGGGAGTTAAGGTTAACTCTATCATCAATTGGTTATCATCATAAAAAGGGGGAGATTATTGAATCTCGAATTTTGATGATGAAACCAATTGATAGTATTTATGATTTGATCTATGTTTTGAGTGATATAGGAAGCTTTGATTAGGGAGAGACAATTAAAGTAGAAAGGATCAAGTTGGGCCAGAAACATGTCAGAAGATTGGACATTGAGCCAAAGGATCAATCGACGTATCGACATAAGGCTTCGGGCCATAAGTTCGGGCATCGGGCTAAGAAGAGAGGAAATTGCACTAAAGAAATAGGAGTTGCAAAGTTCAACTGGCCGATTGAATAATAAGCTACAAGAGAGGACGACACGCCGAAGAATCGGACGAAGCATTGATAGACCAATAACATGCTAGACAACATGATTCATGCTTTGTAATAATTGTCTAGATCGAAGTAAGTTTTATTTGTGCAGGATTAACTATGATAGTGATCAAGGCATAAAGCAAATAAAGTCCTGGAGTTAAGAACGAGATATCGTTGGGAGTTCGAGAGTTCGTCGGAAGTCCAAACGTTTATTAGAAGTTCTGTCAAAATTAACCAAGAAGTCCAAGAACTTGCCGAAGAAACTCATTGGAACTCACCAAGAAGATTATCGTGAAGTCCAAGAGCTCACTGGGAGTCCACTGAAACATTGCTGAGAGATCATTTGAAGTTCGCCGGAAGATCGCCGGAAGCTCGTCGGAAGAAACCTAGAATAACCAGACCAAATTTGCTTAGTATATGCCTTAAATTTTATAGTTAGCATATAATTGAGATTAGAATTGGGCCAACCCAATTAAGGGATAGTTGGGCCCAAGTTTGGGCTGTGTTGGGCCAAAAGAAAGACCCAAATAGTGATCAAACAAGTAAAACCGTCGTGGCACAATATTCGAGAATATGTTAGGTGGTACTACCACTAGTCTGGTTAGTGGTATCGCTCAAACATAATCTCCGAGAGATTGTCAAGCGGTGGTACCATCAGACTGGGCAGTGGTACAACCCAGTGTCAGCGGTGGTACTGCCCAATGCAAGTAGTGGTATCACTTGTACCTCGAAATTTCAGGGATTTCAAATTTGGCTCCAAGTTTTGAAGCCATTTGGGGTCTATAAATACCCCAGCTATTCCTACATAGAGTAGTAAGAAAAGTGAACAAAAACTATGTTTCTAGAGTTGAAAACCCTTGTAAAGTATATAGTCCCTCCTCCTAAAATTTAGAGACCATTCTAAGGGAGAGTGTGAGGGAAGCTTAGTAAAAAGAGCGTGTAAATGTTCTCTCCTGAGCCTGCAAAAGGAAAATAGAGTTGTAAGGAGGTTAATCTTAGCATATTAAAGGAAGATCATTAGTGGATATCGATGGCCTCGACGGAAGAGAAATCGATGGAGTGGATGTAAGTCACGATGACCAAACCTCTATAACTCGGTTTGCATTTATTTCTTGTAATTTATATTTACTACAAACTGCCCTTCTTTACTCTCACTACTCTACTTTCTCATTATATGCTTACATAAGTGTTTTTAAGTTAAACATATTTTTGATCGGTTTTAATCATACGAAATATTTTATGAACCGACGTAATTTTACCGCTACACTAATTCATCCCTCCTCTTAGTGCCAACTTGTTCCTGACAATATTATTAACATTGAGTAATTAAAGGATATACCTTAATGATTATGAAGATTATCTTAGAAAAGATATATCAATCAACTCTTGAAAATATTTAATATACATCTTTGTTTAGTAAATCATAAAAGTAAAATTTTAGTCAATAGTAAATACTTTAAAATGACGTGATGAGAATCAAATAAAAAAGATATTCTTTGTATATGTGTAGTTGGAAGTCTATGCTCAAGCTTGTATCGAAACATATATCAGTTTTTATAATTAAAATTTTGGATATATATTAGAGTTACCTAGAAGTAAAAACACTAAAAGACTACAAAGAAAGTAATAAGATATCCGGAAGGGACAAAGGATTATATGCTCACATGTATAAAATTATATCAACTTGAAATAATAGTATTTTTCAGATGTTGATTGTATAAATTACCTTGATAATAGGAAGTCTGCCTTATGATTAATATCTATATCAATTAGATGGATAATTTATTATTATTAATAATATAAGTTGATTTTGTGGTATGCTTTGAGGCAACTGATCAAACTTTTAGACTGCGAAATTTTATCTCAAGACTTGGTGTAGTCAGACTCAATTGTCAAGTTGTTGAAGATATTTTATAACATTGCTGTAGTTTTTTTCTCTAAGAATGACAAGTACTATTGCATCTCTATGCATTATGGTATAAATTACTTGATGGTTAGAGAAGAAGAGTCCAAAAAATCAAATGTCAATTAATTATTTGAGTTCTACTATATTAATTACTGATCTATTCACTTATGACTTACAACCTAAAGTATTTTAAAAAAACATGTTCTAATGATTGGGTTTGTGAGCAACCTATAAAAGATATGGTGATACATTTTTTAGTGGATACTATAATTGACATTTTTGCTTATGTAGTTAAAAGTTATTTGTTTCTACTATCATGTTCAAAATTATATATGTACATATTATGCTTGAATATGATAACAGGACTATCTTGACAAGATATATTATAGGAGTCATTTTGGACTGTATTAGGAAAAACTAATAGTATTATGGTTCATAGAAGGAAGTGTAATACTAATGACATATAGCCGCTATGACTCATATCGTTAGTTAGACTTAATATAATATTATTGTATTTATTTATTGGACTTATTGGCCTATTTTTAAAATTCGTGCGCGTGTATATAGGTTTTCTAAAAAAAAAAAAAATCTAATTGGACCAAATTATTTTTAAATAAATTTTATTTATTTAATTTTGATTTTAAATATTTTTTATCTTACTAATTAATGGGCCAAGTGGAAGAATACTAAATTATGTGATCCTATTTAATTAAATAAGATATATTATGAATATTATTGGATTCTAATTATGGTTATTGGCTAATAGAAAAGAAGTTCTAGGATTCCTTAGGAGATAACCTAGGAGGAACTCTCGTAATAATTTATCCTAAACCATTTGCTTACGCCTATAAATTGATAGGATCTTTAAGGGCTAAAGTAAAGAGCAACGCATAGAAGATTCAATTGATATTTCAGATCCGATATGTAGGTGCTTATAGATCAGATAAGGTTCTTTTTCTAAATAACAATGAAAGGTACACATCATAATATTGTTAGATTTAATTTTATTTGATTTTAATTTTGACATAAAATTTTGTTCAAATTACATAAAGTATGATTATATATTTTATGCTAACATATATAAGATAATACTTTTTCATAGCTAAGTTGCCTCTTATCAAACAAGATGATCGAGGTGGGGTTGGGCACCCAAAGATGACATGAGGAAGGTCATAGTTGATGCCCTTATGTGTGGATGGATGCCTGGAGGTGATCATTTGGATGGTTGCATCATCGGTCGTCACTGCCATTGACCTCGACGAGCACCTTGAATCAATGAAGCCACTACAGTCACAAGTAGATTCTTGACGATGACGGTGGAATGGCCCCTCATTCGATCGTTGAAAACCATACTGAATCGTGGTCAGAACCCATGTAATCGAACAATAACATCCCATAGGCAGCCTTTCCCATGGGATGTTGATTATTTTCCTGTGGGAAGCCGCCCTCCAAGACCGAATCCTTCAAATAGTCCCTGTGATTGATTATTTTCGGTGTTTTTGCTATATGATTCCTGAACTTTCCTTACCTACTACCAGTCAGAGGATAAAAGCAACATTAAACATCCATAGGCGATCTCAAATCTATCCTTCTACTTCCGATTATGTTTTTTCAAAAGCAAAATTATATTAGCTAGACTGCAGAATTAGAAGAAGAATTCTGGAAATCAGAACACAAAAACTTAAATCGATTGAGAGAGTCACTCCCATCTACAAATAAATATCTCTCTGGTCACTATTTGCTAGTCAATTAGCAATCTAATTCCCTTCTATATATATAAAAAGCATAATAAAGTATTCAAAATCTTCAGGGACACATCAAATATCTATAATTAAGTTTCTTACGTCCAAGAGAAGGGAACAACCTTACATAAGATCCAGACCAATATCTTGGAGTTTGACATAAATCATCTTAACTCCATCGTAGGTAATGATATGCAAACCATCCTTAATAGCAACCATTTCATAATAGAGGACATTCTCCTTTTTAATATACTTGCACCCGTAAATCTTTTCAATACACTTGCAGCAATAAAAAGATATTCATTAGTATCATTTCTTAAAATAAACCCTAGTCCTTCGTAATGTATATCCTTAACAAAACCGTCACAATTAAATTTCACCCATCTCATTTGAGGCATATTCCAAGGCAGCTATCTTTGGACTCACCCTTGTTGATTCCTAGTAGAATTTTTTGTTGTGTCATGAGCCAAGATTAATGCAACAACCGTGTAGAAGATACCATGCACATATATAGACTTATGCTTAAATATCACAAAAATTAAAAAATATATGAGTGATATATGTCTATCTTAGTTCAATGCAAATATTTTTTAAAAATTTAGTTCATTTGGACTGGTCATTCAATCAGATGTACTATTTTAAATTTTAGACAAAAATAATGTATCACATATTAGGAATTATTTTCTCTGCCTTAAATTTTTAGCAACCATTTTGAATCAATTTAGAAGCTCAAATGTCATTAAATGGATTCTTGATGTTTATGGGGAAATGAAAAAAAAATCTAGCCAAAAATGAAAAATGGTAAATATTCTAAAAGCTAAATAATTCATAAAAATATTGAATAAATTCTCTAGAATGGAGAAACCAGTGACATATACCTATCTGAGTTTAATGCAGACCTTTTCTAAAACTTTAAGGTCATTTGGACCCGTCATTCAATTTGATGTATTATTTCTTGGATTTTATGCAAATATAATTCCTCGCATATTAGGAATTATTTTCTCTAGCATAAATTTTTATCAGGTGTTTTGGACTAGTCTAGAACATTAAATATGAAAAAATATTACATGGATTCATGATATTTCTATGAAAATAAGAAAATGTTCACTAAAAATAGAAAATGACACATAGTTCACAAGATGAATATTTTATAAAAATATTAATAAATTCTCCAAAATAGAAATCAAGTGACATATATCTATTTTTGTCCAATTTAATCCTTACCTAAAAATTTTAGGTCATTTGGATCAATCCTTAAATGTGATGCATGGTTTTAAAGTTTTAGAAAAATAGTGCATCACATATTAGGAAATATATTCTCTAGCCCAAATTTTTACTAGGTATTTTGAAACAGTTCAAACAATCAAATATTAAAAAACATTGCATCTCGTATTTATGTGAAAATAGAAATAAAAATAAAAATAGAAAATGACACATAGTTCACAAGCCGAATAGTTCATAAAAATAAAAACTACATTTTAAAATATAAAACTATTGGCATATGTCCATTTGTGTCTAATTTAATTTTTTTTAAAAATTTAAGTCATTTGAACTAGTTCTACAATGCAATACACTTTTGTTGGCCATTGGGCAAAAATAATGCATTACATATTAAGAAATATTTCTCTAGACCAAATTTTTTTCAGATATTTTAGACTAATTTAGAAGCTCAAATGTTTAAAAAAATATTACATTGATTCATGATATCTGTGTGGAAACGTTAAAAAATTAGTCAAAAATAAAAAAAAAATGTCATAGTTCACAAGCTAACAAATTTATTCAAATATTGAATAAATTTCCTAAAAACTGACGGCATATGTCCATTTGGGTCCAATTTAATAATTTTCTAAAAATTTTTGGTCATTTGGACCAATTCTTCATGTGCTGTTTTGGAATTTGGGTAAAACTAGCACATCACAAATTAGGAAATATTTTCTTAGGCTCAAATTTTTATCAAATATTTTGGACTAATTTGGAAGCTCAAATGTGAAAAAACATTGTATGGATTCATGATATTTCTGTGGAAATCAGAAACAATTGGCCAAAAATTGAAAATGACGCATAGTTCACAAGCTGAATATTTCATAAAAATATCACAAAAATTCTCAAAAATCGAAAACCAATGACATATATCTAATTTTAATGCAAATATTTTATAGAAATTTTAGATCATTTGGAGTAGTCCTTCTTTGATGTACTTTTTTTGTTCATGGGAAAAAATAGTATATTGCATAGTAGAAAATATTTTCTCTAGCCCAAAATTTACTAAGTGTTTTAGATAAATTTAGAAGCTCATATATTGAAAAAATATTGCATGGATTCATAATATTTATGTGGAAATAAAAATGATCAAAATAGAAATGACACTAGTTCAAAAACTAAAAAGAAATGAATAATTTCTTTTTAGGTCAAATTTAATTAATTTTATAAAGAATAATTTTCCTAGAAGGAAAAAATCAATGATATATGTCTATTTGGGTCAAATTTAATTATATCCTAAAAATATAAAGTCATTTAGGTCTGCGATGCACTATTTTTTTATTTTGACAGAAATAGTACATCACATATTAAGAAATATTTTATCTAGTCTAAACATTTATTGGGTGTTTTAGACCAATTTAGAAGCTCAAATGTCACAAAACATTACATGGATCCTAAATATTTATGTGAAAATGGGAGAAAATTAGCTAAATATAGAAAATGGCACATAGTTCATAAGATAAATAATTCATAAAAATATAAATTAACTCACCTAAAATAAAAAAAACTAGTGACATATGTTCATTTGGGTCCAATTTGATTTTTTGTAAAAAAATTAGGCCATTTAGATCTATCCTTCAATTCAATATAGTGTTTTTAAATTTTGGGCAAAAAAATAAAACACATTGCATATTAGAAATTATTTTCCCGAACCCAAATCTTTATTAGGTATTTTGGACTAATTTAGAAGCTTAAATGTCAAAAGATAATGCATGGATTTATGATATATATGTTGAAAACAAGATTTTGATAATGAAATTAATTAATAAGTTTATTTGACTAAATATGTTATTGAGATAAGTGATATAGGAAATACTTTGATCACGGACTTGGATCACCGGATCAACTATTGAGCAAGATAGTCAGACATTATATTAAAAAATTATTATACTGAAAATTGGACATCGAGCTGAAGGATTAGTTGATGTCAGAAGAATCAATATTGGGCCATGTCAGAAGATTGGACATAGAGCCGGAGAATCGGTTGACGTATTGGTAGAAGACTTCGTACTATGAGTTCGGGCATCAGGCCAAGAAGATCAAACATTGTTCTAAGGAGATCGGATGTTGCGAAGGAGAAGATGATGTTGTTAGGATCAAGTTAACACTAAGAGGGGGGGGGGGGGGGTGTGGGAGGTGAATTAGTGCTAATGAAAATATTATGTCGAATAAAATTTTTTGTTTAAACCCATACCAGAAATGCAATAATTATAGAAGGTGTGAAGAGGAGAAAGCAGCCAAGTTAATAAGAAAAAGTAGAATAGAAATGATAAAGTAGAGATCACACTAGATTTATAGTGGTTTAGTCATCATGATGTATATCCACTCCCGATTCTTTCTTGTTGAGGCCATCGGCATCCACTAACTATATTCCTTCAATAGGCGAAGACCAATCACCTTTTACATTATGTTTTCCTTTTTCGGGTTTAAGAGACAACCCTTATAAACCTCACACCTCTCTTAGAATGATCACAAATCCAAAGTAAGAGGAGGAGGACACTTAGCACCTTTACAACAGTTTCACACCCTAATACTTTAAGATTTTTGTTTACACTTCATTTCTCTTTTATGCAAAAAAAAGAGTGGGGTATTTATAGGCCCTAATGACTTCAAAATTGGAGCAAAAAAATATTTCATTCTGGATTTCTAGGTATTGGCGATACCATTGCCATTATTGGGTGGTACCACCTCCTACAAACTGACATTGGGTGGTACCACCACTCAATCTGGGCAGTACGACCACTTGACAAAGTCTCGGAGATCGACCTCTAGTGGTACCACTACCTGACAGCATTAACTATCAGTGGTACCATCACCCAGTCTGGGTAGTACCATCGCCTACTCTAGGCGATACCATCGCCTAGACCACTTGAGAGGTTGAGTCTTAGGCGGTGCCACCGCTGGCCCTGGTGGTGCCACTACCTAATGTGGCTTTAGGTCACTGAATGGGCCAAACAATAGGTCCAATTTAGTTCTAATTTGGGCCCAATTGGTCCCTAATTGAGTTAGTAGGATTTCTCCCAAACCTAACTCAAATTAAGACTTAATTACATCAATTGAGGCTAAAACAATTATAATCAAGCAATTTAGTTATCTGGCATGTCAATTGTTCATCCGAACTCTCAACAAAACTTTTGGCGCACTTTTGGTGAACTCCTGGCAAGCTTTCGGCAAACTTCTGACACATTGTTTAGATATTCAATGTATCACTCGATGATCAGACATATTGACTCCTACAACATCCGATCTCGATGCATACTCCAATTCTTCCAACCTGATGTTTGATCTTTGACTCCGGTCCAACATCCAATTCTTTTATAATTGTTTTTCCTTTTTCTATATAGTTAGTCTTGCATCACTTATCTTAACACATGGAATAGATAATTAATTTATTAATTAATTTCATCGTTAAAATCTAAGATTTAACAATCTCACTCTTTTTGATGATAACAACCAATTGATGATGGAGTTAACCTTAACTCCCCCTATCGATATGCCATATTGAGATAAGATAAACATGAATTCAAAAGGAATCATAACCTTTAAATTTAAGTGAAATAATTTCGATCACTATGACCGAACGAAATATACCATATCAAATTTTCATATGTTGTGTATCGTTATAGTTTCAAATTATCAAAATGTAACATACATAATTTCAAAACATTACATTTCATCATCACTTTATGCATGATATCAAGAATAAAACAACATCACTTTGGGCATAACATACATGATTCTAAAGCATTAAAATTTTAAGCATTTATCACTTCATGCATTAAATCAATATTTTGATCATGATACCATTCATCATTTTATGATACCAAACATTTATCAATTTTCTCCCTTTGTCATATGTTAGGATCGAGTCAGCACTAGGGGGGGGGGGGAGGTGAATTAGTGCAGCAGATAAAAACATCATCGGTTCAAAAATCTTCATTTTGATTAAACCTATTTCGAAAAAATATTAAACTTGAAAGCATTCGTAAGAGTGTAATGAGAAAGTAAAGCAAGTAAGGAAGTTTGTAGTAAGGTAAATTATATAAATAGAAATACAAACTAGATTTTTATAGTGGTTCGGTCATCGTGACCTATATCCACTCTGCTGATTCCTCTTCTATTGAGGCCACTGGCATTCACTAACGATCTTCCTTCAATGGGCGAAGATCAACTATCCTTTTACACCTTTTCTCATTTTCATGGGTTTAGGAGACAACCCTTACAACTTCTCTTTCTTAGACCTCATTTCTCCCTTTAGAAGAACTTTCTAAATTCTAGGAAGAAGGGACTCTAACTCCTAAGAGAGTTTCCAATTTTTCTTTCCCCCTTTTTTAACTCAATTTCATGCTCAATTTTTGCTACTCCATGCTGGAATAGCTGGGGTATTTACAGACTCTAAATGAATTTAAAATTAGAGAAAAAAAAGGGTCTCATCCTAGGTTTCCCGGGTCCTGGGGGTACCACCACCTGTAGCACTGACATTGGGCGATACCACCGCCTAGTCTGGAGGTACCACCACTTGGGAGACTGTTTGGGTGGTGGGCGGTACCACCATATGACAGTCTTGGAGACTGAGTCTAGGAGGTGGTACCACCCAGATTGGTGGTACCACCACCTGACATAGTCTCAGAGACTATGCCACGACGGTTCCACTTGTTGGGTCACTTTTTGAGCCTTTTCACTTGACCCAACACAGCTTAAACTTGGGCCCAATTGGCTCATAATTAAGTTGGACTAATTATATTCTAAATCGACTCAATTAGACCCTAAACTAACTCGATCTAGATATAATTGATTATAAGCGAATCCTATGTTGTCCGACATATCATTGGTTCTTCCGGCTCTTTGTCCGATCTTTCGGCGCATCATCCTCTCCTTCAGCATATTTTCCAATCAGCATGTTGTCTTCTCGCAACATTCAATCTTCTACCTCTTTGTCATCAATAAAAAGGAGGAGTGCATCTAACAAGTTTTTGATACATAATTTTAAATCATTACATTATAAACATAATCATCATGCAAGCTAGTAATTTTCTTTCTTCTCTTTTGAGAAGTGTAATTTTTTGCTTCCTTAGCAAAGCACAAGCTAGCAAAATTTTACATCATTTTACAACATGCAAGCTAGTAATAATGTTGAGTTTTGCAAGTTTGCAAATTTTACTAGATGCGTAAGTTAGCATGTTTTACTTTTTAAGATATACAAGATAGCACTTTTGCTTCTCTTGAAATTGCAAGTTAGCAATTCTTGGTGATGTTCAAGATAGCAAGTTCTTTGGTTCCCTTTGAAATGTGCAAGCTAGCAATTTTTCTCTCCCTTTGTCATTGTCAGAAGGAAAGGAAGGATACAATAGTGCAAAATATTTCAATCATTACAAGACATACAATCTATAAATAAAAAAAAAAAAAATCATGTCACGAAGGATATAGTCATAAATACTAAAGGACATGATTTATTTTGACAAATTTCCCTTTTACTAAATAACAAAAAGAAATATGGGAGTTCAAAAATAAGATCTTAATTCATAGAAAAATCTCATGTATCAAATATTGAGAAATCAATATGAAAATAAATCTTAACCCATAAAGTTTTTTTTGTATAAAATGTCAAATCATCGTCATTATCACATTGGGCATGATACTAAATCACTAAATTTTCAAATCAATATTACTTGGGTATGCATGATACCAAAACATGGTTTCAAGATTTCAATATATAACATGCATAATTTCATACCATTACATTTTATCCTTGCTTCAAGCATGATACCAAAAATAAATCAATCATCACTATAGGCATATCATATATGATACTGAAACATTAAAATTTTAAGCATTTGTCACTTTATGCATTAAATTAACATTTTGATCATGATACCAAACATTCATCATTTATTTTCTCCCCCTTTGTTATAGGTAAAAAGAGGGGAATAGTATAAAAGTGTAAATATTCAAGTCATTACATAAAAGATATCAAGAAAAAATTGGTGATGAGATATACTTCATGAATACAAAGAATTATACAAAGAAAAATCATATCATGAAAGATCATGTGAATACCAAAAGACATGATTCATTTTGACAAATCTCAAGAAAATCTTAGGAGATCAAATAAAAAAGATCTTCAAAAGAAATTTTAAGTCATGAATTTCGAAAAAGATATTCTCTTTAGTAAACAACAAAAAAATTGTAGGAGAACAAATAATAAAATCTCATCTCGATTCACGCATAAGAATTCTCAAGATTCATATAGAAAATCTCCTCTTAAGAAAATACCAAGAGGAATTGTAAGAGGACAATTAATGAAAAATCTTGATTCATAATAAATCTCAATTAAGTGAAAGAATCAAGATTTGTTTAAATGAATATCTTCTTTAGCAAAAGAAAAAAATCTTGATTCATAGAAAACTTTTGGTTGTAATCAAAAGAACAATTTAGATAATTTTTCTCTTTAGCAAATGACAAAAAGAAACATAAGAGATCAAATGAGAGATCTTGATTCATATAAGAAAAATCTCAAGTTTTAATTTCGAGAAATCAAGATAATAATATACACAAAATTCATTCAAATTCATAATCATCAAAATCACTTTTATAATCCAGATTCATAAAATTGATACAAATAGATTCATCAATATCCCTTTTTGAAAATACGATAAGGTAGGGATTAAGAAATTTTAAAGAAAAATGTTTTGCTCTTTTTTGTTTCAACTTATGTGATTGATACCCTTTTCTTTTATGCAAAATCCATTCATTATTGATTAAAGTCGAAACACAAATTTTATCATCAAAATTATCATGACCAATCACATTAAACATAAGGCTTCTTTTAAACAAGTGATTTGATTTATTATTTTAATTCCAATAATAATATATTTTTCTTTTTATGTGTTTCATTTTATGTGATTAATTTCATATAAAATATGCTCAAGTTTTTTATATTAAAACCATTCATCTTGTTTAAAACCAAAACAACTAACTTTCATTGCGACAAATATCAATAAGCCATAAATCACAAAAATCATCATGTATAATTTCAAAATCTCATGCATAGTATAAAATCATCAAGCATTGTACCATCATTATGTCATTAAAATAATAAGCATGATTTCATTGAGCATTTTCAATCAAAGTTGAAAATTATAAATTTACATACACATTATTTTTTCTTAAAAACACAAATAGGATTAATCATTAGATTTAAATTTAACATTTTGTTATATTTTCATAAAACATATAATTTTAATTATCATTTTTAAAATTAGCTAGAAAAAGAAAACCATGATTTATATTTTTTATTTGGTTACACTTTAGATAAAAATAAGTTCAATCAAGTGTCTATTTGTGAAATGACTTTCGATATTTGGCACATACTCAAAATCACTCATGAAGGCACTAGTAGAGTAAAGGATTCCAAAATTAATCATTTAGTCCATACTTATGAATTGTTTCGGATGAAACCAAGTGAGACTATTGGAGACGTGCACACCCAATTTACGAATGTCGTCAATGGTCTAAAAGCGCTTGATAAAAGTTTTTTAACTTTGAACTTATTAATAAAATATTGAGATCCTTTCCAATGAGTTGGACCCTAAAGTAACAGTCATTTGAGAGGCCAACAATTTGAATAATTTCCCTTTTGAAGAACTTATCGGGTCATTAATGATCTATGAGATGAGATGACTTGCAATGCTTATGAAGAGCTTGAGAACAATCTTCCAAAGAACAAAAAAGATTTGACACTAATAACTCATGAAGACCACTTAAAGGTAGTTCAAGTGATGAGGACTATAATGATGACTTAAGACTCTTGACAAAAATAAATCTAAAAATGACACTAAACACAAAATTGAATCCAAGAAAGAACAAGTTATATGCTACGAATGCAAGAAGCCAGAATATTTCACAAGCGAATGTCCCCAATTGAAGAAGAAACAACCAAAGAAGAAGAAGACACTCAAAGCAATGAGGGATGATTTGAGTGATTCCGAAGATGAAGAACAAAGCAATAAGAAAATCACCAACTACGCACTAATGTCTATCGGAGATGAGGTAAATGGTTCATTAGATGCAAATTTATCTTTTAATAAGCTTTTAAGTACTTTTCATGATTTGTTTGATAAATGTAGAATAATGAGCAAAAAGTATAATTATTTAAAAAAGTAGCATGCCCTTTTAAATAATGAATTTGAAAAACTTAAGCATGATAATCCTTCATTGCCTCTATACACTAAGTGTGAACACTTAGAGGCACTTGAGAAGGAAAACTTGCTACTCAAAGAAACTCTAAAAAAGTTTAAGGTAGATAGCAAGTTCCTAAATATGATCATTGCCAATAAGGATCACACTCACATAAGAGGCTAAATTGGATTTGTGAGTAGCTCTCACTAAAATCCAACTATCTTTGTTAAAGGCCCTACCTTACATGTATCACCTTGCACTAAATGCAACTTTTATTGAAAACTCGGATATGTTGTGTTTGTTTAAGATATATAGTCTACACAAATTGATTTGAGTTCCTAAAGGATCTAGAATGAACTCCATGCAAGATAAAAAGTTAGGTAAATATATTTATGAGAAACCTAAGGTAAAATAAGTACCTAAAAGAAAACCCTCCTTCTTGTAGATATGTCTACAATCATAAGTTAGGAGCAAAAATAATATTTTGATAGTGGATGCTCAAGACTTATGACCAAATATCCAAAATACCTCATAAAGCTCTAGCTAAAAAATAAAGGAAAGTTCACTAAAATTAAAACTATCGATTACAAAATAATTTTAATTGAAGATACTTTATATTCAATGAAATCATGCTTGATGACTTAATGATATTAATTGAAATCTTATGTGTTGGAATTATGTGATAAACATTTAATCTTGATAAATCTTATTTTTAAATGATGATATATAAAAGGCATACTTGCATAGAATAAATCACATAAATTGAAATACAAAGGGGAATGCATTATTCTTGAAAATGTCTATATCCCTAAAATCTTATCAAATTTTCAATGAATTTATTTATGTCATTTTGAATCTCTTAAAAGTAATTTTGATGATTTGACCATTTGAATTTAAATAAATTTTTATCCTAATCATGATTTTTTGATATTTGATACTTGAGTCTTTGATAAATCCTTCAATTAAAGATGGTTAATATAGTGTCTTTCGATTTTAAATAATGATACATGATTTGTTTTAATACTAGAGCATACTTAGCTTTTCTTAATCTTATAAGAAACTATCTACATTGCTTCCATTGGGTTTCTCAAAATGTGACGATGACTTTGGATTTGTTGAGATGATATGTCACATTTACAACTTGAGATATACCATACATGAAACAATCTTCTTATTTCTTAAAGATATTTTTCAATACAAATCTTGATTCTTTTACCTCAATTCTTTTTAAGCTCTTCTTCCATGATTCTGCCCTGCATTAACTAAGGAAAGGAGTTATACGAATAAACTATTTCTTGACTTATGTGATTTGAATTTTCTTATATTTTTTATTTGTATGATTGAATCATTAATGCACATGGATAGAAAAGTATTGGCCTACAAAATATTGAGAAACTTGCACTTTTATAAAGCAGAAAGTGATGACTTGAATGTTAAATATAGTATTAGTATCATCTACTTAATCATCTTTGAATATTGACTTAAATGTTAAATAGCACTATTGGAATACTAAATATAGCTGCTAGGTTGAAAGGTAAAACTTAATTAGTTAAAAGATAGAATTACAGCTAGAAAATGGGCTGAAGGCAATGCACTAGCGATGGCACCGCTAGACCAGTGGTGGCACCACTAGAGCACATTGCCCATAGGCAGTAGCACCACCCAATTGGCAGTACCACCATCCGAAATCTACCCTATAACAGGGCTTTAGGGCTAATAGTAGAACTGCCCTTAAACCCTCCTCTACATCTCCTCCATACCTCTAAACCCTTCTCCACTTCTCATTCTACTTTCTCTTCCTCTAGAAACCCAAGAAAATTATTCTCTTTCACAAATCTAAGGATCAATCTCAACACTTCAAGAAATCACTATAAGGCTAATCCTCAAAACCTTTCTCTTAATTCATTGATAGATCTTGCTTATTATAGTTTTCTCATTGATAGCATATGTAGTCTCATGATATTTAGAAGATCCTCAAGGGACAAAGGAAAGGGGAGAGTAGATGAAATCGATGATTCCATACTCTTTGATTCCCCTCAACATGCCTTTAAATTCCCAACCTTTGAGTCTATGCCCATGACATAATTATTCCACCTGATGAAGAAACCTTAAAACTAGATCGAGTCAATGTCATCAATAGAAATCTATTAAGGAGATTAAAATGTATAGTAAGAAACAGAATTTGGAATAGATTACCTAGGAGGACTAAAGCTCTCCCACCAGAACCAGAACTAGAAACACATATATATAGGGAAAGTCATTTTTCTCCTACCAGTCCCTTTGAGACAACACCTCCAACATAGCAAGCACCCTCCTCATCTATCAATCCAGTAGTGACTCGACTGGATCGAATTGAACTATGTTAAGATCATATCTTAATTGAGATGCAACAAATTCATCAGCAACTGAATAATTTGTTTAGATATTTTGATTTACCATCATCTGAATAGGTTGTAGGAAACTAAAAAGTACCATGATGAACTGTACTCTTTATACTATACTTCTTATATTCTATGATGTATCTTTTGATATTATGTGCTTTCCAATATTATGATACGCTTCTTGATGATGGTATAATGCATGCAACACTCTAAGAATTAGGCATGATAAATCTTTTGAATGCATAAATTCCTTGATACATTCTTCGAACTTCTCAATTTTTTGTAACTTGAGTTTTCATAATCGAGGTCACTTTTTCTTGATATTTACAAAAGAAAAGATTCAACTCATGGACTTTTGGTATTTACAACTTGATGTCATATTTTTCTTGTGATGATCATGAGTCCTTCCTCCTTCTATTTGCAAAGAAAGAGCCATGATTCATGGATTTTTGGATTAATGACTTGATCTTTTGTCAATTCCTATGAATCATTTTTCCTTCTATTTACAAGAAAAGGTTTTTTTTTTGTTGGTATAGACATCTTGGTCTTTTTTAATGAATCCTTTTTCTTTTCTATAATAGAAGCTTGATTCAATGAAACTGATTTATTATGGATTTGACTTAGTCCAAATCCTTTCATGAATTTGGTTCTTGATTTTTTGATGAAGAATGAATTTCTTCTTTACTCTTCTTTCTCTTCTTCTTATTTTTATGACAAAGGAAGAAAAAAACTCGCACATCTCAAGTAGAACCAAAAAGCTTTTGCATATCTAAAGCAAAAATGTTAGCTTGTCCATTTCAAAAAAAAAAAAAAAACAAAAGTAGTTATCATGCAAAGTTCTTTTGCTTAACTTCTCATTTTTGCTATCATGGATAAATTGGGTAGAATTCACTTGAATATTTTTTAAAAAAATACTTGCATTGTTGACTGGTTCTCCTTTTTGTTGGTGACAAAGGAGGAGAAATGTGACAAATTGATGACAACATGACATTATGAATGTTTTAAATAATGTGTAAAATATATCATATCAAAATGCTTGAATGTATTGAGAATACTTGAAATATGATTAGTATCTTCAAATACATCACAAATACTTAAAAACTATATTGCATATGCATCGTATGTATTGTAGATACTTGAAATGTATCATGAATGCTTAAAACACATTGTAATGTGGCATGAATACTTGAAAATGTTTCATTCTTAAAATCATGCTTGATTTCATATCAAAATGATAAATTTCTATCATTATAATGAGATATCGAACTTATCATGCTTAATTTCCTACTTCCAATTAGTATCATGCCTCAGATTGGTGAAATTATCATCTTTTATCAAACTTAAAATTTGAATCTTGCTAAATCTCATATTTGAAATTTGTATCATACTTGAAAATGATGATTGTCTATAATCATTCAGTATTGGACTTGAAAATGGATGTCATGCCTTGACTTTATAGTTATTATGATAAATACATGGTATTATATTTTGAGATGGTAAATTATGATTAGTATCATGATGTGCATGTCAATCATTATTAAATGCATATAGCTTATTAGTTTGATACTTGAATTCAAAGGCCTTGAATTTAAGAGTATCTTTTCTCAGTATGACATATAGGTAAGGGGAGTTAAGATTAACTCCATCATCAATTGATTGTCATCATAAAAAAGAGGAGATTGTTAAATCTTAGATTTTGATGATGAAATCAATTGGTAAATTGTTTGATCTAATCTATATGTTGAGAAAAGTGTATATGATTAACTATGATAGCGATCAAGGCATAAAACAAAATAAAGTGCTAGAGTCAAGATCAAGTGTTCGTTGGGAGTCCGGAGGTTCAATAGGAGTCTGGAGGTTCGTTGGAAGTGCCACCGAAATTAGCTAAGAAGTCTAGGAACTTGCCAAAGAAGCTCGTCGGAACTCACTAAGAAGATCATCATGAAGTCTAGGAGCTTGCTAATAGTCCACTGGAAGATTGTCGAGAAATCATCGGAAGATCGTCGGAAGCTCGCCAGAAGAAACCTAGACTTATTGGACTTGTTTTGTTTAATGTATGCCTTAAAAATCAAAGTTAGTATATAACTAGGGTTAGGATTCGAAGGTAATCCTAGTAACTCAGTTAAGGGCCAATTGGACCCAAAACAGGACTAAGTTAGGCCGAATAGAAGGCTCACTCGGCCACTTAGAACCTTGGCAGGCGGTAGCACACCACAGGGTGGGCGGTGGAACCGCTTAATGCTCAGCCTCCTTGGTGGTCTGGGCGGTGGTACCACCTAGACTGGATGGTGATACCATCGATAGTTAATGTTGCCAAGTGGTGGTATCGTCGATAGTTAATGCTACCAGGCAATGGTACTAACAAAGCCCAATCTCCAAGGCTCTGTCAAGCGGTAGTACCATCAAACTATGCGGTGGTACCACCCAATGGTAGAGTGTTAGGCGGTAGTACTACCCAATAATGGTGGTGGTACCATCAGTATCCCAAAAATTAGAGATGTGACACTATTTGGCTCCAATTCTGAAGCCAATTGAGGGCTATAAGTACCCTTACTTCTCAGTTGGTAGAGTACAGAGAATGATAAGAATTGAACCAAAACCATAGTCAAATAGCTTACAAAAGTTGAGAGTTCACCTCCATCGATTTTTAGTGTGAAAGTTTTGTAAAAAGAGAGTGAGCCACTTGTGAAAATTTTGTAAAGGGGTGACTAATCTTTGCCCTTCAAGAAAGATCAAAGTGGAAATTGGTAACCTCATTGGAGGAGGTGTTGGTAGTGGACATAGGTCAGACAACCAAACCACTATAAAATTGGTGTGTTCTCTACATGGTGCGTTCTTTACTTTTGTTACATTCTACTTTACTTCATTGCAAACTGGCTAATCTCCATCTCTCTACTCAATTATAAACTTATTCAAGTCAAACGTTTTTTCAAAATGGTTTACGTCGAATTAAGAGTTTCATCATGCGAAGTTTTTTAAAATTATTTAAATTATCATTTTTATCTACTGCACTAATTCAACCTGTTAGGATCAAGAGTACTAAGAGGGGGGGGTGAATTAGTGCAGCGGAAAACTTTCTACGTTTTTAAACTGAGTTCGTACGACAAAGCCGATTTCAGCAGAAACTTCGATTCGGAAATCACTTTAACTTGTGATTAGGCAAGAGGCAGTTAAAAAGAAACTGTTTAAGGTAGTTTGCTGTTGTGATAGAAATCAGAATGTAAGCGCAAACTGAAATGCGATGTTTGTACGAGAAAACCAATTTACGTCTAAACACGATTCGGAAAGTATTGAGCTTGGAAACGCAAACGTAAAAGCGTAGAAGACAGTAAGCTATGAAGAAGGTTTGCAGTAAGGATAATAAGCTCAAAGTGAATGCAAACCAGAGAGCAGCGCGATTTAGAGTGATTTGTGAGAAAATCGATTTACGTCTAAACACGATTCGGAAAGTATTGAGCTTGAAAACGTAGACGTAAAAGCGCAGAACACAGTAGGCTATGAAGGAGGTTTGAAGTAAGGATAATAAGCTCAAAGTAAAGGCAAACCAGAGAAGACGGGAGTTTACAGTGGTTCGGTCAATCGTGACCTACATCCACTCCTCCGATTCCTCTTCCGTCGAGGCCACCGGTATCCACTAACGATCTTCCTTTACTAAGCAAAGATCAACCTCCTTCTTACACCCCTCTTCTCCTTTTACTGGGTTTAGGAGACAACCCTTACAAGCACTCACTCTCCTCTCTTAAACACAATTCTAACTCTTAAGCTAGAGGAGGGAAATTCTAGAGATTGTTGCAGTGTTTTCTCTCTTTTAGTCTCTCTGTGCTTGTGTATTTTACCCAGGGATTGGAGGGGTATTTATAGGCTCCAAACTAGTTTGAATTTGGAACTCAAATCTATCATCTCCCGGAATTCCGGGGTCTGGCGGTTGCACCGCCTAACTGGGGCGGTTGCACCGCCTGACAGGGCTCGAAGACTGAGCCTCTAGGCGGTGCCACCACTTGTCAGGGGCGGTTGCACCGCTTGGAAGAGCTCGAAGACCAAGCTAAGGCGGTTGCACCGCTGTCAAAGGCGGTTGCACCGCCCAGTCTCGCTCGGAGACTGAGCCCTGGCGGTGCCACCGCCTGCCTAGGGCGGTTGCACCGCCCAGCTTCGCTGGGAGATCCTATCCTGGGCGGTGCCACCGCCGACCCTGGCGGTGCCACCTCCTACACTATTTCAGCTCACTTGGTTGGGCTCCAAACTTGGCCCAAACCAGTCCGAACTTGGGCCCAATTGGCCCCTACTTGGGTTATAGGATTAACACCTAATCCTAACCCTAATTAACGTGCTAACTATGAATTTAAAGACATTTTCTAAGCTATTACAAAGTTCGCAAGTCAAGACTTCTTCTGGCGAGCTTCCGACAAACTTCCGGCGGTCTTCCGATGAACTCTCGGAAACCATTCTGCGGACTCCTGGCAAGCTCCTAGACTTCACGATTTGATCTTAGCGAGTTCCAATGAGCTTCTTTGGCAAGCTCCGATCTTTCTCGGCGAGCTCCGCGAACTTCCAACGAACATTCTGGTGAGCTTCCAAAAAGCCCTTCGGCAAGCTCCCAACTCATTCTCGGCTAGTTCCGGTAGCATTCCCGACGAACCTTTGGACTTCCGTCGAACTCTCGAACTCGCAACAAATCCTTCGCGCTTGACTCCGACACTTTGTTTCACTTTATGTCTTCATCGTTATCATAGTTAATCCTGCACAATTAAAACAAAACTTTGATCGAGATAATTAATCCTAAGTTGTCCGACATGTCATTGGTCTCTCGACGCTTCGTCTGATTCTTCGACGCATCGTCCTCTCCTGCGGCCTATTGCATAATCGGCCAGTTGACTCCGCAACTCCGATATCCTTGGCGCAATACTCGCTCTTCTTGGCCTGATGCCCAAGTTCACGGCCCGAAGCCTTCTGTCGATACGTCGACTGATCTATCGGCCCGACGTCCAATCTTCTGACATGTTTCTCCGGCACAAAATGATTTTTCCTGCTTTAATTGTCTCATCCTAATCGAAGCATCCTGCGTCACTCAAAACACAGATTAAAACATAAACACAATTATTAATTGGTTTCATCATCAAAATACAAAATTCAACAATCTCCCCCTTTTTGATGATGACAACCAATTGATGACGGAGTTAAACTTAACTCCCGGAGTTTAAACAAGCTCCCCCTATCAATATGCCATATTGATAGAATCTTGAATTCAAACTAAATTCAAGTCATTGCAATATTCATCATGAATACTTGCAACACTACATCATGAACTTATGCATATACTTATGCATAACATGTCATGTCATCAACATACTTTCATCAACATACTTCTCCCCCTTTGTCATAAACAAAAAGGAGAAGTACCACAATCAAGTGTTTGGAATATAAGTTCAACTTATTGCATGAAAAACATAATATCAAGTTTTATCATCATGCAGTTTTGAAGCCAGAAAATTTAGCAAGTATTACATCATGCTTAGAACATTTAAGCTATCAAGTTTCAGATATGCAAGTTTTACAGCATTCATGATAGCACTTTTGGTAGTGTTCAAGATAGCAAGTTCTACATCATGCAAGCTAGCAATATTATAACATTTTAGAACATGCAAGCTAGTAGTTTTGAGATGTTCAAGAAAGCAACTCTTGCTTCTTGAGATATGCAAATTTGTCAAGTTTTGCTAGATGTGCAAGTTAGCATTTTTGCCTCTTGAGATAGGCAAGATAGCACATTTGCTTCTTTTGAGATAGCAACTTTTTGCTTCTCTTTAGACCACAAGCTAGCAATTTTTACGATATACAAGTTTCACAATATATAAGCTAGCAAAAATTTTGAAAACAAATGCAAGATAGCTTTATTGTGTAAGCTCATGATTCTTGCTTCCTATTGCAATGTGCAAGTTGCAAGTTTTGCTTCTTGAGATAGGCAAGATAGCACTTTTGTAATTTTTGTTTCTTAAGATAGACAAGCTTGTGATGTTCAAGATAACAAGCTCTTTCTTCTCTTTTGAGAAGTGTCATTTTTGCTTTCTTTGCAAAGTGCAAGTTGCAAGTTTTGCTTCTTGAGATATTCAAGATAGTGATGTTCAAGAAGACAATTTTTGCTTCTTGAAATAAGCAAGTTAGCAATCTTTGCTACTTAAGATAGGCAAGCTAGTAATCAAGTTTTTGCATCTTCTTGACTTGTGCAAGCTAGCTATCTCCCCCTTTTGTCATTATCAAAAAGAAAGGAAGAATACAGTTATGTAGTTCTTTTTCCTTTTACAACGATTTCAAAATCATGACAAAGGATGAATAATCAAGTTATGAATGTCAAAACAATTTTTCATCATGAATATTTTATCATTGCATGCATCATTATCATAAGTTGAAGTATTACATGCATAATATCATATCATCATTCATAATTACATTAATATTTCAATATAGCAATTTCTTCTCAAAATGTGTAACTTAGCACTCATAGCATTTTAAATCATGATTTACATCACATCATAATTAGAAAGCACAAGTATTGCATGCATAATTGCACATCATAAATGTTTCATATCATGATGGTATCAATTTTGTCAAATTATATCCTACCATGCATGATCAAAACTTCTCCCCGTTTTATCATTGAAAACAAGAAAGAAGTAGGGAAGAGCATAAAAGTGTAAAATATTTCAATCATTTCAAGGCATTTATATCATAGATACAAAGAAATCATATCATCAAAGATAAGACCATTTGAATGCCAAAAGACATGATTCATTTTATCAAATCTCTTCCTTTTATAAATAACAAAAATTGTAGGTGTACAAAGAAGAGATTGTGATTAAAAAAAATCTAAAGTAGTATATCCAAGAAATCAAGATCATAATTTGAACACAAACTCATTCAAATTCAAATCGTCAAATTCATCAAAAATCTCATCATCAAAATTGTATATATAGATTTATCATAAAGCGAGTTAATTTTCAATCATCACATAAGGCATTTAAAGAATTTTTGAAACATAGGAGAATGATTAATTTAAGCATGCAATGTTTCAATCAAATTCAAGTCATGAATACCAATGCTTTCATATTGTGAGTATCAATTCATGAATACCAAAAGATATTATTTGTGACTTCAATTTTGCAAGATCAAGATTATGATTTAGATAAAACTTATTCAAATCAAATCATTAAATTGAAATTCATAATCAAGTCATCAAAATCAATTTCGAGATTCACAAAATATCATGAAATCATTAATCTCGATCAGATGGGAAAAGTATTTTTTAAATGATTCTTTTTCATCTAAGCATTATAAGCCAAATCAAGATAAGCATGAAAGTTCAAGACGTAAAGTGAAACAAAGTGTCGGAGTCAAGCGCAAAGGATTTGTTGCGAGTTCGAGAGTTCGACGGAAGTCCGAAGGATCGTCGGGAATGTTGCCGGAACTAGCCGAGAATGAGTAGGGAGCTTGCCGAAGGGTTTTTCGGAAGCTCGCCAGAAGGTTCGTTGGAAGTTCGCGGAGCTCGCCGAGAAAGATCGAAGCTTGCCGAAGAAGCTCGTTGGAACTCGCCAAGATCAAATCGTGAAGTCTAGGAGCTTGTCGGGAGTCCGTAGAATGGTTTCCGAGAGTTTATCGGAAGACCGTCGAAAGTTCGCCGGAAGAAGTCTTGACTTACGAACTTTGTAATAGCTTAGAAAATGTCTTTAAATTCGTAGTTAGCACGTTAACTAGGGTTAGGATTAGGTGTTAATCCTATAACCCAAGTAGGGGCCAATTGGGCCCGAGTTCGGACTGGTTTGAGCCAAGTTTGGAGCCCAACCAGTGAGCTGAATTGGCCTAGGCGGTGGCACCACCTAGACTGGACGGTGGCACTGCCCAGCACCCGAGAGCAGGTCGGTGGCACCGCCAGCCACTGTCAGTGTCAGAAACTGATAGGCGGTGGCACCGCCAGCATCGGGAACCCAACGAGAATTCAAATTTGGAGCCCAAATTTGAATCCTCTTGAGGCCTATAAATACCCCTCAAATCTCAGCTGAGATTACAACTTTTTGAGAAGCAATTGATTGAGAGAAAAGTCTTAGAAGAGTCTTTGCTAGTCTTGTTTTCAATTTGCTAGTGTTCACCTCCTTCTTTCTTGCTGAAAATATGTAAGAGAGTGAACCGCTTGTAAAAGTTGTAAGAGGGGTATTTACCCTTCCCTTTCAAGAGATTTGCTAGTGGAAGGTGGGAGCCTCGTCGAAGAGGGGCCTCGCAAGTGGATGTAGGTCATTTGACTGAACCACTATAAAATCGGCGTGATCTCTAGTTTGCATTTTCTTATTGTCATTTATATTACAGCAAACCATTTGCACTTTAATGCTATACTGCTTTGTCTCCGTCTTACTTATCTCTTCAAGTTAAAACGCAATCGAAACGGTTTTAAACGAAAATGTTGCTTTTATCGTACGAAGTTTTCGAAAAGTGTTTAAATCGTGAAAAGTTTATCGCACTTCACCGCTGCACTAATTCACCCCCCCATCTTAGTGCCGCTCCGATCCTAACAAGATCCCTTCCTAAGAGTTGGGACCCTAAAGTCACTGCTATTCAAGAGGCTAAAGATTTAAGCAACTTCCCTCTTGGAGAACTAATCGGATTATTAATGACCTATGAAATGACATGCAAGGCTCATGAAGAGCATGAAGACATCCTTCCAAAGAACAGAAAGGATATGACACTTAGAACTTTAGATAACCACTTGAGAGAAAACTCAAGTGATGAGGACTGTGACGATGACTTGACACTTCTAACAAGGAAATTAAAAAAAATATTAAAAGAAACAAGTTTAAAATTGACGTAAAAAATAAACTTGAACCCAAAAGGGACTAAGTTATTTGCTATGAGTGCAAAAAGCCGAAACACTACAAGAGTGATTGTCCCCAAGCCAAGAAGAGAACATCAAAGAAGAAGGCACTCAAAGCAATATGGGATGATTCGAGTGCATCGGAAGGAGAGGAGTCCAACACCGAGCAAGTTGCTCATTACGCCTTAATGGCCATCGGAGAGGAGGTAACAAATTTAATTGATGCAGATTTATCATTTGATGAATTATTAAATGCCTTCCATGATTTATTTGATGAATGCAAGATTATTAGTAGAAAATATAAATTGCTAAAAAAGGAGCATGATAGTCTTAATCGTGATTTCGATAAGTTAAAGACTGAATATCATGATAGTTTAGGCTCTTGTATCAAATGCCATGATCTAGAAACTATCCGAAAGCAAAACTTGCTACTCATGGACACCTTGAAGAAATTTGAGATTAGTAGCAAGTCTTTGAATATGATCCTTACAAACAAGGGTCAAGTTCCCAAAAGAAGTGGAATCGGATTTGCGAGAAATTCTCACCAAAATCCAACCACCTTCATAAAAGGCCCCATCCTACATATTCGACACCTAAGTAAATGCAACTTTTATTGCAAGCATGGACACAAAACACATTATTGTCCATTCAAGAAAATTAGTCCGAACAAATTAATTTGGGTTCCTAAAGGAACCATGATAAACTCTATACAACATGACGAATAATATAGATCAACTTTTGAGGCACCCAAAAGTAAATGGGTACCTAAAAATTATCCTTTCTTATAGAGACATACACCATCACAAACTAGGAGCTAGAGATGGTACCTTGATAGTGGATGCTCAAGGCATATGACCGGAGATCCATCTCAATTCTCTAAGCTCACTAGCATAGACGAAGGCTATGTCACCTTCGGAGACAACAACAAGGGTAAAATCATTGGCAAAGGAACCATAGGTAACAAATCTAACTTCTTTATTGAAGATGTTTTGTTAGTTGATGGTTTAAAACATAATCTCTTGAGCATTATTCAATTATGTGATAAAGGATATATTGTCAAATTCGAATCTAATGCATGCATCCTTAAAAAATCACACAACAACACATCTATGATAGCATTAAAACAAAATAATGTATACACCATTGACATCAATGATTTGTGTAGTGAAATGTGTTTTCGGTTTTAAATGAGGATGCTTGGCTATGGCACAGAAGATTAGGTCACGCTAGCATGAAACTAATTACTCAAATATCATCCAAAGCACTTATACGAGGAATTCCTCACATCATGTTCATCAAAGATAATGTGTATGATGCTTGTCAATTAGGAAAATAGATTAAGAGTAGTTTCAAATCTAAGAATCAAATAAGCACATCAAGGCCCTTACAATTGATCCATATGGACTTGTTCGGACCAATCTCTACATCAAGCCTCGGAGGTAGCAAATACGCCCTCGTCATTGTAGATGACTATAGTAGATACACATGGACTTATTTTTTGAAACACAAAAATGAATGCTTTAGATATTTCACCAAGTTTTGCAAACTTGTTCAAAACGAAAAAGATTTTATGATTTCATCAATTCGAAGTGATCACGGTGGTGAATTTCAAAACCGTGATTTTCAAGAATTTTGTGAATCTAATGGATTCAACCACAACTTCTCTACTCCAAGAAATCCTTAACAAAATGGAGTAGTAGAAAGAAAGAATAGAAACTTACAAGAAATGGCAATAACCATGTTGAATGAACAAAGCCTAACCAAATATTTTTGGGCCGAAGCTATAAACACTACATGCTATATTTTGAAGAGTTTTAGTAAGACCCTTACTCACCAAAACTCCCTATGAGTTATGGAACAATAAAAAATCCAATGTTTCATATTTTAAAGTTTTTGGGTGTGAGTGTTTTATCTTGAATGAGAAAGATGCCTTAGGAAAATTTGATGCTAAATTCGATGAAGGAATTTTTCTTGGTTATTCTTCAGTTTCTAAAGCTTTTCATATCTTCAATAAAAGGACTTTAATAATCGAAGAATCCATTCATGTTGTTTTCAATCTGATTTCTGTAATCAAGAAAAATGACTTTGATGATGATGTTAATTTCGATTCTTTGAATTTAAATGAAACCCCTTCTCCAACTAGCAACTTGGATGCATCCACTTTCGAAACTTCCTTACCTAAGGACTGGAAGTATGTAGATGATCATCTTAAGGAGCTAATCTTAGGAGACACATCTAAGGGAGTTCAAACACGTTCATCTTTTAAAAATTCTTGTGCCAACGTCGCTTTTCTCTCCTAAATTGAACCTAAATGTATTGACGAAGCCATGAAAGATGATTCATGGATTATCATAATTCAAGATGAGTTAAATCAATTTGAGAGAAATGAGGTGTGGAAGCTTGTTCCTAGGCCAAATGACCATTTAGTTATTGATGCTAAATGGGTCTTTAGAAACAAGCAAGATGAATTTGGTATCGTGGTGAGAAACAAGGCTAGACTAGTGGCCGAAGGTTTCAACCAAGAAGAAGGTATCAATTACGAAGAAACCTTCGCTCCTGTGGCTAGATTAGAAGCCATAAGGATACTCCTTGCCTATGCTAGTAATAATAATTTTAAGTTATTTCAAATGGATGTTAAAAGCACTTTTCTTAATGGCTTTATTTCTAAAGAAGTTTATGTTGTACAGCCTCCTGGATTTGAAAATAATAGCCTCCCTAATCATGTATTTAAATTAACCAAAGCTCTCTATGGTTTAAAACAAGCCCCAAGGGCTTGGTATGGCAGACTAAGTACTTTTCTTATTGAAAATAATTTCACAAAAAGCAAGGTCGATACTACATTATTTATCAAAAATTTTGAAAATAACTTTCTCATTGTTCAGATCTATGTTGATGACATTATCTTCAGTTCTACGAATGAATCTCTTTGTGAATCTTTTGCTAAAACCATGAGTCTCAAATTTGAAATGAGTTTGATGGGAGAATTAACCTTTTTCTTAGGCTTACAAATTAAGCAACTAAGCAATGACATCTTTATTAGTCAAACTAAATATGCCCTAGATCTGCTAAATATATTTAATATGAATAGCTCAAAAGCTGTTAACACTCCTATGAGCACCTCCACGAAGTTGGAAGTTAATGAAAGTGGAGAAAGCTTCGATCAAAAAACTTATAGGGGTATGATAGGAAGTTTACTTTACCTCACTACAACCAGACCAGATATCATGTTCAGTGTAGGACTTTGTGCTAGGTTTCAATCGAACCCTAAGATATCTCATCTCAAAGCGGTTAAAAGAATACCTAGATATCTTAAAGGAACCACAAATCTAGGATTATGGTATCCAAAATCCAAAAATTTTCAGTTAATTACTTATGCTGATGCGGATTTTGCCGGGTGTAGACTAGATAGAAAAAGCACATCAGGAATATGTTAATTTTTGGGACATTCCCTTGTTTCCTGGTCATCTAAGAAACAAAACTCGGTTGCTCTATCAATAACTGAAGCTGAATATATTGTAGCTAGTGCATGCTATGCACAAGTTGTGTGGATGAAAAACACCTTAGAAGATTATAAAGTCCATCTTAAAAACATTCCCATTAAATGTGATAATACAAGTGTAATATGTTTAACAAAGAATCCCATTCAATACTTAAGAACAAAACATATTGATATTAGACATCACTTTATACGAGATCATGTTACTAATCATGATGTAAGAACAAAACCTCTAAGTGAAGAACAATTTGATTTCGTAAGAAGAGAATTAGGAATGTTGATGTGTCTGAATGCATAAACTTGTTAAAATTATTATTTGGACTTTATTGATTGAATGATCAAATCACTTAATCGCCATTACATGCCAAAAATAACATGTTGGAAATTAATACAACGATGAGTATGTCCTCGTAGTCTTGCAAGAAAGTGTTAAATTAAATTTTCGGTTCCAATCGGATTTCATTATTCTCTTTCGGATTTTGATTCACATCATTAATTCTTGACAAAAAAATTATCTAGCAAATTTATGGCTTTTAGACTTATCATGTGAAAAATATTACCTTTGAGAAATAAATTTGATGATTCCTTCTTGTAAAAGGAAGATATATATATATATATATATATATATATATATATATATATATATATATATATATATTTTGCAAGGACTTTACTCACATAAATATCCTGATCCTTGTAAAGCATGCTATCGATTTGAACTATACAAATGGCTTTCCTCCTTCATGCAAAAAGAATAATAACAAATAAAAAAGAAGAAGTTTTCACTCTATATAGATAATCTCCATGTCATGGTCTTCTTGAGATGTTTGTATCCTATAAATGACATGAACCTACTTATGGCATCACATGTATATTCAAAAGATGCTTATATCGTTCTCCTTTTTGTTGATGACAAAGGAGGAGAAGTATATGAATTGATGCTATAAATGTCATATTATGTTGAAAGAAACAGACATATGATTATTGATGCTATGTCATGTTTGCTATGATTGCCATATTTGCATCATATTAAGATATCAAGAACTTGCATTATAATTTTACATGTTGATATCTTTCTATATGATGAATTGCTATCATTACAACAATTCACATTTGAAAATGGATGTCGAGTCTTGACATCATACAAAGAGATACATCATGATAGGAATCATGATGGGAGTATTGATAAGGTTAAATAACTTTAACTTATCAATATGTCTCTGAATTCAAAGCCTTTGAATTCAAGAATGAATTATCTCAATTATGGCACATAGATAGGGGGAGTTAAGGTTAACTCTGTTATCAATTGATTATCATCATAAAAAAGGGAGAGATTGTTGAATCTCGGATTTTGATGATGACATCAATTGTCATTTGTTATCTAATCCATATGTTGAGATAAGTGTGCAGGATTGACTACGATGAAAGTAAGACATTCAATAGGAGTTACGCCGGAGTCAGGACTATGATCACGTTGGGAGTTCGAGAGCTTGACGGAAGTCCGGACAATCGTCGGAGGTTCTACGAGAACAAATCCGAGAAGTACAGGAGCTTGCCAAAAGAAGCTAGTCAGAACTCGCCAAGTGGATCGTCGCAAGTCCAGGAGTTTGCCGGAAGTATGTAGGAGCATTGTCGGAGGACCGTCGGATGTTCGCTGGAAGTTCGCCGGAAGAAGCGATTGACGCACCGGAGCAAGCTGTAGTAAAAGTCTTAAGAATTGTCGTAGTTAGCATGATGATTAAGTTAGAATTGGGAGGTGATCTCATTAACTTAATCTAGGGGCAATTGGGCCCTTGAAAGAACCAAATTGGGCCGAATGGATCAACCCATTCGGACCCAGATCTCTCGCCCAAAGGTGGCACCGCCCAAGGCTCGGTCTCCGAGTTCTGGCTGGGCGGTGCAACCGCCTGAGCTCGGTCTTCGAGCTCTGGTTGGGCAGTGCAACTGCCCGTAGTCAGGCGGTGGCACCGCCTGAGCTCGGTCTCCGACCTTTGCCAGGCTGTGTAACCACCCCTGACAAGCGGTGGCACCGCCCAGAGGCTCAGTCTTCGAGCCCTGTCAGGCGGTGCAACCGCCAAACCCCGGAATTCTGGGAATTGACAGTTTTGAGTTCGGAATTCAAACTGGTTTGGGGCCTATAAATACCCCACTCTTTCAGCAATGAAAGAGCAACGAAAAACCACCAAAATCCTGATCTTACTCTGAGATTTTTGAGCTCAAAAGTGTTGTAATAAGCTAAAGGTTCTTCTCCCTCTTTTCTTCCAAGTTCAGATCTTTCAAGAGAGGAGAGAAAAGTTTGTAAGGGTTGTCTCCTAAACCCATCAAAAGGAGTGAATCTATAAAAGGGTGGTTGGCCTTCACCTATTGAAGGAAGGCCTCTAGTGGACGTCGGCGACCTCATCGGTGGAGGAAGCCAGAAGTGGATGTAGGTCAACATTGACCGAACCGCTCTAAGTCTCGCTGCTCTCTGGTTTGCATTTACTTTGAGCTTATTATCCTTACTGCAAACCTCCTTCATAGCTTACTGCCTTCTGCGCTTTACAATTGTGTTTCCAAGCTCAATATTTTTCGAATCGTGTTTAGACGTAAATTACTTTTCTCGTACGAACATCGTATTTCAGTTTGCGCTTACATTCGGATTTCCATCACAACAGCAAACTGCCTTAACAAATTCGTTTTAACTGCTTCTTGCCTAATCACAAGTTAAAGTGGTTTACGAATCGGCTTTTCTACTGAAATCGCTTTTACGTACGAACATCGTATTTCAGTTTTCGCTTATATTTTGATTTCCATCATAACTGCAAACTGCCTTTATAGATTTATTTTAACTGCTTCTTACCTGATCTTAAGTCAAAGAAATTTACGAATCGACTTTTCTACTGAAATCGGCTTTATCGTACGAACGTAGTTTTGAACGTTGAAAGTTTTCCACTGCACTAATTCACCCCGCCCCCCTCTTAGTGCTCTTGATCCTAACAGAAACCACCCTAAATCGATTTTAACCAATCAAACATGTCTGATTTAGTCAATTAACAAGCTCAAACTAATAGAGGGAGAGGAAATTATACTATGTCGTATAGTGCTAGCCCAAATCGAATCAACCCACCTAAGTCTTGGATAGGTTATATACGTTGCATATACTTATTCCAAGTAATAGGTTGAGTTGAGGTACAACGGGCTATATAGAGAAATAACGATATGTCTAATGCCAATCGCATAGTTGGACAGGCTTAACTTCATAGATTAGGCTAAGCTTTATTATTGAACTAGGCTATGCTTGGCTCGTGAGTTGGTTGTATCTAGACACATGAGTTGGAGTCATATATGACCATATGGACTGAGTCGTACCCAACTACATGAGCTAACTCATGCCTGGCCACATGGTTGGGTTGTACCTTACCACATGGGTTGAGTCATATATGGCTACATAAACTGGATTGTATCTAATCACATTGGTTGGGTCGTATATTGCCATATGGGTGTTAGGATCAAGAGCGGCACTAAGAGGAGGGGTGAATTAGTATAGTGGAAATTTTTTTTGATTTTAAACAAATATTTATTTCGATTAAAATTGATTCCGATGAAAATGGTTTCGATTTAATCTATTTCAGAGAGATTATGAACTTGAAAGCTTTCGTAAAAGTGCAAGAGAGGATTAAGGAGATTTGTAGTAACTTAAATTGCATAAATAAAAAGCAAACCATAATTTAAAGTGGTTCGTTCAATGTGACATATATCTACTTTCAGATTCCTTCTCCGACGAGGTCTCCATCGTCCACTAAAGGCCTTCCTTTAATAAGCGAAGGCTAATCACCTTTTATAGCTCTTTCTCCTTTTGCCGAGTTTAGGAGGCAACCCTTACAAGTCTCACTCCTCTTTCTTAGATGGTTACAAGGCTAAGAGATGAAGGAGGAGAACTCTTTTCTTTTAAAACACTTTAAGACTCAAGAACTCAAGATTATGCCAATAGCTTTCATGCAGAAAAGGGTGAGATATTTATAGACCCCAATAGCTTTCAAAAATGAAGCCAAAAGTGTCTCCTCCCGGATTTCCAAGGTATTGAGGTACCACCACCATTACTAGCCGGTACCACCGCTTAACACCTGACACTCGGTGGTACCACCACCTGACAGAGCTCGGAGACCGAGCTCTAATGGTACCACCACTTGACAGGGGCGGTACCACCGCTGGCAGCATTAACTGTCAGCGGTGCCATTGCCCAGACCACCTCGAGTGCTGCTTTCCAGGTGGTGCCACCACTAGCTAGGAATTCAACATCCTGGTTGGGCCTTAAATTTAGCCTAAACTAGCCCAGTTGGCCCCTAACAGAGTTGATGAGATTACCTCCCAAATCAACTCTAATTATCATACTAACTACGATTAAGGTAAGCATGGTCCAGTATGTCAATTTTTCACTCGGCGATCCTCTGGCAAACTTTTCAATGAGTCTTCCGACGAGCTTCTGGCAAACTCCCGACGAGTCTTCCAACGTCCTTCCGATGATCTCACGATGAACTCTCGGTGAGCTCCCGGTATATCATCCGAGTCTTTGACTCCGACCCATTATCTGCTTTACGCCTTAATACTATCGTAGTTAATCCTGCATACTTATCTCAACATAAGGATTAGATCAAATAATTTATCAATTGATTTCATTATCAAAATCCGAGATTTAACAATCTCTCCCTTTTTGATAATGACAACCAATTGGTGATGGAGTTAATCTTAACTCTCCCAATCAATATGCCATAATTGAGAGAAGGCATTCTTGAATTCAAGGCCTTTGAATTCAAGAATTAAACCACTAAGTTAAGTTCATTAAACTTATCAACATGTACATCATGATTCCTATCATGATCTAACATTCTCAAAATGAAATGCTAACTATTTATCAAAATGATGTCAAGGCATGACATCCATTTTCGAGTAAAAATATAGAAATTTTCGACATCAAAATAAGCATGATATTGACAAAAAATTTCAACATCAAGTTAGGCATGATATCATACTCATCATTTGAAGAGATAACATGGAAATCAATGCACAGAATTGTAATCATCAAAGTAAGTAGCATTTTAAGTTTACAACATCAAGGTAAACAACATAGGATTACAACATCAAAGTAAGCAAAATAAAAGAAGAGGATTTCATCCATTTCTCCCTCTTTGTCATCAGCAAAAAGTCACAATTAATTATTCAGGTGGTGGCTAGTTAAAATATCTAAACAAGGTATTGAGTTATTGATGAATCTACTGTAACTCAGTCAAAATTTGATCTTGGCATTATTCAAGTCGATCTTGACATTATTCAAATCAATCCATCCGAGTCCCTATGTCATCGATAGATGAGGGAAGTGCTTGCTCTACTGGAGGTGATTCCTCAAAGGGACCAGTTGGAGGAGATAGATTACCCCTAAAAATTAGTGTTTCAGGTTCTGGTTCAGGTTGGAGGGGAACAGTCCTTCTAGGTAGTCTAGTCCATATACCATTTCTGAATATACATCTCATCCGTCGAAGTATATTTCTATTTATGGTACTAAATCTGTTTAGTTTTATAACTTCTTCGTCGGGTGAAATGACAATATCATAGGCATGAAGTAGTCTTGTGATAAAGCCACCATATGGAAGCATCATGTCCTTTTTTGATAGTTCAATTATGTTTTGTTGGATTAGATAACCAAAACAATTGTTATGTCCCTTCATAATCCAATACATAGTACCTAGTTCCATTTGGCTTACTTCATCATGATGATATTGCTTTAGGAGAATGATACTTATCAGGATGTGATAAAGTATTTTGGTGCTTAAAGGTAGTAAATATTCATAGCTTTTTGGAAGAATCATTAAGTTGGGATTGCCAAAAATTATTCCTAAGGCATCAACACAAGTTAGTTCCAACTGTTTCATCATCCCATTGTCCTCAAAAATAACACCCTCTTTCTTTTACCGGAATTCCTATGATGTTGCAAATAGTTCTATCTGTAATGGTTATATGATTCCTAATAGATAGGTAGATACCCTTTCATCTTCATCTACATGTAAATTGTTATAAAATAACCTAACAAGTCTAGGGTAGATAGGTTCACTCATTTGAAGGATTGGGAGAATGTCTAGATTAGCAAACCATTGAATAGGTTTCTAATCACTTAATTCATCTAAATCAACATATTTACTCTTATGAACATGTCTAGACTTTATGGATAAAAATTTTAGGGCATGTTGATTAGAATTGAAAAGTATGGAGTCATAATTTTCATCTAATCTCCTCTTCCCTTTGCCCTTGAGGATCTTCTAGAACTCATTGAGACTACAATAATGAAGGCAAATAAGGAGCTAGAATAAGTAATACAAAGGAGAATTAATTTGGTATAGAGATTACCTTAGTAGTTCTCCTTTCTAGTGATCTTTAAAAGAATATCAGAGATTGATCCTTGATCTAGTAGGAAGTGGGGAATTTTGAGTTGCTAGAGGGAGAGCAATAGGTTTGGAGCTATTTGGAGGAGTGCAGAATGTGTTGGGGTTGGTTCTACCACCAACCCTAACTTGAGTTTATAAGGGGGCAAGTTGCGGGCGATTGCACCGCTAGCTGAGCGATGCTACCGCTTGCCACCCGTGACAACTGGTAGTGCTACCACTAGCTAGGCGGTGCCATCGCTTATAGGTAGTAAGCACTGCTCATATAGTTGTTTGGGGGGGGGAGGGTGGTGATACCAATTCGCATGTAACCACACAACCTTATCATGCAAGATTTTTATTGTTATGAACCATACAACCTTATCATGCAAATTTCATATCGTAAGAAAAGAAAATTTGTATTAAAGATTGTACATTCATGATTCATTATATAAAATGCATACCATACTCAAATGTTATATTGAACTCGTATTGTAAAATGTATACCATAAGTTCATGATTCATCATTTGTATGCAAACATCATAAAAACTTTTATGGAAAAATGCATATGGCTCATTTCACATACTATAAGATCATGATTTAGGTGAGTGATCAAGAAAGTCCAAAAATAAAAATTTAATAAATTCATGCATTTGGACAATTTAACATCCCTAATTCCCTTCTAATGAAATCAAATCGTTCTTCATTTAAGGGTTTTGTAAAAATATCAGCTAATTGATGTTTCGTATTAATAAACTCTAATATTACATCATGATTATTAACTATTGAATCTCATATTTTGATGATGAAACTAATCGATATGTATTTATGTTTTAATCTACGTTTTGAGTGATGCAGGATACTTCGATCAGGATGAGACAATTAAAATAGGAAAATCATGTTGGGTCGGAGGAACATGTCAAAAGATTAGACGTCGGGCCGGTGGATCGGTCGACGTATCGACAGAAGGCTTCGAGCCATGGATTCGGGCATTGGGCCTAGAAGAGCGGAGATTATGCCAAGAATATTTGAGTTGTAGAGTCAACTAGCCGATTGGGCAATAGGCCGCAAGAGAGGACGATGCGCCGAAGAATCAGACGAAGCGTCGAGAGACCAATGACATGCCAAACAACTTGATTAATTGCTTAGGACGAATTGTCTCGATCGAAGTTTTGTTTTAAGTGTACAGGATTAACTACGATAGCTTGAAGACATAAAGCAAGTCTACCGGAGTCAAGTTTGATGGGTGTTTGAGAGTCTGCTGAGAGTCCGAAGATTCGTCGGAAGTGTTATTGGAACCAACCGAGAAGAAATCGGGGACTTGTCGAAGCTTTTAGAAGTCCACCGAAGAGATCCTCAGAGGTTCACGGAGATCACCGAGAAGGCTCGGCTATTTACCAAAGACTCGCTAAACTCGCTATAAGATCGGGAGCCTACTGGGAGCCTGCCAGAAGAAATCCGAGGGTGTATAGGAAGTTCGTAGGAAGATTGCCGGAAAGCTCACCGGAAGGAAACTCGACATTGCCGGTTAAAAGATCTGCTTAGGGCTATGTCTTAATTTCATAGTTTGCATGTAATTAGGGTTAGGATTAAGGGTTAATCCTATAACCTGGTTAGGGGCTAATTGGGCCTGAATTTGAACTGGTTTGGTCCAAATTGGGAGCCCAACCAGTAACTTAAAAGGTCGGGCGGTGGCACCGCCCAGAACCCGAGAGGTCCGGTGGTGGCACCGCCCAGGACCCAAGAGGTCCAGCGATGGCACCGTCAGACTGGGCGGTGGCACCACCAGTACACTATCATTATCAAACACTGATAGACGATGGCACCACCAGCATCGGGTGTAACATCCCATTTGTCCCACATCGGAAGTGGGGATTGTGTATAATTAGCTTATAAGGGCCTGATGAGTGTACTACATTACCTCCCGCTTAAGCATTTTGGTTCGTGGTTGCAAGGACCAAAATGGAGTTATTGGCCAGTTGGCTCATCAAACTCGGGTCGTGACATTTGGTATCAGAGCCGACCTAGCATTTGGGTAGGGTGAGAGGGCTTGAGTAGGAAAGGGCTACCCGTGGATGGAGTCAGAGAACTCATCACGGCATGGAGCCACCACTGAGTTAATCCTCACATGCACTATGCTAGGGTTCGATCTGGGTTATGTCGGGCCTTGACGAGGACGTCAAGCTAATTGAGTTGGGGATAATGTAACATCCCATTTGTCCCACATCGGAAGTGGGGAATGTGTATGATTAGCTTATAAGGGCCTGATGAGTGTACTACGTTACCTCCTACTTAAGCATTTTGGTCCGTGGTTGCAAGGACCAAAATGGAGTTATTGGCTAGCTCATCAGACTCGGGTCATGACATCGGGAAACCCAAAGTCTTAGCAAAGTCTTTAGCAAGGTTGTAAGAGGGGTATTTGTCCTTTTCCTTCAAAGTGATTTGCTAGTAGAAGTTGGGAGCCTTCTTCGCAAGTGGATGTAGGTCATTTAACCGAACCACATTAAATTGGTGTGTTCCATGAATGTATGAGTGTTTACCTTTCTGAAACTATTATTTACATATCAATAAGCTTTTGGTTATCATCTCCTTACTTTACTCGAGCTACTTTTACTAAGTCATTCTTTGTCAAATTGAAATCTCTACGCATTTACGAAATCATATTCAAACTTATGAGTTTTAATCTGCTGCACTAATTCATCCCCTCTCTTAGTGCCGCTCCGATCCTAATAATTGGTATCAGAGCCACGGTTTTCTACTTTGGTTTAACACCCAAATAGAAATAGTTCTTTTCGGCCTTCAAGAGGGTTACTCTCTCATTCGTCCTTCCTTTTTCAATGGGACGGACTACACTTATTAGAAAACTCGAATGATAGTGTTTTTACTTTCTTTGGATTTGAATTTATGGCACATAGTCGAAAATGGATTTGAAATATCTTCTCTTGCAATGAACCATTGGAATGATTTGGAGAAGAAGATGTTTTCTCTAAATGTAAAGGCTATGAATGCTTTATATTGTGCACTTGACAAAAATGAATTTAATCGTGTTTCGATTTGTGATTCGGCTTTTGATATTTGGAGAACTCTTGAGGTCACTCACGAAGTCACTAGCCAAGTGAAAGAGTCCAAAATTAACATTTTTGTGCATTTTTATGAACTTTTCCAAATGAAACCAAGTGAGTCCATCGGAGACATGTATACCCATTTCACAGTTGTTATCAATGGACTCAAAGCTCTTAGTAAAGATTTTTTTAACTTTGAACTAGTAACTAAAATTTTAAGATTCCTTCTAAAGAGTTGGGATCCAAAAGTTATGACCATTCAAGAGGCCAAGGACCTTAAAATATTTCCTCTCGAAAAACTAATTGGGTCTTTAATGACCTACGAAATGAATAATGTAATAAAAATAAAACTCTAGAACAACCTTCCAAAGGACAGGAAGGATTTGGGACATAGAACATATGAAGACCACTTGAGCATAAGTTCAAGTGATGGTGAACTTGAACTCCTCACTAATAAATTTAAAAAGTTAATGAAACAAAAATTTAAGAATAAAAAGAACATAACTACTTGCTTTGAGCGCAAGAAAAAGAACAAGAATTGGGATGAATCGAGCTCCTCCGAAGATGACAAGAAAATCAAGAAAGGTGAGGTGGCAAACTATGCCTCAACCACTTTCAACGATGTGGTAATCGAAATCACCCTAATTTATTTCAAAATTACATAATACTTTCATGAGTTATTTTTAATTTAGTTTAGGATTAATTTTCTTGAAAATTACATGTGTTATGTTAATGCAATAAAATGTTAGATATAAATCTAATGCTTATACACCTAGTAAGATTAATCTTATGTATGTGCATGAGATGTAAGAATGTGTATTTTGACGATTTCCATATTGATTTTCAATGATGATGCATGGTTTTTGAATGGAAGGCTTGATGATTATTTTATAAACCTTGTCTTTGGTTTTGAAACATGATGTATGGTTTTGACATAAGAACAAAAATTTGAAGCATGCTAATATAAAGTCAATCATATAAATTAAAACTAAAAAAATTTAAATATCTATAAGAATAATTCAAAATTTTGTTCAAAAAAACCTTGCTTAATGTTGTAATGAAACTATTGAAGTTTTGATACCATGATTTGATAATTTTATGCATGAGATTGTAAAGTTATACATGATGATTTTTGTGCTTTATTGGTCTTGATGGTTTTTGTGACAAAATTCATTTTTCGATCCTAAATGTTGATGCACATTTTTATCTGGCATAAATGACATGAATTTAAATAACTAAAAATAGAAAAGCATTGTTCTTCAAAATTATTTTTCTCTATCTTGTTGATTTATATGAATCTCTTGAAAATGATTTTGATTTGATGATTTGAATTTGAAATGAGTTATATCAAAATCATGATATTGATTTGACAAATTAAATGAGTTAAAAATGAATGATGATTTTTCTCTTGAATATAACTTGTAATATTTTTTTACATAAATTATCATATTGATTTCTCGATATTCGATACATGAAATTTTTCCATGAATCAAAATTCTTTCATGATATGATTCTTCTTAGTATTCACTAAAAATGATATATTCAAATTAACCATGATATGCTACTCGACATCTTGATAATTTATGACTTGAATTTTATTATGTAAAATTCCTTGCATTCATGAAATGTGTATTTCATCACCAAAATTCTCTTGATATTTTGAATAATGCATGAAATACAAATGATAAGTTAATAATCATACATGATAGGATGTAATGAATTTTGACATTTAGATACCATCATTTGAATAGCTATGATCATATTGCCAAAATGATATATTATGAATGCTTGAATATCATGTATGATGATTGAGTTATTTGTATCATGCATGAAAAATGAAAAGCATAGTTTTGAAATTTTGCATGTTTGAATTTGAAAATATGATGATGCATAATGATGAAATTATATAATGAAAATATTAAACATTTTGAAACCATGTTTTAATGTCATGTATAATGATCATGCTTAATAAATTTTGAAATTATGCATGATGAATCTTGCGATATATGGATTATTGATTTTTACCATAATGAAAGTGCCTTATTGATCTTTGTTGTAATAAATCTTACACTTTCGTTTTAGACATGATACATGTTTTTATTTGGCATAAATAAAATGAATTCATATGAATTGAAACAACTAAAAAGAGAAAATATTTTTTTCTTAAAAAATTATTTTTCTCTATCTTATTGATCTTGATGATTATTATGATAAATCTATGTATACCATTTTGAATCTCTTGAAAGTAATGTTGAGATTTTGATGAATTTTATAATTTGAATTTGAATGAGTTTGTATTCAAATTATGATCTTGATTTCTTGGATTTACTACTTGAGATTTTTTTTTAATCACAATCTCTTCTTTGTACACCTATAATTTTTGTTATTTATAAAAAGAAGAGATTTGATAAAATGAATCATATCTTTTGTAATTCAAGAGGTCTTATCTTTCATGACATGTTGCCATTGGATTTATGGCATGTATGCCTTGAAATAATTGAAATATTTTACACTAGTTTGTTCTTCCCTTATTCCTTCTTGTTTACAATGATAAAATGGGAAAAAGTTATGATCATGCATGATAGGAAGTAATTTGACAGATTAATACCATGATGATTTGAAATGTTTATGATTTGGAATGATGCATATGCTTTTTATTCTGATGATGTATGTGATGTATTGCATATGATGTGTATCATGAATGCTTTAAATGATAAATGTTTGATACCGACAATCATGAAGTGATAAATACTTAAAAATATTGATTTAATGTTCGGTATTATGAATACTTATACATGAAAACAGTCATAAATATTTTGAAAATAAATGTTTGAATCATGTTAGATGATTTTACATTTTATGCATGATGAGTTATAGTGATGATTTAAATAATGATTGAAATAATATGAATGATGATTTGAAATCATGCATATAATGATGAGTTTATATATTTTGAAAATATATACGATGATTTGGTATTATGCATGCAATACTTTAATGAATGATAATGATGCACGCAATGATGAAATATTCATGATAAAATTATTATTTTGATATTCATGACTTGAATCTTCCTTTCTTTTTGCCAATGACAAAGGGGGAGAAAGAGTTGCTAATGTGCTATCTTAAATTGATGTAAAGTGTCATCTCAAAGAGAAATTAGCTAGCTTGCACAAGTCAAGAAAATGCAAAAACTTGCTTACTTTCTTGCACATCTAAAGAGAAGATGCAAATGTAACACTTCCAAATTGTTTGCTTGCCTCATGTAAAACATTGTCTCTTGCTAGTTTGGCATCTTGCTAAGAAAGCAAAAATAACACTTCTCAAAAGAGAAGAAAGAGCTTGCTATCTTGAACATCACAAGCTTGCCTATCTTAAGAAATAAAAATTGGAAAAGTGCTATTTTAACTATCTCAAGAAGCAAAACTTGCAACTTGCATATTGCAATAGAAAGCAAGAATCATGAGCTTACACAAGAAAGCTATCTTACATTTGCTTTCAAAATTTTTGCTAGCTTGTATGTGGTAAAACTTGCATATTATAAAATTTACTAGCTTGTAGTCTAAAGAGAAGCAAACAGTTGCTATCTCAAGAAAAGCACACATGCTAAATTTTCAAGCTTACAAATTGTATAATGATAAAACTTGATATTATGTTTTACATGCAATATATTGAACATATTTCTAAACATATAAGAGTTGGAACTTCTCTTTTTTATTGATGACAAAGGGGGAAAAGTATGTTGAAGACATGCATGATTTGATCATGACATGTTGCTTGGATTTTTGAATCCAAGAGTTTCTATCAATAAGACATATTGATAGAGGGAGTTTGTTTAAACTCTGGGAGTTAAGGTTAACTCCGTCATCGATTGATTGTCATTATCAAAAAAGGGAAAATTGTTGAATCTCGTATTTTGATGATGAAACCAATCGATATGTGTTTATGTTTTAATCTATGTTTTGAGTGATGCAGGATACTTCGATCAGGATAAGACAATTAAAGCTAGAAAATCATGTTGTGCCAGAGGAGTATGTTAGAAGATTGGACGTCGGGCCGGTGGATCAATCGACGTATCGACAAAAGGCTTTGGGCTGTGGATTCAGGTATCGGGCCAAGAAGAGCGGAGATTGTGCCAAAAATATCGGAGTTGCAAAGTCAAATAGATAATTGGGCAATAGGCCACAAGAGAGAATGATGCGCCGAAGAATTGGACGAAGCGTCGAGAGACCAATGACATGCCGGACAACTTGATTAATTGCTTAGGATTAATTGTCTCGATCAAATTTTTGTTTTAAGTTTGCAGGATTAACTACGATAGCTTGAAGACATAAAGCAAGTCTACCATAGTCAAGTTCGATGGGTGTTATAGAGTCCGCTGAGAGTCCGAAGATTCGTTAGAAGTGTTGTCGGAACCAACCGAGAAGAAATCGGGGACTTGTCGAAGCTTTCCAAAGTGTGCTGAAGATATCGTCAGAGGTTCGCAGAGATCACTGAGAAGGCTCGGCTATTTACCAAAGACTTGCTGAACTCACCACAAGATCGGGAGCCTACTGGGAGTCCGACGGAAGAAATCCGAGGGTGAATCGGAAGTTCGTAGGAAGATCGTCGGAAAGCTCACTGGAAGGAAACTCGATGTTGCCGGTTAAAAGATCTGCTTAGGACTATGTCTTAATTTCATAGTTTGTATGTAATTTGGGTTAGGATTAAGGGTTAATCTTATAACCTGGTTAGGGGCCAACTAGTTCCAAATTTGAACTGGTTTAGGCCAAATTGGGAGCCCAACCAGTAACCCAAAAGGTCGGGCGGTGGTACTACCGGACTGGGCAGTGGCACCGCTTAGAACCCAAGAGGTCCGACGGTAGTACCGCTAGTACACTGTTAGTGTTAGACACTGACAGGTGGTGGCACCGCCACTAACAGACGATGGCACCGCCAGCATCGGGAAACCCAAAAGTAATTCAAATTTGGAGACCAAATTGAATCCTATTGGGGCCTATAAATACCTCTCAATTCTCAGCAGAGAATATAACCTTTGAGAAGTTAGAGATTGATATAAAGCCTTAGCAAAGTCTTTAGCAAGTCTTGTTTTCAATAGCTTAAGTGTTCACCTCCCTCTTTCTCTTTGAAAATCTGTAAGAGTATGAATCACTTGTAAAAGGTTGTAAGAGGGGTATTTTTCCTTCCTCTTCAAAGTGATTTGCTAGTGAAAGTTGGGAGCCTCATCGAAGGAGGCTTCACAAGTGGATGTAGGTCATTTGGTCGAACCACTTTAAATTAGTATGTTCCTTAAATGTGTGAGTGTTTACCTTTCTGATACCATTATTTACATAGCAGCAAGCTTTTGGTTATCATCTCCTTACTTTACTCAAGCTACTTTTACCAAGTCATTCTTTGTTGAATTGAAATCTCTACGCATTTACGAAATCGTTTTCAAACTTACGAGTTTTAATCCGCTGCACTAATTCACTCCCCCCTCTTAGTGCCGCTCCGATCCTAACATTAACAAGATCTCGTATGAAGTGATGCCTAATGTTAATGTGTTTAGATCTATAGTGTTGAATAGGATTTTTTGTTAGGAACGAGTTGGCACTAAGAGGGAGGGGGGGGGGGGGTTGAATTAGTGTAGCGGTACAAATCACGTTGATTCTGAAAATCTCTTCATTTCATATGATAAAAATCAATTTCAAAAACTTGAAAGCATATTCAAGTATAGGCATAGTAAAAGCATAGTAAGAAGGTAAGGAGATTTGCAGTAAGATAAATTATACAAAAGAAAAGATAAACCGGATTTTTATAGTGGTTCGGTCATCGTGACCTACATCCACTCCGTCGATTCCTCTTTTATCAAGACCACTAGCATCCATTATCGATATTCCTTTAATAGGTGAAGATCAATCTCCTTCTTACACCCCTCTTCTCCTTTTCACAATTTTAGGAGACAACCTTTACAAGCACACACTCCTCTCTAAATAGAATTCTAAGTTTAAGCTAGAGGCAGAGATTTCTCAAGAGATTTCTATAGAGTTTTCTCACTTTTAAACTCTTTGTGCTTGTGTTTGTTAACCAAGAATGAGAGCGGTATTTATAAGCTTCAAGTTGTTTCAAACTTGGAGCCTAAAAAGGCCTCATCCTAGGTTTCCTAGGTACTGGCGGTACCACCGCCGTTCCTGGGCGGTACTACCGTCGTAGGATCTGCCACTTGGTGGTACCACCGCCTAACAGGGGTGGTACCACCATAGGTAGCATTACTACCGGTGGTACCACTACAAGCAGCATTACTGTTGACGGTACCATCGCCCAGCCTGGGTGGTACCACGCCCATAATTCCTAGGGTGCTATTCTCTAAGCGGTACCACCGTCAACCAAGGTTTTAGCACCCTGGTTGGGCCTTGAATCCGACCCAAACTAGTCCAACTTAAGGCCCAATTGGCCTCTAATAGAGTTGATGGGATTACCTCCCAATCCCAACTCCAATTATGTACTAATTACAATTCCTAAGACATAATCTAAGCAAGATAAGTCCGGTTTCTTTCGGCAAGCTTCCAACGATCTTCTAGTGAACTTCTGACGATCTCTCGGCAATGTTCCGATGGTCTCCCGACAAGCTCCTGGACTTCATGATGATCTTCTTGGCAAGTTTCGACAAGCTTCTTTGGCAAGCTCTTGGACTTCTCGATTGGTTCCGATAGAACTTCTGACAAACGTCTGGACTTCCAACGAGCTCTCGAATTCCCAACGAAATCACGTTCTTGACTCCGGGACTTCATTTTTCTTTATGCCTTGCTATCAAAGTTAATTCTGTACACACAAAAACACACTTCGATCTAGACAATTATTACTAAGCATGAATCATATTGTTCGGCATGTCATTGGTCCATCAACGCTTCATCCGATTCTTCGACGCATCGTCCGATCTTATGGCCTATTGCCCAATCAGCTAGTTGACCTCCACAACTCCAATATCCTTAGTGCAATATCCTCTCTTCTTGGCCCGATGCCCGAATCCATGGCCCGAAGCCTTTTGTTGATATGTTGACCGATCCTCCGGCCCGACGTCTAATCTTTTGACACGTTTTCCTCTAGCCCAACATGATTCTTCCTGCTTTAATTGTCTCTCCCTGATCGAAGCATCCTACATCACTCAAAAACACAGATCAAATTATAAATACTATCAATTGGTTTCATCATTAAAATCTAAGATTCAATATTTTTTACTAAGCATATTGCACTAGTGTTATCACACTTTATAGGTATATTTTTTAGGTTAATTCCATAATCCTTTAAAGTGTTTTTCATATATATAACTTGAGCATAGTATGCACCTGCAGCTATGCACTCAGCTTCGATTGTAGATAATACAATCGAGTTTTGTTTCTTGGAAGACCAAAAAACGAGTGTGTCCTAAAAATTGACACGTTTCGGATGTGGTTTTTCTATCTAAACCACATCTAGCAAAATCCGCATCAGCATAACCAAGCAATTCAAAGTTCTTAGATTTAGGATACCATAATCCTAGTTTAGGAGTTCCTTTTAGGTATATCTTTTTAACAGCTTTTAAATGAGATTGCTTAGGGTTAGATTGAAATCTAGCAAAAAGTCCTACGCTAAACATTGATGTTCGGTTTAGTTGATGTGAGGTAAAGCAAACTATCTATCATACCCATATAAGCTTTTTGATCAAAGCTTTCTCTACTTTTATCAATGTCTAACTTAGTGGAGGTACTCATAGGAGTGTTGATAGCTTTTGAACTATCCATATTAAATATTTTTAGCAAGTCCAAAGCATATTTTATTTGATTAAGAAAAATACCATTGCTAAGTTGTTTCATTTGTAGGCCTAAAAAGAAGGTTAGTTCTGTTGAATCTCGGATTTTGATGATGAAATCAATTGATGGGTTAATTGATCTAATACATATTATTGAAGTTGAGTGTGCAGGATTTACTACGACAGTCTAAAAACATAAAGCAAGAATACCGAAGTCAAGTTCGATGGACGTTTGAGAGTCCGAAGATTCGTCGGAGATGCTGTCGAAACCAACCAAGAGAAATCAGAGACTTGTCGGAACTTTTGGAAGTCTGCCGAAAAGATCGTTGGAGGTTCGTAGAGATCACCAAGAAGGCTCGGCTACTCGTTGAACTCGTCACAAGATCGAGAGCCTGTTGGGAGTCCGCTGGAAGAAACCAGAGGGCGTATCGGAAGTCCACTGGAAGAACGCGGGAAAGCTCACCGAAACAAAACTTGACGTTGTGTCATGACCTTAGCTGGAATTGCCTAAGGCGTGAGGCACCCTTGCGGCCAAAGACGCGAACTTAGCTTGCGTTGCCTAAGTCGCGAGTCACCCTTGTGGTAAAGACGCGAACTTAGCTTGCATTGCCTAAGTCGCGCTTCACCCTTGCGATCTTGCTCCACAAGGATCAGCCCACTTTGTAACCTCTCGTAGGTCCCTAAGGACCTGTAAAAGAGAAAGAAGTTAGTTCGAAAGAACGAGCAACGGACAAGTCCCGAAGTCTCACGAAAAGGGAAGCTTTACAAGCAATTCGACGAACACCCTGTGTGCACAAGAGAAAAGAGGGAGAGGGAGAAAAACAAGGCTTTCAAGGATGAACGAACAGCTGCAAGCCCACAAACAACCGCTCACCTGGTCCCGGGCGCAAAGACAAGTTCCCGTAAAGGTCACGTGCGAACTTGCGAAAGAGATCTCAACGCCCGGTATATAACCGAAGCCCCATCCAGCCATGTGCCACCTGGGGGGTTCCTGGGGTCTGAGATGGCTGACATTTTGGTGAGCGGAGGTAGTTCTCCGCTCACCTCCCGCGGCACGCGAAAACGGAGCTGTTTTGGGCTGTTTTGGGGCTATTTTGCTCAGTTCGGTGAGCGGTCGCGGTAACGCTGCAGCTTGTTCGAAACATATTTGCAAACAAAATGACCCAAAACTAAGAGAAAACATGCTGCCAAGCAGCTGTACATGCAGGTGTGAGCGACGAGCGGTTCGTTGAATGGAGTTGTTCGCGGGGGGTGCGCGGCAACCAGTTCGTGACATTCTCCCCATTTTAAACTGTCGGCGCCCTCGTCGACGCTTGTTGGTAGTTGTTGATGACTTCCTCTTCATGTCGCAGGGCGTCTTCGGCTCCCCAACTGGCTTCGGTTCGGGAAGCTTTAAGCCACTTCACCAAGTACTCTGTTTGCTCGCTCCGTTGGGTAGCTTCATCTTGTGATCCGCTAGAATGGTTTCCACTCGCTTCGTAGGGAGGCCGTGATGGGAGGTAGCCGAGTTGGAACACTTCTGGAAGCATCTCGCGGATCCAAAGTGGTAGGCTTTTAGGTTGCTGGCATGAAGAACGTTGTGAATTTTTTTGAACCACGGCAATTTTGCAACTTGTAAGAGACATTGCCTACCCTGCTGATAATTGGGAAGGGTCCTTCATACTTACGCACCAACCCTTTGTGGACTCTGTTCCTGAAGAATTGGAGTGATGCTAGTTGGAGCTTTACCAACACCAAATCGCCAACTTTGAACTCTTGTGGTCGCCTTCCCAAGTCCGCCCACTTCTTCATCCGTTTTGCCGCCTTCTCCAAGTAAGCCCGATCAATATCTGCATTTCGATGCCATTCCTTTGCGAAATGATAGGCCGATGGACTGCTCCCAGTATACCCAATCGCCATGGTGTGCGGAGTCGACGGTTGTTGTCCTGTGATAATCTCAAAGGGGCTCTTGTTGGATGCAGAGCTCCGCTGCAAGTTGTAGGAGAATTGGGCAATGTCCAACAGCTTCACCCAATCTCGTTGGTTGGCACTCATGTAGTGCTGAAGATATTGCTCCAAGAGCGAGTTTATTCTTTCAGTTTGGCCGTCCGTCTAGGGGTGGAGGCTTATAGAGAAGTATAACTTTGACCCCAACAATTTGAATAGCTCGGTCCAGAATCGTCCCAGGAACCGAGCGTCTCGATCACTAATGATATTGTGCGGGACTCCCCAATACTTCACTACATTCTTCATCATCAGTCTGGCCGCCTCTTCTGCTGAACAGTGTAGGGGAGCAGCAATGAAAGTTGCATACTTTGAAAACCGATCGACTACCACTAGTATCGATCCGAGTCCCCCTATAGGTGGCAAGCTTGATATGAAGTCTAAGGAAATGCTCTCCCACGGCCTTTCTGGTACGGGCAACGGCTCCAAAAGTCCCACCGGCTTCCGCTGCTCCACCTTGTCTTGTTGGCAAGTAAGGCATGTTCGAACATATTCCTCCACATCAATCCCCATCTTCGGCCAGTAAAAGGCCCTCTCCACGAGAGCTAACGTTCTGTGAATGCCCGGGTGTCCAGCCCAAAGGGAATCGTGACACTCTTTTAAGAGTTCACGCCTTAAATTGTCCACTCGGGGAATATAGACCCTATTCCCTTTTGTGTAAACAAGTCTCTCCTGGACCCAAAATCGTCGTGCCTTGCCTTCTTTGATGAGATGCATCAGGATAACTGCCTGGGGATCACTATACAGTCCATCCTTGATTCGGGAAAGGAAGTTGGAGTGCAACTGACTTGCTTGGCCTCTGCCCTCCAGTTGTGCAGCATTCACGCATTCCACCTTCCTACTTAGCGCGCGTATTACGACATTCGCCTTCCCAGGCTTGTACTCCATCGCCATATCAAATTCAGCGAGGAAGTCTTGACACCGTGCCTGCTTTGGGGAGAACTTCTTCCGAGTTTGGAAATAGCTCAGGCGATGTTGTCCATCCTCAAGACAAATCGCGACCGAGGAGGTAGTGTCGCCTAAACTCGCAGACGGTGGATCACTGCTGTCATCTCTTTCTCATGCCTTTGGATACCGCCTCTCGGTCTCGTTGAGTTTTGCGGCTCTCGTAGGCCACCGGATGACCTTCCTGCATGAGTACTCCCCCAATAGCGAAGTCCGAAGCATCTGTATGGACTTCAAAGGGCTCTCCATAGTTTGGCAATTTGAGCATTGGTTCTTCTAGAATAGCAGCCTTCAGATCTTGGAATGCTATCTCACATTTGTCAGACCACTTCCAAGGCTGCTCCTTCTTCAGCAACTCCGTCAGTTGGGTTGCCCGCTTCGAATATCCCGCAATGAAGCGTCGATAGTAGTTGACGAAACCAAGGAAGGATCTCAACTCTGGCACCTTCTTTGGAGTTCGCCATTCCGCAACTGCTTGCACCTTCGACTTATCCATCCGAATGGAGCCATCACCGATTCGATGCCCCAAGAATAGGATCTCAGTCTGAGCAAAGTAACATTTCTCCCTTTTTACAAACAGAGTGTTCTCCCTGAGAACCTTGAAAATCGTCCGAAGGTGCTTGACGTGCTCCTCGAGCGTTTGGCTGTAGACGACGATATCGTCCAAGTAGACGACCACGAACTTATCCAAATACTCTTTGAATAGCTGGTTCATGAGAGTACAGAATGTAGCCGGAGCGTTGGTTAAGCCGAAAGGCATCACCAAGAACTCAAACGCTCCATATCTTGTCACACAGGTAGTCTTTGCTTTGTCGCCTTCAACAATGCGCACCTGCCAATACCCCGACCGAAGGTCGAGTTTTGAGAAATACTTTGCCTTGCCCAATTGATCGAACAAGTCCGCAATGAGCGGGATGGGATACTTGTTCTTCACTGTCACTTTGTTGAGGGCTCGATAGTCGACGCATAATCGGAGGCTCCCATCTTGTTTCTTCTGGAAGAGAACTGGAGCTCCGAAAGGTGCTTTAGAGCTGCGGATGAGACCACCGCTTAGCAGTTCACCTAACTGCTTCCTGAGTTCTGCCAACTCTGGTGGAGGCATGCGGTAGGGTGGTCTTGCTGGAGGCTTTACTCCTGGCTCCAGCTCGATACTGTGATCCACGCCTCTGCGTGGCGGAAGAGTCTTCGGCAACTCGGGTGGCATGACGTCTTTGAACTCTTTCAGGACGTTCGCCACCACAGCAGGTTCTTGAATGGCCTCCTCGTTGAGTGGCTCTAGCTTCATAGCAGCCACGAATGTCAGTTCGCCTTTTCGCACCCCTTTCTTCAATTGTAATGCCGAAATGTGTTGGGGCTCCTTGGTTCCTCTCCGAGAGATGGGAACCACGCAGGGGTCATTGCCTCCCATCATACATAGGGAGTTCAAGAACGGCATCGGCACCAACTTCGCCGCGTGCATAAACTCCATTCCAAGAATCACTTGGAAGTCGTCCAGTGGCACGGCCATCATGTTGGTGTTTCCGCTCCAAGTCCCAATTTTGATGGGAACTCCCTTCGCCAACCCGGAGATTCGCCTGGCCTCCGAGATCACCGCCTTCATTCGGCTTGGGCTCTTCTCCAAGGTCAACCCAAGTCGCTGTGCTTCACGATCGGCTACGAAGTTGTGGGTAGCGCCCGTGTCCATCATTGCACGGGTCGTTTGGCCATTTAGCTTGATGTCCACATACATCAGTTCACTACTTCCTGCTTTTAGTACCTTGGTCTTCATGTTCTCCCCCACTTGACCCCCGCGATAGCGTTCAACGAGACGATCGCTCCCATTCGGGGGTCCTTGCGACTCCTCATCGCCGTTCTTTGGATTCAGAAACTGCTTTCGAGCTAAGAGCAACAGCTTTGCCCTTGTCCGATCGGGGGGAGGGTGGATGGAAGCCGTCAAAGCATTGAGTGCCTGTTTCTGTGGGCACTCCCTTACCATGTGCGGTCCTCCGCACAAGAAGCATCCTCTAGGTTTTGAGGCCTTGCCTTTAGGGTTCGGCCCTTTGTGGGAGCTCTTCTTCTTTTGTTCGCCCCCGAGCTCCTTCCCTCGAGAATGTTTTGGAGGGCGATTTCTGAAGATTGTTTTCCTTCTTTGGTTCTTGAGAGGAAACAAAGTTGGTGAGCCTTTCAGCAGCAGCAATTGCCCCGACCACATCGGTAACATTCCTTCGATTTAGCTCCTATTGAGCCCATGGTTTCAAACCATCGAGGAAGCTGAACAACTTGTCCTTCTCGGACATGTCTTGTATGTCCAGCATTAATGCAGAAAACTGCTTCACATAGTCTCGGATGGTGGTACTTTGGCGGAGTTGTCTCAACTTCCTTCTTGCGACGAACTCTGTGTTCTCCGGTAGGAACTGAGTTCTCAACTCCCGCTTCAAGTCTTCCCATGTGTCGATTTCGACACCCGACCTTGTTGGATCTCCTCCCAACGAAGTTCGCCACCAAAGTTTAAGCATCTCCGTTCAGATACATTGTTGCTATAGAAACTTTGGTATCTTGAGAATCGGGCCTCGTGAGCTGGAAGTATTGCTCCATGTCGAACAGAAAGTTCTCGAGCTCCTTGGCATCTCTGGCCCCTCCATATCCATGAGGCTCAGGTGCCCTCAAATTTTTTGTGGCGGTATGCCCTGGCGGGTGTTGCCTCCTCCCGCATTTAGTGTTCTTGTAAGCATGGCCACCTTTGCAGTGAGTTTAGCCACAACATCCTGTAAGTGTTGCATGGAGTCTTTGGTGTCATCGGACAATCGATCGACTAGGGCCTCGACCTTGTCGATCCTAGACTCCTTCTTCCTCTTGAAGCTCTCTACCCCAACAAGTCTTTGTTGGTCATGGTAGAGTTCCTCCATGCTCGCCTGAACATCCAAGCGGGTCTCCGCCATCGTGAGTCTGTCCTTATGACTCTTTTTCCCAGTTAAGCGCGCAGTTAGCGCTTCCTCTTCAGCGGAGAGTTGCCAACTTCTCGCTCATCCTGTTCGCTGCCGCGCTCCTCTTGAGCGGCTCCAACAGCATGCGAGCGAGTGTGCACATGCAGCCCACCTGCGGCTGCTTGGGGCAAGGGTCCAGCTTGCCCCGTCTTGCTTGATTCGCCACGATGCTTTGCCATGGCGAAGTTGCGAAGTTCGTTCGCTGTTCGATCGAAGATCTTGCCCGCTCTGATACCACAATGTCACGACCTTAGCTGGAATTGCCTAAGGCGTGAGGCACCCTTGCGACCAAAGACGCGAACTTAGCTTGCGTTGCCTAAGTCGCGAGTCACCCTTGTGGCAAAGACGCAAACTTAGCTTGCATTGCCTAAGTCGCGCTTCGCCCTTGCGATCTTCCTCCGCAAGGATCAGCCCACTTTGTAACCTCTCGCAGGTCCCTAAGGACCTGTAAAAGAGAAAGTGTTAGGATCGGAGCAGCACTAAGAGGGGGGGGTGAATTAGTGCAGCGGATTAAAACTTCGGTTTTTAAAAAATCTTTCGTATGATAAGAGCGGAACTTGACAAGCTTAATCTTGAAAGCGTATTCTTAAATATGCGCAGCAAAAGTAATAAGGAACTAAAGCATATAAGAAGGTTTGCAATAATGTAAATAGCAATAATGAAATGCAAACCAAGGATCACGCCGATTTTAGAGTGGTTCGGTCAAATGACCTACTCCACTTGCGAGGCCCCTCTTCGATGAGGCTCCCACCTTCCACTAGCAAGTCTCTTGAAATGGAAAGGTAAATACCCCTCTTACAACTCTTTACAAGCGGTTCACTCTCTTACAGATTTTCGAGAAGAGATGAGGTGAACACTAGCAAATTGAAAAGAAGACAAGCTAACACTTTTCTAAGACCTTTCTCTCAAACTCTTGCTGCTCAAAAAGTTGTGATCTTAGCAGAGATTTGAGGGGTATTTATAGGCCTCAAGAGGATTCAAATTTGGGCTCCAAAATTCAAATCCTCTTTGGGTTCCCGATGCTGGCGGTGCCACCGCCCAGCCAAGCGGTGCCACCGCCCAACGTTCGGGTGCTGGACGGTGCAACCGCCCAGCCAAGGAGGTGTCACCGCCCAGCCCAGGCGATGCCACCGCCTACAGTGTTTTCAGCCCACTATAGTGTTTTCAGCCTACAGTGTTATAGGCCCCTACTTGGGTTATAGGATTAATACCTAATCCTAACCCTAATTAACATGCTAACTACGAATTTTAAAGACATTATATAAGCTATTACAAAGTCCATAAGTCAAGACTTCTTCTGGCGAGCTTCCAGCGAACTTTCGGCGGTCTTCCGATAAACTCTAGGAAACCATTCTGCGGACTCCCGGCAAGCTCTTAAACTTCACGATTTGATCTTGGCGAGTTCCAACGAGCTTCTTCGGCAAGCTCCGATCTTTCTCGGCAAACTCTGCGAACTTCCCACGAACCTTCCGGCGAGCTTCCAAAAAACCCTTCGGTAAGCTCCCTACTCATTCTCGGCTAGTTCCGGCAGCGTTCCCGACGATCCTTCGGACTTCCGTCGAACTCTTGAACTCCCAATGAATTCTTTGTGCTTGACTCCGCACTTTGTTTCGTTTTATGTTTTCATCGTTATCGTAGTTAATCCTGCACATGCAAGCCAAAACTCTACTCTGATCTAGAGAGTTATTACAATGCGAATCGACATTCCTTTGCCCGGCACGTCATTGGTTGGCGTTTCGTCCGATTCTTCAGCGCATCGTCCTCTCTTGCGGCTTGTTGCCCAATCGGTGGTTGACCTCCGCAACCCCGATATCCTTGGTGCAATTCCGCTCTCCTTAACCCGATGCCCGACGTCTGAAGCCTTCTGCCGTCCAATATCCTGACATGATCTCCTCCGGCGCAACGTCAATTCCTCCTGCGTTAACTGTCTAATTCTGATCGAGTAGACCTGCATCACTCAAAATGCAGTTTAAATTATAAACACATATCAGGTGGTTTCATCATCAAAATACGAGATTCAACAATCTCCCCCTTTTTGATGATGACAACCACTTGATGACGGAGTTAACCTTAACTCCCGGAGTTTAAACAAACTCCCCCTATCAATATGTCATATTGATAGAACCTTGAATTCAAAAAGAATTCAAGTCATTGCAATATTCATCATGAATACTTGCAACACATCATCATGAATATATGCATAAACTTATGCATATCATGTCATCAACATACTTCTCCCCCTTTGTCATCAACAAAAAGGAGAAGTACAACTATTCTTTGTGTTGGTAATATAAGTTCAACTCATTGCATAAAAAACATAATATTAAGTTTTATCATCATGCAGTTTTGAAGCTAGAAAATTTAGCAAGTAATGCATCATACTTAGGACATTCAAGCTATCAAGTTTTAGATATGCAAGTTTTACAGCATACAAGATAGCACTTTTGGTAATGTTCAAGATAGTAAGTTCTACATCATGCAAGCTAGCAATATTGAGATATTCAAGAAAGCAACTCTTGCTTCTTGAAATATGCAAATTTGTCAAGTTTTGCTAGGTGTGCAAGTTACCATTTTTGCCTTTTAAGATAGGCAAGATAGCACATTTGTTTCTTTTTGAGATAGCAACTTTTTTGCTTCTCTTTAGACTACAAGCTAGCAATGTTTTACGATATGTAAGTTTCACATAATACAAGCTAGCAAAAAATTTCGAAAGCAAATGTAAGATAGCTTTCTTGTGTAAGCTCATGATTCTTGCTTCCTATTGCAATGTGCAAATTGTAAGTTTTGCTTCTTGAGATAGGCAAGATAGCACATTTTTTTCTTTTGAGATAGCAACTTTTTTGCTTCTCTTTAGACTATAAGCTAGCAATGTTTACGATATGTAAGTTTCACAATATAAAGCTAGCAAAAATTTCGAAAGCAAATGTAAGATAGCTTTCTTGTGTAAGCTCATGATTCTTGCTTCCTATTGCAATGTGCAAATTGCAAGTTTTGCTTTTTGAGATAAGCAAGATAGCACTTTTGCAATTTTTGTTTCTTAAGATAGGCAAGCTTGTGATGTTCAAAATAACAAGCTCTTTCTTCTAGAAGTGTCATTTTTGCTTTCTTTGCAAAGTGTAAGCTAGCAAAATGTTTGAAAAAGTGATAAATTTTGCAACATACAAGCTTAAAAAAAAATGCCAAACTAGCAAGAGATAATATTTTACATGAGGCAAACAAACAATTTGGCAAATGTTACATTTGCATCTTCTCTTTGAGAAGTGCAATTTTTTGCTTTCATCTTGAATTGTGCAAGCTAGTTAGTTTGCCTCTTTTCATGATGTCCACGCTTAGAAATTCTTGCTCCCCTTTGTCATTGTCAAAAGAAGGGAAGACCCTTATATCACTTTTCATATTATGACAAAGGTAAGTATCATTCTTATTTGTGCATCATTATATATTCAAATTAAAATATACAAAATTTCAATAACCTTATTTTTCATGCACGATGCCGAAAAATAAATCAATCACCATTAATAAGCATATCATACATGATACTCAAACATTAAAATTTTTAAGCATTTATCAACATGTTGATCATGATACCAAACACACATCATATGCAATAAATACATCATGTACATCATTATCATAAGTATTGCATACATCATTTTAACTTTATGAATATTTCATCATTGCATGCATTATATCAAAACATTTCAAACCATGGAAGCCATAAATACAAAGAAATCATGTCATGAAGGATAAAATCATTTGAATACCAAAAGACATGATTCATATCGTAAATATCTTCTTTAAATAAAATATCAAGAAAAATCATAGGAGTACAAAGAAGAGATGTTTTAAAAGAAAAATCAAATAATAACTCCAAGAACTCACAAGGAAAAATCATGATTCATTTAGAAAATCTCCTATCAAGAGAATATCAAGTAAAATCATAGAAGATCGATTAATGAGAAATTTTGATTTATAATAAAATCTCATGTATCGAATGTCAAGAAATTAAAATGATGATTTATATAAAAATATCACAAGTTATATTCAAGAGAAAAATCATCATTCATTTTCAACTTATTCAATTTGTCACATCAATATTTCTTAGATATGCATAATACTAAAACATGGTTTTAAATCTTTAACATATAACATGCATAAATTGAAAGGAGAAGGGAAGAATTCAAACGTACAAAGATTTCAACCATCTCATAAACAAATGTAAGACCAAGTCATGAATCCAAAATTCCATGAATCAAAATGATCATCAAAGGTAATATCATGTTATTCCAAGAAATCAATATCATGATTTTGATAAAACTCATTTCAAATTTAAATCATCAAAATCATCAAAATATCAACATTACTTTCAAGAGATTCAAAATGGTATACATAGATTTATCATAATAAACATCAAGATCAATAGGATAGAGAAAAATAATTTTTCAAGGAAAAAATATTTTCCTCTTTTTAGTTGTTTCAATTCATATGATTTTATTTCACTTATACCAAATAAAAACATGTATAATGTTTAAAACCGAAAGTGTAAGATTTATTACAACAAAGATTAATAAGGCACTTTCATTATGGTAAAAATCAATAATCCATAAATCACAAGATTCATATGCATAATTTTGAAATTTATTAAGCATGATCATTATGCATGACACTAAAACATGATTTCAAAATGTTTAATATTTTCATTACATCATTATGCAATGGTTTCATTGAACATAATTTTGAATGATTCTTATAGATAACTAAAACTTCTTTAGTTTTAATTTATGTGATTGACTTTATATTAGCATGCTCAAGTTTTGTTCTTATGTCAAAAACATACATCATGTTTGAAAACCAAAGACAAGGTTTTAAAAAAAATATCATTAAGCCTTCCATATAAAAACCATGCATCATCATTGAAAGTTAATATGGAAATCATCAAAATACACATTCTTGCTTCTCAAGCACATATATATGATTATTTAAATCTAACATTTTATTCTATTAACATAAAACATACAATTTTCAAGAAAAATATTTATTCAAAAGAAAAGAGAAAATATATCATGGAAAACATCAAGTAATTTCAAAATAATTCAAAAGAGTTGAGTTACTTACCTTGAAGTCGAAGCTCGTCAAAGCCCAATTCGCCTTTTCACCTTTAGAAGTTCTTGATTCATCCTTGGGTGCCTTCCTTTTCTTTGGCCTCTTCCTCCGTTCAAGTTCATTGTTCATTTTAGATTTATGTTTAATGAACTTATTAAGAGTTAGTGTTCGAAGTTCAAGTTCATCATTGTCCTCATCACTTGAGTCATCGCTCAAGTGGTATTCAATTGTCCGGAGTTTCAAATCCTTCCTATTCTTTGGAAGGTGGTTCAAGTGTTTATTGTGTTCATCATGTGCATTGCGCACCATTTCATATGTCATCAACGAGCCGATAAGTTCTTCAAGTGGAAAAATATTTAAATCTTTTGTTTCTTGTATTGCCGTAACTTTTGATTCCCAAATTTTAGAAAGTGATCGTAAAACTTTACTAACAAGTTCAAAATTTGAGAAACATTTGCCAAGAGTTTGTAAACCATTGACGACATCCGTAAAACGGGTGTACATGTCAACAATGGTTTCGCTCGGCTTCATTTGAAAAAGCTCGAAATCATGCATTAAAATGTTAACTTTCGAGTCTTTGACTCTACTAGTTCCCTCGTGTGTGATTTCAAGTGTTCGCCAAATATCAAAAGCCGTTTCGCACGTAGAAATCCGATTGAACTCATTTTTGTCTAAAGCGCAAAATAAGGCATTCATAGCCTTTGCGTTTAAAGAAAACATCTTCTTCTCCAAATCATTCCAATGGTTCATTGGGAGAGAAGACATTTCATATCCATTTTCGACTATGTGCCATAAATTCAAATCCAAAGAAAGTAAGAAAACTCTCATTCGAGTTTTCCAACAAGTGTAGTCCGATCCGTTAAACAACGGTGGACGAACAACCGATAAGCCCTCTTGAAAGCCATAAAGAGCCATTTCTATTTGGGTGTTAAACCAAAGTAGAAAACCGTGGCTCTGATACCAATTGTTAGGATCGGAGCAGCACTAAGAGGGGGGGGTGAATTAGTGCAGCGGATTAAAACTTCGGTTTTTAAAAAATCTTTCGTATGATAAGAGCGGAACTTGACAAGCTTAATCTTGAAAGCGTATTCTTAAATATGCGCAGCAAAAGTAATAAGGAACTAAAGCATATAAGAAGGTTTGCAATAATGTAAATAGCAATAATGAAATGCAAACCAAGGATCACGCCGATTTTAGAGTGGTTCGGTCAAATGACCTACTCCACTTGCGAGGCCCCTCTTCGATGAGGCTCCCACCTTCCACTAGCAAGTCTCTTGAAATGGAAGGGTAAATACCCCTCTTACAACTCTTTACAAGCAGTTCACTCTCTTACAGATTTTCGAGAAGAGATGAGGTGAACACTAGCAAATTGAAAAGAAGACAAGCTAACACTTTTCTAAGACCTTTCTCTCAAACTCTTGCTGCTCAAAAAGTTATGATCTTAGCTGAGATTTGAGGGGTATTTATAGGCCTCAAGAGGATTCAAATTTGGGCTCCAAAATTCAAATCCTCTTTGGGTTCCCGATGCTGGCGGTGCCACTGCCCAGCCAAGCGGTGCCACCGCCCAACGTTCGGGTGCTGGACGGTGCAATCGCCCAGCCAAGGAGGTGTCACCGCCCAGCACTCGGGTGCTGGGCGGTGCCACCGCCTACAGTGTTTTCAGCCCACTATAGTGTTTTCAGCCTACAGTGTTATAGGCCCCTACTTGGGCTATAGGATTAATACCTAATCCTAACCCTAATTAACATGCTAACTACGAATTTTAAAGACATTATATAAGCTATTACAAAGTCCATAAGTCAAGACTTCTTCTGGCGAGCTTTCGGCGAACTTTCGGCGGTCTTCCAATAAACTCTCGGAAACCATTCTGCGGACTCCCGGCAAGCTCTTAAACTTCACGATTTGATCTTGGCGAGTTCCAACGAGCTTCTTCGGCAAGCTCCGATCTTTCTCGACAAACTCTGCGAACTTCCCACGAACCTTCCGGCGAGCTTCCAAAAAACCCTTCGGTAAGCTCCCTACTCATTCTCGGCTAGTTCCGGCAGCGTTCCCGACGATCCTTCGGACTTCCGTCGAACTCTTGAACTCCCAATGAATTCTTTGTGCTTGACTCCGCACTTTGTTTCGCTTTATGTCTTCATCGTTATCGTAGTTAATCCTGCACATGCAAGCCAAAACTCTACTCTGATCTAGACAGTTATTACAACGCGAATCGACATTCCGTTGCCCGGCACGTCATTGGTTGGCGTTTCGTCCGATTCTTCAGCGCATCGTCCTCTCTTGCGGCTTGTTGCCCAATCGGCGGTTGACCTCCGCAACCCCGATATCCTTGGTGCAATTCCGCTCTCCTTAACCTGATGCCCGACGTCTGAAGCCTTCTGCCGTCCAATATCCTGACGTGATCTCCTCCGGCGCAACGTCAATTCCTCCTGCGTTAACTGTCTAATTCTAATCGAGTAGACCTGCATCACTCAAAATGCAGTTTAAATTATAAACATATATCAGGTGGTTTCATCATCAAAATACGAGATTCAACAGAAAGAAGTTGGTTCGAAAGAACGAGCAACGGACAAGTCCCGAAGTCTTGCGAAAAGGGAAGCTTTACAAGCAATTCGACGAACACCCTGTGTGCACAAGAGAAAAGAGGGAGAGGGAGAAAAACAAGGCTTTCAAGGGTGAACGAACAGCTGCAAGCCCACAAACAGCCGCTCACCTGGTCCCGGGCGCAAAGACAAGTTCCCGTAAAGGTCACGTGCGAACTTGCGAAAGAGATCTCACCGCCCGGTATATAACCGAAGCCCCATCCAGCCATGTGCCACCCGGGGGGTTCCTAGGGTCTAAGATGGCTGACATTTTGGTGAGCGGAGGCAGTTCTCCGCTCACCTCCCGCGGCACGCGAAAACGGAGCTGTTTTGGGCTGTTTTGGGGTTGTTTTGCTCGGTTCGGTGAGCGGTCGCTTTGCAACACTGCAGCTTGTTCGAACTTACATATTTGCAAGCAAAATGACCCAAAACTAAGAGAAAACATGCTGCCAAGCAGCTGTACATGTAGGTGTGAGCGACGAATGGTTCGTTGAACGGAGTTGTTGCGGGTGCGCGACGACCGTTCGTGACAGTTGGGCGGTTAAATACTTGCTTTGGATTATGTTTTTAGGTATGTCGTTCACATGTAATTAGGGTTAGGATTAAGGGATAAATCTATACCTTGGTTAGGGGCCAATTGGGCCCACAAGTAACTTAGTTTGGGTTGGACGTAAAGCCCAACCAGAAACTTGTAAGACCAGGCGGTGGCACAGCCAGACTAGGCGGTGGCACCGCCCAACACCCGAGACCAGGCGGTGGCACAGCCACCAACAGGCGGTAGCACCGCTAGACTAGGTGGTGGCACCGCCCAGCACCCGAGACATGGCGATGGCACAACCACCAACAGGTGGTGGCATCGCTAGTACATCTGCCTGACATGACTTTGACAGGCGGTGGCACCGCCACCGACAAGCGATGGCACCGCCAGTCTCGGAAACCCAAGAGGAATTCATCTTTGGAGCCCAAATTTGAATCCTCTCGGGGCCTATAAATGCCCCTCTATTCTCAGCTGAGAAAACACCCTTTTTGCAAAGCAATAGTTTGGGTTAAGAGCTTTAGAATAGTCTTAGCAAGTCTTGCTTTTCATATTGCTTAAGTGTTCACCTCCTCCCATCTTGTTGAAAAGAATTGTAAGAGTGTGAACCACTTGTAAAGGTTGTAAGAGGGGTATTAATCCTTCCCCTACAAGAGATTTGCTAGTGGAAGTTGGGAGTCTCTTCGAAGAAGGCTTCGTAAGTGGATGTAGGTCATTTTGGCCGAACCACTTTAAAAACTGCTGCATCATCTGGTTTGCATCCTACTATTGCCATTTACATACTGCAAACTTCTCTACTTAGTCACTACGCTTCCATATGTTTCTAAGTTATCAAGCGTCTAAAATCGGTTTCCATTGACATTGCTTTTTATCGTACGGAAGATTTTTCCAAAACCGTAGTTTTAATCCGCTGCACTAATTCACCCCCCCTCTTAGTGCCACTCCGATCCTAACAATTGGTATCAGAGCGAGGTTCACTCTCATATTTGGTTTAAAACCCAAGAGAGATGGCTTACTCCGGCATGCATGAGGGACATTCTATCACACGTCCACCTATGTTTAATGGGTCGGATTACACATATTGGAAGACCCGAATGAGGATCTTCCTCATTTCCATGGATTTTGAGCCTTGGACTATTGTCGAAAATAGATTTCAAAAATCTTCTCTTCCGATGAGCGAATGGAATAAATCGGAGAAGAAGGTTTTTGCTTTAAACGCAAAGGCTATGAATGCCTTGTTTTGTGCACTAGACAAAAATGAGTTTAATCGTGTTTCAATTTGTGATTCGGCTTTTGATATTTGGAGAACTCTTGAAGTCACTCATGAAGGCACTAGCCGAGTGAAAGAGTCCAAAATCAACATCGTTGTGCACTCTTATGAACTTTTCCGAATGAAACCAAGTGAGTCCATCGGAGACATGTACATCCGTTTCACGGATGTCATCAATGGACTCAAAGCTCTTGGTAAAGATTTTTCTAACTTTGAACTAGTAAATAAAATCTTAAGATCGATTCCTAGAAGTTGGGATCCAAAAGTTACGGCCATTGAAGAGGCCAAGGACCTCAAAACATTCCCTCTTGAAGAACTTATTGGGTCTCTAATGACCTATGAAATGACGCGACAAGATCATGATGAACTCGAGAACCCCCTTCCAAAGAACAGGAAGGATATGGCACTCACATCACAAGAAGATCACTTGAAAGGAACATCAAGTGATGAGGACAGTGAAAATGACATTGCACTCTTGACTCAAAAATTCAAAAAAATTTTAAGAAAGAACAAATTTAAGAACAACACCAAAAACAGACTTGAACATAAAAAGGATCAAGTGATATGCTATGAATGCAAGAAGCCAGGGCATTTCAAAAATGAATGCCCCCAAGCCAAGAAGAAGCAACCAAAGAAGAAGAAAGCTCTAAAGGCAACTTGGGATGACTCAAGTGATTCGGAAAGTGAAGAAGCTAGCAACAAAGAGGAGGCAAACTTCGCACTAATGGCTTTAGGAGAAGAGGTATGCGATTTACTTAATGAAGATTTATCTTTTGAAGAACTCTCTATCGCTTTTCATGAATTATTTGATGAGTGTAGAACTATTAGTAAAATGTTAAGTATCTTAAAGAAAGAGCATGTTTTACTACAAAATAAGTTTGATAGTCTTCAAACCCCTCCATGCTCTAAATGTGAATATTTAGAAGCAATAAAAAATGAAAATTTGGTTCTTAAAGAAACCTTAAACAAGTTTAAGGTTGGTAGCAAAGGATTAGATATGATCCTTGCAAACAAGGGTCACGTCGCAAATAGAAGTGGAATTGGATTTGTAAAAGGATTACATCAAAATCCTACCACTTTCATAAAAGGACCTACATTACATGTTTCATCTTATATGAAATGCAACTTTTGTTGCAAATCCGGACATATTGCCTACAAATGTCCATTTAGGAAAATTAGTTCGCAAAAATTAATATGGGTTCCTAAAGGAACTATAAATAATTCAATAATAAATAACAAAGCTAGTGGATCAATTTTTGAGGCACCCAAAATCAAATGGGTACCTAAAAATCATCCTCTTTTGTAGATAAACCCACAAGCTAGGAGCAAGAGATGGTATCTCGATAGTGGATGCTCAAGACATATGACTGGAGATCCATCTCATTTCTCTACGCTCACTAGCAAAGAAGAAGGATACGTCACCTTCGGAGACAACAACAAAGGCAAAATCATTGGCAAGGGAACTATTGGTAACAAATTAAGTTTTTCTATTAATGATGTTTTACTAGTTGATGGATTGAAACATAATCTCTTGAGTATTAGTCAACTTTGCGATAAAGGTTATATCGTTAGATTCGAATCAAATGTGTGTGTTATCGAAAAACCAAACAATAACAAGACTATGATTGCATTAAAACAAAATAATGTCTACACCATCAACCGTGATGAACTAAGTAATGAAATGTGCCTCTCCACTCTAAATGATGATGCTTGGCTTTGGCATAGGAGATTAAGCCATACAAGCATGAAACTAATATCTAAGATCTCATCTAGAGAATTAGTACGAGGATTCCAAATATGAAGTTTACTAAGGACAAAGTATGCGATGCATGTCAACTAGGGAAACAAATAAAAACTAGTTTCAAACCAAAAAATCAAATTAGCACCACTATACCACTACAATTGATCCATTTGGACTTATTTGGACCAATTGACACAACAAGTCTAGGAGGAAGCAAATATGCTTTTGTAATTGTGGATGACTATACTAGGTACACTTGGACCTATTTCTTAGTCTATAAAAGTGATTGTTTCAAGTGCTTCTCAAAATTTTGTAAACTCACTCAGAATAAAAAGGGCTTCATGATTACATCAATTCGGAGTAATCACGGTGGTGAATTTCAAAACCGTGACTTCCAAAATCTTTGTGAAATTAATGGATACAATCACAACTTCTCCACTCCAAGAAATCCTCAACAAAATGGAGTAGTTGAAAGAAAAAATAGAAACCTATAAGAAATGGCAAGAACTATGTTGAATGAACATAGTCTACCCAAGTATTTTTGGGCTGAAGCCGTAAATACGGCTTGCTACATCATGAATAGGGTTCTAATAATACCATCTTCATCAAAAACCCCCTATGAATTATGGAATAACAAAAAACCAAATATTTCTTATTTTAAAGTTTTCGGTTGCAAATGCTTCATTTTGAATGAAAAGAATGCCTTAGGAAAATTTGATACTAAATCCGATGAAGGCATCTTTCTTGGTTACTCCTTTGTTTCTAAGGCTTTTCGTGTTTTTAACAAAAGAACCTTAGTTATAGAAGAGTCTATTCATGTAGTTTTTAATGAAATTTTTTACTTAAAGAAAAATGATTTTGATGATGATCTTAGTTTTGATAATTTGAATTTAAATGAACCCCCTCCTCCAAATAGCAACTTGGATGCATCTTCTTCCGAAATTTCCTTACACAAGGAATGGAAGTATGTGGATGCTCATCCAAAGGAGCTAATTATAAGAGATACATCAAAAGGGGTTCAAACTCGCTCTTCTTTCAAGAATTTTTGTGCCAACGCCGCCTTCCTTTCTCAAATCGAACCAAAATGCATTGACGAGGCCTTAAAAGATGATTTTTGGGTCATTGCAATGCAAGAAGAATTGAACCAATTTGAGAGGAATGAGGTATGGAAGCTTGTTCCTAGACCTAGTGACCATTTAGTCATTGGTACTAAATGGGTCTTTAGAAACAAGCAAGACGAATGCGGTATCGTGGTTAGAAACAAGGCTAGATTAGTAGCCAAAGGTTTTAACCAAGAAGAAGGTATCGACTACGAAGAAACCTTCGCTCCTGTGGCAAGATTAGAAGCCATTAGGATGCTCCTTGCCTATGCTAGTAGTAATAACTTTAAACTATTTCAAATGGATGTCAAAAGTGCCTTCTTAAACGGTTTTATTTCCGAAGAAGTATATGTTGAACAACCTCCCGGATTTGAAAACACTCTTCTTCCCAATTATGTATTCAAATTGACTAATGCTCTCTATGGCTTAAACAAGCTCCTAGAGCTTGGTATGAAAGGCTTAGCTCCTTTCTTATTTTAAATAATTTTACCAAAGGCAAGGTTGATACTACATTGTTTATCAAACACTTTGAAAATAATTTTCTTATTGTACAAATTTATGTTGACGATATTATTTTTGGTTCTTCGGATGAATCACTATGTGAATCATTTGCCAAATGTATGAGTCATGAATTTGAAATGAGTTTAATGGGTGAATTAACCTTCTTTCTAGGAATACAAATTAAACAACTTAGTAATGATATATTTCTTAACCAATCTAAATACACTCTAGAATTGTTAAAACGATTTAATATGAATAATTCAAAAACGTTAAACACCTCTATGAGTACTTCGACTAAGATAGATATGGATGAAAACAGTGAAAATTTTGATAAAAAAACATATAGGGGAATGATAGGTAGTCTACTCTACCTTACCACGACTAGACCGGACATCATGTTTAGTGTAAAACTTTGCACTAGATTTCAATCTAATCCTAAACTATCTCATCTTAAGAGTGTTAAAAGAATATTTAAATATCTTAAAGGAACTCCAAATTTAGGTTTGTGGTATCCAAAATCTGATAAATTCGATTTAATAGCTTATGCAGATACCGATTTTGGCGGATGCAGGATAGATAGAAAAAGTACATCTGGAACATGCCAATTTTTAGGATATGCACTAGTTTCTTGGACTTCCAAGAAACAAAATTCAGTTGCACTATCTACAACGGAAGCTGAATACATTGCTGCAAGTGCATGCTGTGCACAAGTTGTTTGGATGAAAAATACATTAGAAGACTATGGAATTCATTTGAAAAATATTCCCATAAAATGTGATAATACAAGTGTCATATGTCTTACCAAAAATCCAATTCAGCACTCTAGAACTAAGCATATAGATATTAGACATCATTTCATACGCGATCATGTTCTTAACAATAATGCCGTTCTAGAATTTATTAATACAAAGCATCAATTAGCAGATATTTTTACAAAAGCCTTCAATGAAGACCAATTTGAATTTATTAGAAGAGAATTAGGCATGTTAAATTGTCCCTTAAAGTAAGTCGTTTGAATGTATTTTACGAAGAATGTCTCATCCTTGTTCCGTTCTTTTGTGGATTTGATTTCATCCTCTTCTTTCGATTGCAAATGATATATTAAAGTATAACTCAATATCTCAACCCTTTCTTGAGTCAAATAATTCTGGAAATCAAGAAGGGGGAAGAAAAATTTTCTTTCCTTCTTCCGTGGCAAGCTAGTGGTGGCACCGCCAGAATCAGCGGTAGCACCGCCTGAGCGCTCGGGCGCCAGGCGGTGGCACCGCCCGAAAGCCCCTTTATAACCCGAGGCATTAGGGCCGGCGGTGACACCGCCTCCAACCCATAAGGAATCGCCTCTACCTCTCCCACAACCTCTCCAAAGCTTCATTCCAGCATTTAGAAGCCTTGGAAAGTGATTATTGTTGATCCAAGCTCTCCATCTTCTAAGAGATTCTCTATAAGGTAAAATCTGAAAATTTTCCTCTCTTCTCATTAGTTTATCTACTCCTTACAGTTTCATCTATCATATCTAGATAATGGCTCCTAAAAGATCAAAAGGGAAAAGGGTTGAAGGAGATTCATATGACCAAGAGCTTTTTAGATCCAAAGAAGTAGCTCTTAGGTTTCCAAACTTCAAAACTAGATGTATCCATAAGGGTAAACACGTTGATCTCAATGAACTAGGACACCTAGAACCTATTAGGTGGTTTGCACATCTAGATGCCCTACCTCTGTTACAAATAAATGAACCAGTCTATCCTAGATTAGTCAGGCTATTTTATGCAAACCTATATGTGGATAATGATAGCCTAAGCACTTACCTACTAGGAACATAAATTAGAATTTTTGATAGCACTATTTGTGAACTAATTGGAATCACTGAAAAAGATAGGGGCTGTTATTTTAGAGGTAAATGGGATGTCAACACAATTGGAGCAACTTACTCCGAAGCCGTCGAAACTATTTTTGCAAACCCTGACCTCGGTATAATACCCAAGAGTTGTGAGCACCTATTGCCTTTTAACTCTAAAATCCTTCATCATATCATAACTAGCATACTATTCCCTAAGCAATTTCATCTTGATGAAATGAGTCAAATAGAAATAAGCACCATGTATTGGATTATGACCGGTCAACATAACTGTATTGGATACTCAATTCGGCAACACATGCAAGATATTATAGCTAAAGACACTATGTTGCCATATGGAGGGTTAATCACTCGATTCCTACTTACCCATGACATTTGTATCCCACCCGATGAAGAAACAATTCAAAGTGATCGGTATAACATTATCAATAGAAATCTGCTGAAAAGACTTAGGTGCACATTTAACAACGGTATATGGGTTAAGCAACTAAGAAGGACTGATCTAATTCCCCCACCAGTAGAACACCCCGAAACACCAATTCTTATGGGAAATGAATCTCCTCCTCCTAGTCCCTTTGACATAGCACCTTCGGCTCTTGTTTCATCCTCTGAAGAACTCATTATGGCAGAATTGAATCAGATCAAATCACAGCAAGAACAAATTCAAATCCAGCAAATTGAAATTTTGAAGGAACTACGACAAATGAATCAAAAAATAGATGTCATATATCAGCACTGTGGCTTACCTCCTAAAGATTAATCGATGTAGTTTCTTGTTCTGCTCTGATTACTCTTCATGTGAAGTTTGAAGTCCATCATCATCTAATGAACAAAAACATAACCTTTGTTTAAGATGTATTGTTAAATTCTGGATGTTTTGCTTGCGACATTAATTTTGAATGATGAATTTCGTATGATTAATCTTTATGCTGACTTCTTTTGATCACAAACTATGTACTTCAAGTCTCATCTCCTTCTCTTTTTCTTTATTGTTGATGACAAAGGGGGACAAGTGATGACTTGCATGACTTATATGAATTGCAAATGTTTGTCTTATATGCCTTGCTTGTCTTATTCTTTGAGTATATCGCAAGATTGGTTAATCATATCATATCATGAAATTTATCGTGAAAATCTTTATCTCTCATCAAAGTAAAAATTATCTCTTATCATTTGACTTGTAAATGATTTTCAATAGCTGCAAATTATGAGAAATACGAAGGTTCGTATTTGCTCTTACTTAATAAGACAATGAAAAGTTAAACATTAAAACTTATCAATTTATGCTTGAATTCAATAGGATGGAATTCAAGTGGTTTTATCTTCTCACAATATGGCATATAGATAGGGGGAGTTATGTTTAACTCCGTCATCAATTGATTGTCATCATCAAAAAGGGGGAGATTGTTGATTCTCGGATTTTGATGATGAAATCAATTGATGGGTTAATTGATCTAATCCATATTATTGAAGTTAAGTGTGCAGGATTTACTACAATAGTCTAAAAACATAAAGCAAGAATACCGAAATCAAGTTCAATGGACGTTTGAGAGTCCGAAGATTCGTCGGAGATGCTGTCGGAACCAACCAAGAGAAATCAGAGACTTGTCGGAACTTTTGGAAGTCTGCCGAAGAGATCGTTGGAGGTTCGCAGAGATCACCAAGAAGGCTCGGCTACTCGTTGAACTCGTCACAAGATCGGGAGCCTGTTGGGAGTCCGCTGGAAGAAACTAGAGGGCGTATTGGAAGTCCACTGGAAGAACGCGGGAAAGCTCGCCGAAAGAAAACTTGACGTTAGGCGGTTAAATACTTGCTTAGGATTATGTTTTTAGGTATGTCGTTCACATGTAATTAGGGTTAGGATTAAGGGATAATTCTATACCTTGGTTAGGGGCCAATTGGGCCCACAAGTAACTTAGTTTGGGTTGGACATAAAGCCCAACTAGAAACTTGTAAGACCAGGCGGTGGCACAGCCAGACTAGGCGGTGGCACCGCCCAGCACCCGAGACCAGGCGGTGGCACAGCCACCAACAGGCGGTAGCACCGCCAGACTAGGTGGTGGCATCGCCCAACACTTGAGACCAGGCGGTGGCACAGCCACCAACAGGCGGTGGCACCGCCAGTACATCTGCTTGACATGACTTTGACAAGCGGTGGCACCGCCACCGACAGGCGGTGGCACCGCCAGTCTCGGAAACCCAAGAGGAATTCATCTTTGGAGTCCAAATTTGAATCCTCTTGGGGCCTATAAATACCTCTCTATTCTCAGCTGAGAAAACACCCTTTTTGCAAAGCAATAGTTTGGGTTAAGAGCTTTAGAATAGTCTTAGCAAGTCTTGCTTTTCATATTGCTTAAGTGTTCACCTCCTCCCATCTTGTTGAAAAGAATTGTAAGTGTGTGAACCACTTCAAAAGGTTGTAAGAGGGGTATTAATCCTTCCCCTACAAGAGATTTGCTAGTGGAAGTTGGGAGCCTCTTCGAAGAAGGCTTCGCAAGTGGATGTAGGTCATTTTGGCCGAACCACTTTAAAAACTGCTGCGTCCTCTGGTTTGCATCCTACTCTTGCCATTTACATACTGCAAACTTCTCTACTTAGTCACTACGCTTCCATACGTTTCTAAGTTATTAAGCGTCTAAAATCGGTTTCCATTGACATTGCTTTTTATCGTACGGAAGGTTTTTCCAAAACCGTAGTTTTAATCCGCTACACTAATTCACCCCCCCTCTTAGTGCCACTCTGATCCTAACAAGTTCCCCCATTAGGCTCATTTCAAATTCTAGACTCATGTTTTTGGCAAATGATTCAAGGATTCATTTGTAGAACCAAAAATAATATCATCAACATAAATTTGAACAATAAGAAAATCACTTTCAAAATTTTTAATAAACAATGTAGTATTGACCTTGCCTTTAGAAAAATTATTATGAAATAGAAATGAGCTAAGTCTCTCATACCAAGCCCTTGGGGCTTATTTTAATCCATAGAGAGCTTTAGTCAATTCAAACACATGATTAGGAAAATTATCATTCTCAAATCTAGGAGGTTGTTCAACATAAACTTCTTTGGAGATAGAGCCATTAAGAAAAGCACTTTTAACATCCATTTAAAATAACTTAAAATTATTACTACTAGCCTAGGCAAGGAGCATCCTTTAAGCTTCTAATCAAGCCACAAGAGGTAGGTTTCTTCATAATCGATACCTTATTCTTGGTTGAAATCTTTGGCCAGTAATCTAGCCTTGTTTCGAACCATGAAACCAAATTCATCATGCTTGTTTCTAAAGACCCATTTAGTACCAATAACTAAATGGTTATTTGGTCTAGGAACAAGCTTCCACACTTTATTTCTCTCAAATTGATTCAATTCTTCTTACATTGCGATGACCAATGAATCATCTTTCATGGCTTTGTCAATATATTTAGGTTAAATTTAGGAGAGAAAAGCAGTGTTGGCACAAAAATTCTTAAGAAAAGAATGAGTTTGAACCCCTTTCGATGTGTCTCCTATAATTAGCTCCTTAGGATGAGCATCTATATACTTTCATTCCTTTGGTAAAGAAGATTCAGAAGAAGATGCATCCAAGTTGCTAGATGGAGAAAAGGATTCATTTAAATTCAAAGTATCAAATTTAAGATCATCATCAAAATTATTTTTCTTAACTTCAAAAATTTCATTAAAAATAACATGAATAGATTCTTCTATAACTAAAGTTCTTTTATTGAAGATTTGAAAAGCCTATGAAATAGAAGAATAACCAAGAAAAGTTCCCTCATCGGATTTTGCATCAAACTTTCCTAAGGTATCATTTTCATTCAAAATAAAATATTTACACCCGAAAACTTTAAAGTATGAAACATTGGGGCTTTTGTTGTTCCACAACTCATAAAGTGTTTTGGAAAGTAATGGTCTTAATAGAACTCTATTCATAACATAATATGTCATATTTACGGCTTCGGCCCAAAAATATTTGAGTAGGCTATGTTTATTTAACATGGTTCTAGTCATTTCTTGTAAGTTTCTATTCTTTCTTTCTATTACTCCATTTTGTTGAGGATTTCTTAGAGTAAAAAAATTATGGTTGTATCTATTAGATTCATAAAATTCTTGAAAATCATGGTTTTGAAACTTACCACCATGATCACTTCGAATTAACAAAATCATAAGACCTTTTTCATTTTGAACAAATTTACAAAACTTAGAGAAATACCTAAAGCAATCATTTTTATGTGCTAAGAAGTAAGTCCAAGTATATCTACTATAATCATCAATAATAATAAAGGCATATTTGCTACCTCCTAGGCTTGATGTAGTAGTTGGTCCAAACAAGTCCATATGGATCAATTACAACGATCTAGAGGTCCTTATTTGATTCTTTGGTTTAAAACTACCTTTTATTTGTTTTCCAAGTTAACATGAATCATACATATTGTCTTTGTTAGGATCAAGAGCACTAAGAGGGAGGGGTGAATTAGTGCAGCGAAAATCTTTCTGCGATTAAAACGAAAGCTGCGTTCGTTCGATAAAAACGATTTCGATGTAAAATCCGATTCTAAGATTAATTTAACTTAAGATTGAGCGAGATGACGTTAAAGTAAATCTATGAAGGCAGTTTGTAGTTTATGATGGAAATCAGAATGCAAGCGCAAACTGAAATGCGACGTTCGTACGATAAAACCGGTTTACGTTTAAATGATGATTATGAAGATACTGAACTTTGAGATACGTTTTATAAATGAGCATAAGGCAGTTTACAGTTATGATTGAAATCAAAACATAAACGTAAACTAAAATATGATGATTGTACAAAAAAGCTGATTTACGTCTAAACGCAGATTCGGAAAGCTCTGAACATAGAAACTCGTTCGTAAAAACGCAGAAGGCAGTAAGCTATTGAGGAGGTTTGCAGGAAAGATAAAATGCTCAAAAGTAAATGCAAACTGAGATTTAGAGTGGTTCGGTCAATCTTGACCTACTCCACTTTTGGCTTCCTCCACCAACGAGGTCACCGACGTCAACTAGAGGCCTTCCTTCAATAGGCGAAGGCCAACCACCCTTTTACAGTTTCACTCCTTTTGACAGGCTTAGGAGACAACCCTTACAGAAATTTCTCTCCTCTCTTTACAACTCAGAACTTGCAAGAAAAGAGGGAGGAGAACTTTTGGCCTTTACAACAATTTTGAGCTCTAAGAATCACAGAAAAAGATCAAGATTTCGGTGTATGTCTGTTCCCTTTCAGTGCTGAATGGGTGGGGTATTTATAGGCCCCAACCTATTTCAAATTTGGAGCTCAAAACTATCAAATCCTGGAATTCCGGGATCAGGTGATTACACCTCCTGACTAGAGCGGTTGCACCGCCTAGCAGAGCTCGAAGACTAAGCCCAGGCGGTTGCACCTCCTATCAGGGGCAGTTGCACTGCCTCAGTCTAGCTCGGAGACTGAGCCCAGGCGGTTGCACCTCCTGCCAGAGCTCGAAGACCGAGCTCAGGCGGTGCTACCTCTCTGTGAGGGGAGGTTGCACCGCCCAGTCTCGCTCGGAGACTGAGCCCAGGCGGTGCCACCTCCTGGCTGGGGCGGTTGCACCGCCCAGTCTCCCTGGGAGACTTATCCCAGGCGGTGCTACATCCTGGCTTGGGCGGTTGCACCGCCCAGTGCAATCAGGGTCCGAATGGGTAGATCCATTCGGCCCAACTTGGGTTTTTCAGGGGCCCAATTGCCCCAAGACTATGTCAATGGGATCACCTCCCATTTCCAGCTTAATCAATGTGCTAACTACGATTAATCCTAAGACAATTTCTGCAACTTGCTCCGGTGCGTCAATCGCTTCTTCCGACGAGTTTCTGGCGAACTTCCGTCGATCATCCGATGAACCCTCGGTGATTCTCCTACGGACTTCCGGCAAACTCCTGGACTTGCGACGATCCACTTGGCGTGTTCCGACGAGCTTCATTTGGCAAGCTTATGGACTTCGCGGATCTGTTCCCGCAAAACCTCCGACGACAGTCCGAACTTCCGTCGAACTCTCGAACTCCCAACGTGATCATTGTCTTGACTCCGGCGCAACTCCTACTGCATGTCTTTCTTCCATCGTAGTTAATCCTGGACACTTAAAACAAAACTTCCATCGAGACAATTAATCCTAAGCAATTAACCAAGTTGTCCGGCATGTCATTGGTCCCTCGACGCTTCGTCTGATTCTTCGGCACATCGTCCTCTCCTGTAGCCTATTGCCCAATCGGCTAGTTGACTTCGCAACTCTGATATCCTTGGCACAATACCCGCCCTTCTTGGCCCGATGCCCGAGTCCACGGCCCGAAGCCTTCTGTCGATACGTCGACCGATCCACCGGCCCGACGTCCAATCTTCTGACATGTTCCTTCGGCACAACATGATTTTCCTGTTTTAATTATCTCATCCTGATCGAAGCATCTTGCGTCACTCAAAACGCAGATTAAATCATAAACATATATCAAGTAGTTTCATCATCAAAATACGAGATTCAATAATCTCCCCCTTTTTGATGATGACAACCAATTGATGACGGAGTTAAACTTAACTCCCGGAGTTTAAACAAACTCCCCCTATCAATATGCCATATTGATAAAACCTTGAATTCAAACTGAATTCAAGTCATTGCAATATTCATCATGAATACTTGCAACTCATCATCATGAAATTATGCATAACATGTCATGTCATCAACATACTTCTCCCCCTTTATCATCAACAAAAAGAAGAAGTACCACAATCAAGTGTTTGTGATATTGGTTCAACTCATTGCATGAAAAACATAATATTAAGTTTTATCATCATGCAAGTTTGCTATTATCAAATATCAACATGAAAAATTGCGATGTAAGCTTTTGATATCATAACGCAAACATTTCAAGTGTTTATCAATTGTAGCATTTCATCACATGGTAAGATATCAATGCGTAAAATTACGATGCAAGTTCTTGACATCTTAACACATGATGCAGACATGGCATAATGCAAATTTGGCAATCATAGCATCAGTGTTCATAGCATCAATTCATATATTTCTCCCCCTTTGTCGTCAACAAAAAGGAGAACGATATAAGCAAATTTTAAATATAAGTGTGATGCCATAAGCAGGTTCATGTCATTTTTCAACAAAAAGTGATAAGATCCTAAATATTCAAACATTTCAAGGAAAACATGACATGGAGATAGCTTTGAAAACTTCTTCCATTTTATTTGTTATTTTCTTTTTGCATGACGGAGGAAAGCTATTTCTGAGCTTACTCGAATGAAGTTAAAATCGATAAGATATTAAAGCACGCTTCATTTTTATAAGTATCAAGATATGTATCAAATCCTTGTACGTAAAAATGACTTCCTTTTTCAAGAAGGAATTTATAAGCAGGAATCATTTCATCAAATCCATTTCTCAAAACAAAATATTGTTCACATGATAAGTGTATAAGAGATGTATTTGCTGATTGATTCCATATGTCAAAAATTAATGATATGAGTTAAACTTAATATGACATATGCTTATAAAGTCTGGAAGAGGATAATTCGAAAATCCAATTGTTAGGATGCCAATAGTTAAGAGAATCCGAAAATGAAATTAACACTTTCATGCATTCGGACAAGGTTGTGCTATTGATTTTCAAATACAATCATGAAGATAAGACATGCTCATCATCATGATAGTACGATAGCAAATTTACAATATACAAACTAGCAAAAAATTTTAACATTTTAAGACACGAAAGCTAGCAATTTTCTCTTTGAGATATGCACATTAGCAACTCTTTCTCCCCCTATGTCATTGGGAAAGAGAAGGGAAGACCCTTTACAATAATTTCTAAATCATGACAAGGGAAGGTTTCAATCTTATTTATACATCATTATATTTTCAAATTCGAACATGCACAATTTCAAAAACCTTATATTTCATTCATGCATGATACTGAATAAATCGATCAATATTATGAGCATATCATACATGATACTTAAATTTTTAACTATTTATCAACATTTTAATCATGATACCAAACATTCATCATTTAGAATATTCATGACATTAAATCAACATACATCATTTTAGTAACAACTCATAGCATTTTAAATCATGATTTACATCATATACAATACATCACATCATAATTAAAAAGCTCAAGTATTGCATGCATCATTGCAAATCATAAATGCTTCATATCATGATGGTATCAATTTTGTCAAATTATATCTTACCATGCATGATCATAACTTTTCATTTATATACATCAAAACAAATTAATGAATATCTCATGTATTCATATCATCACATAAGGAATATCAAGAAGAGTTGGTAATGAGATTTACGAATCATGTAGACAAATTATGAATATTAAGAGACATATTATGATTCTTTTTAGGTAACTCAAATAGCAAAAAGAAAGAATCACAATAAGTTATTTTGATTTATAAAAAGAATTCTCAAGTTATAATTCTAAGAAATCACGATTCATTTCAATAAATTTCAATAAGAACACATCATCAAAATCTCAACATTACTTTCAAGAGATTCTAAATGGCATAGATAATTTTATTGATCTCTTAGTGAAAAAGTCAATACGGTAGAGAAAAATAAATTTTCAAGAAAAATACTTTTCTCTTTTTAGTTGTTTTAGTTCATATGATTTTATTTCATCTATGCCAAACATGTAGCATGTTTTAAAATCGAAAGTGCAAGTTTTATTACGACAAAGATCAATAAGGCACTTTCATTACCATGAAAATCGAAAATCGCAAGATTCATCATCCATAATTATAAAACCAATAAACACGATTTTTAAAATCTCATGCATAGAATAAAATCATGGTATCAAAACATCATTATATCATCAAGCATGATTTCATAAAATCATTTTGTTTGTTTATCATAAAATATGTATTTTTCATGATTATTTTCAAAATTACTAGCATGATCATAAATTTTGCATTTTCATCATATATATATATATATATTTTAACATGTAATTTTCAAGAAAATTAATTCTATATTAAAAAGAAAATGTATTATGAAGAGCATCATGTAATTTCGAAATAATTCAAGAGAGTTGAGTTACTTACCTTGTAGTCGAGGCCCGTCAAAGCCTAATTTGTCGTTTCACCTTTAGAAGTTCTTGATTCATCCTTGGTTGCCTTCCTCTTCTTTGGCCTCTTCCTTCGTTCAAGTTCATCATCTATTTTAGATTTTTGTTTAATAAATTTATTAAGATTTAGTGTTCGAAGTTCAAGTTCATCATTGTCCTCATCACTTGAGTCATCGCTCAAGTGGCATTCATTTGTCCGGAGTTCCAAATCCTTCCTGTTCTTTGGAAGGTGATTGTGTTCAACATGTTCATCATGTGCATTGTGCACCATTTCATATGTCATCAACGAACCAATTAGTTCTTCAAATGGTAAGTTGTTTAGGTTTTTAGCTTCTTGTATTGCAGTTACTTTTGAATCCCACTTCTTAGAAAGAGAACGCAAAATCTTGTTTACGAGTTCAAAATCCGAAAAATATTTTCCAAGAGCTCTTAAACTATTGATGACATCCGTGAAACGGGTGTACATGTCGCCTATAGTCTCGCTTGGTTGCATTTGAAAAAGCTCAAAATCATGCAATAAAAAGTGAACTTTCGAGTCTTTGACTCTACTAGTTCAATCGTGCGTGATTTCAAGTGTTCGCGAAATGTCAAAAGCTGTTTCGCACGTAGAAATCCGATTGAATTCATTTTTGTCCAAAGTGCAAAATAAGGCATTTGCGTTTAAAGAAAAATACTTCTTCTCCAAATCCGACCATTCGTTCATCGATTTAGAGGGAAGTTGAAAACCGTTTTCAATGATATTCCATAAATCTAAATTCATAGAAATCAAGAAAACTCTCATTCGAGTTTTCCAATAAGTGTAGTCCAATCCGTTAAACAACGGTGAACGAAACACCGAAAAGCCCTCTTGAAAGCCATGAAGAGCCATTTCTCTCGGGTGTAAATCCGAAATGAGAAAAACCGAGCTCTGATACCAATTATTAGGATCAAGAGCACTAAGAGGGGGGGGAGGGTGAATTAGTGCAGTGGAAATCTTTCTGCGATTAAAACGAAAGCTGCGTTCGTTCGATAAAAATGATTTCGATGTAAAAGCCGATTCTAAGATTACTTTAACTTAAGATTGAGCGAGATGACGTTAAAGTAAATCTATGAAGGTAGTTTGCAGTTTATGATGGAAATCAGAATGCAAGCGCAAACTGAAATGCGACGTTCATACGATAAAACCGGTTTACGTCTAAATGCTGATTCTGAAGATACTGAACTTTGAGATACGTTTTATAAATGCGCATAAGGCAGTTTACAGTTATGATTGAAATCAAAACATAAACGTAAACTGAAATATGATGATCATACGGAAAAGCCGATTTACGTCTAAACGCAGATTCGGAAAGCTCGAAACTTAGAAACTCGTTCGTAAAAGCGCAGAAGGCAGTAAGCTATTGAGGAGGTTTGCAGTAAAGATAAAATGCTCAAAAGTAAATGCAAACCAAGATTTAGAGTGGTTCGGTCAATCTTGACCAACTCCACTTTTGGCTTCCTCCACCGACGTCAACTAGAGGCCTTCCTTCAATAGGTGAAGGCCAACCACCCTTTTATAGTTTCACTCCTTTTGACGGGCTTAGGAGACAACCCTTATAGAAATTTCTCTCCTCTCTTTACAACTCAAAACTTGGAAGAAAAGAGGGAGGAGAACTTTTGGCCTTTACAATAATTTTGAGCTCTAAGAATCACAGAAAAAAATGAAGATTTCGGTGTATGTCTGTTCCCTTTCAGTGCTGAATGGGTGGGGTATTTATAGGCCCCAACCTAGTTCAAATTTGGAGCTCAAAACTATCAAATCCCGGAATTCCGGGATCAGGCGGTTGCACCTCCTGACTAGAGCGGTTGCCCCGCCTGGCAGAGCTCGAAGACTGAGCCTTGGCGGTTGCACCTCCTGTCAGGGGCGGTTGCACTGCCTCAGTCTGGCTCGGAGACTGAGCTCAGGCGGTTGCACCTCCTGACTAAGGCGGTTGCACCTCCTGCCAGAGCTCGAAGACCGAGCTCAGGCGGTGCTACCTCTTTGTCAGGGGAGGTTGCACCGCCCAGTCTCGCTCGGAGACCGAGCCCAAGCGGTGCCACCTCCTGGCTAGGGCGGTTGCACCGCCTAGTCTCCCTGGGAGACTTAGCCCAGGCGGTGCTACCTCCTGGCTTGGGCAGTTGCACTGCCCAATGCAATCAGGGTCCGAATGGGTAGATCCATTCGGCCCAACTTGGGTTTTTCAGGGGCCCAATTGCCCCAAGACTAAGTCAATGGGATCACCTCCCATTTCCAACTTAATCAATGTGCTAACTACGATTAATCATAAGACAATTTCTGTAGCTTGCTCCGGTGCGTCAATCGCTTCTTCCGACGAGTTTCCGGCAAACTTCCGTCGATCATCCGATGAACCCTCGGTGATTCTCCTGCGGACTTCCGGCAAACTCCTGGACTTGCGACAATCCACTTGGCGAGTTCCTACGAGCTTCGTTTGGCAAGCTTATGGACTTCGCGGATCTATTCTCGTAGAACCTTCGACGACAGTCCGAACTTCCGTCGAACTCTCGAACTCCCAACATGATCATTGTCATGACTCCAGCGCAACTCCTGCTGCATGTCTTTCTTCCATCGTAGTTAATCCTACACACTTAAAACAAAACTTCGATCGAGACAATTAATCCTAAGCAATTAACCAAGTTGTCCGGCATGTCATTGGTCCCTCGACGCTTCGTTTGATTCTTCGGCGCATCGTCCTCTCCTGCAGCCTATTGCCCAATCGGCCAGTTGACTCTGCAACTCCGATATCCTTGGCACAATACCCGCCCTTCTTTGCCCAATGCCCGAGTCCACGGCCCGAAGCCATCTGTCGATACGTCGACCGATCCACCGGCCCGACGTCCAATCTTCTGACATGTTCCTTCGGCATAACATGATTTTCCTACTTTAATTGTCTCTTCCTGATCGAAGCATCCTGCGTCACTCAAAACACAAATTAAATCATAAATATATATCAAGTAGTTTCATCATCAAAATACGAGATTCAATAGTCTTTAACTAACTTAATGTGAAGAATTCTTCTCACAAGTTCTTTAGATGAGATTTGAAAAATTAGTTTTATGCTAGCATGACCTAATCTCCTATGCCAAAGCAAAGCATCGTCATTCAAGACCGAAAAATATATTTCATTGCAAAGATCATTAACATCAATAGTGTATATGTTATTTTATTTTAGTACAATCATAGATGTGTTTTTGTATGGTTTTTCAATAATGCAAGCTTTAAATTGAAATTTAACAATATATCCTTTATCATACAATTGACTAATGCTCAAGAGGTTATGCTTTAAGCCATCAACCAACAACACATCTTTAATAAAAAGGTTGGATTTGTTACCTACGATTCCTTTACTAATGATTTTACCCTTGTTGTTGTCTCCGAAGATGACATATCCTTCGTCTAGGCTAGTGAGCTTAGAGAATTAAGATGGATCTCTGGTCATATGCCTTAAGCATCCACTATCAAGATACCATCTCTTGCTCCTAGTTTGTGATGGTACATTTTTCTAGAAAGAGAATGATTTTTAGGTACCCATTTGACCTTGGGTGCCTCAAAAATCGATCTACATATCTTATCATATTGCATTAAGTCATTTCAGGTTCTTTTAGGAACCCAAATCAATCTATGTGGACTACATCTTTTAAGTGGATATTTATAGGTAATATGTCTGAGTTTGCAATAAAAGTTGTATTAGGTGTGAGGTGGAACATGTAAGGTCAGGCCTTTAACAAAGGTGGTTGGATTTTGGTGAGAGCTACTCACAAATCCGATTCCACTTCTCCTATGAATGCGACCCTTTTTCTAAGGTTTGCTACTCATGTTCAAAGATTTGCTCAAATTTTTCTAAGGTTCCTTTGAGTAACAAGTTTTCCTTTTTAAGTATTTCTAGTTATTCACATTTCGTACAAGGAGTTAAACTACTATTATGCTCAACCTTTAATTTATCCAAATCACTAACAAGAGAAGCATGCTCATTTTTTAATAATTTATATTTTTTACTAATTAATTTATATTCATTAAATAAGTCATAAAAATACTTAATAATTCATCAAAAGATAAATATGCATCAAATGAACTTGTTACCTCATCTCAAATGGCTATTAGTGCATAGTGAGCAACTTGCTTGGTGATGGTAGGCTCCTCTTCTTCGGATGTACTTGAGTTGTCTCATGTTGCTTTAAGAGCCTTCTTCTTCGATTGTCTCTTTTTGGTTAGGGGACATTCACTCATATAATTTCCCGGCTTCTTGCATTCGTAGTATATTACTTAATCTTTCTTGGGTTCAAATTTATTTTTATTATAATTTTTAAATTTATTTATTTTTATGAATTTTTTAAATTTCCTTGTTAAGAGTGCCAAGTCTTCATTAAGGTCCTCATCACTTGAGTTTTCTTTCAAGTGGTCATCTTGGATTTTTAGTGTCATATCCTTCCTGTTCTTTGGAAGGGTGTCCTCAAGCTCTTCATGAGCTTTACAAGTCATCTCATAGGTCATTAATGACCTAATTATTTCTTCAAGAGGAAAATTATTTAGGTCTTTGGCCTCTTGAATGACCGTGACTTTAGGGTCCCAACTCTTCGGAAAAGATCTTAAAATTTTATTAACAAGTTCAAAATCCAAGAAACCTTTATCAAGTCCTTTCAGACCATTAACGACATCCGTAAATCTGGTGTATATGTCTCCAATGGTCTCACTTGGTTTCATTCGAAATAACTCATAAATATGTACTAAAAGATTACTTTTTGACTCCTTCACTCTACTAGTGCCTAATGAGTCGCTTCGAGTATATACCTAATATCAAAAGGAGTTTCACAAATAGATATATGATTAAACTTGTTTTTGTCTAAGGCACAAAACAAGGCATTTATAGCCTTTGCGTTTAAAGCAAAAGTCTTCTTCTCTAACTCATTCCAATCGTTCATTGGAAGAGAAGACTTTTGAAAGTCATTTTCTATAATATTCTATAATTTAAAATCTATTGAAATTAGGAAGATCCTCATTTTAAGTCTTCCAATATGTGTAATCTGTCTCATTGAACATGGGTAGACGTGCAATTGAATGACCCTCTAGGTTGTTGGCAAATGTCATCTCTCTTGGGTTTAAAACCAAATGAGAGTGAATCTTGCTTTGATATCACTTGTTTGGATCAAGAGCGGCACTAAGAGGGGGGGTGAATTAGTGTAGTGGAAAACTTTTCCAATTTCAGAAAAATATTTGTTTTGATTAAAACTGATTTCGACGAAAATGATTTCGATTCAATCCGTTTAGGAGGGATCATGAACTTTAAAGCTTTCGTAAAAGTGCAAGAGAGGATTAAGGAGATTTGTATTAATATAAATTGCACAAATGAAAAGCAAACCATAATTTAGAGTGGTTCGATCAATGTGACCTACATCCACTTTCGGATTCCTTCTCCAATAAGGTCTCCGGTGTCCACTAAAGGCCTTCCTTCACTAGGCGAAGGCCAACCACCTTTTACAACTCTTTCTCTTTTTATCAGATTTAGGAGATAACCCTTACAAATCTCACTCCTCTTTCTTGGATGGTTACAAGGCTAAGAGATGAAGGAGGAGAACTCTTTTCTTTTACAACACTTTTAGACTCAAGAACTCAAGATTATGCCAATAGCTTTCATGCCCTTTCATATAAAAATGGGTGGGGTATTTATAGACCCTAATGGTTTTAAAAAATGGAGCCAAAAAGAATCTCATATCGGATTTTCAGGGTACTGGCGATACCACCACCATTATTAGGTGATACCACCGCTTGACACCTGACACTAGGCGGTACCATTGCTTGATAGAGCTCAGAGATCGAGCTCTGGAGGTACCACCGCCTGACAAGGGCAATACCACCATTGGCAGCATTAATTGCCAGCGGTACCATCGCCCAGACCACCTGGGGTACTGCTTTCCAAGCAGTGCCACCATCGGCCAGGAATTCAGCATCTTGGTTGGGCCTTGAATCCGGCCCAAACCAACCCAACTCCGAGCCTAGTTGGCCCCTAATAGAGTTGATGGGATTACCTCCCAAATCAACTGTAATTATCGTTCTAACTACGATTAAGGCAAGCATGGTCCAGTACGTCGATTTTTCACTCGGTGATCCTCCAGCGAACTTTTCGGCGAGTCTTCCGGCGAGCTTCCGGCGAACTCCCGACCAACTCTCGGCTAGTCTTCCGGTGTGCTTCCGACGATCCCGATGAGCTTTTGGCGAGTCCTTCAACATGCTTCCAATGATCTCATGATGAACTCTCGACGAGCTCCCGATATATCGTCCGAGTTCGACTCCGGCCCATCATCTGCTTTATGACTTACTGCTATCGTAGTTAATCCTACACACTTATCTCAACACAAAGATTAGATCAAATAATTTACCAATTGATTTCATCATCAAAATATGAGATTCAATAATGGGTTGGCTCCTACTTGGCCACATAGGTTGGGTCATGCCTAGTCACATGAAGTAGGTTGTACTTGGCCACATGGGTTAGGTTGTACATGACTACATAGGCTTATTCAATCTAGTTTGATAGATCAACTTAGCTCAAGTTATACCTCAATTAGACTCCTCTTATCAAATTAGATTTTAATATTTAAAATTATTAAAGAATGACTCAAATCTATTAATTAAAACATTAAATTCATGATCTTAAATTTAAAACAATTTCATTATAGAAATTCACACATAATCATTGAAAGATAGATATATCTAATTAAATAAATTAGAACTATTATGCTAATCCAAAAATAAAAAATTTAATAATTAAATCAATATTAAAATTCACTTAAGCTTAAGATATCAATATAAATCAAATAATCATTTTAACATCATAAAATAATTATTATTATTTACAAATCATGAAATTTTAAAATTAAAACATCATTATACATTATAAAATTTTAACAATCTCAACATCAAAATTTTAAAATATAAATCAAAGCTTGTTAAAAAAAAATGATCCTACCTTCCTTCGGTTATCCTTTCCTCGATATTATCTCCTCGGGAAGTTCTCTCTTCAATCCTCGCATTGTTAGGCTCGGTGAGGAATGAGAGAGAAGTAGTCCCTTTTGTATAGGAGAAGATGAGATCTCCTCGATAAGTAATAATTTATTTTTTTTTATTTTTTTTATTTTGCTTTCACTCACAAAGTGAGAAATATAATATTTATTTCTAATAGTTCACACATAAAAATAGAATGTAAACTATTTACTTCCTAAAAATTAAATCACTCATTAGGAAATAAATCAATTAATATTTTAATTGATTAGTAGAATTTCTAACTTATCCATATGATTAAGGAAACCAAATTTAATCATTTCCTTAACTATAGTACACAAATATATAATTTAATAATAAAGTAATACATCATTTTTAGTAATTAATTTATGTTAAGAAAAAAATTATCGGTGGTTATAGTTTGAGGCACCCAACTCAGGCATAGGCTTGACTGATTCGTTGAGGAGTTGCTTGAGCGATAACTATCCGAGCTGCATGACTCAAGCAAAGACTAAGCCTATTGTCTGAGGTACCTAACTTGGGCATAGGCTTGACTTATTCATTAAGGCGTTGCTCAAGCGATAACTGGCTGAGCTACATAACTTAGGTAAAGATCGAGCCGACTGTTTGAGGTACCCAACTTGGACACAGGCTTGACTGGTTCGTCGAGATGTTGCTCGAGCGATAATTGGTCGAGTTGTTTGACTCAAGCAAAGACTAGGCCCGTTGTCCAAGGTACCCAACTCGGGCATCCGCTTCACTGATTCGATAAGGCATTGCTCAAGTGATAACTGGCTAAGCGACATGACTCGGGCAAAGACTGGGCCTACTATCCGAGGTATCCAACTCGAGCACAAGCTTAATTGGTTTGGCGAGACGTTGCTCAAGGTGACTAGCCGAGCTATATGACTCGGGCAAAGATTAGGCCTATTGTCTGTGGTACCCAACTCGGGTATAGGCTTAATTGATTCGTTGAGGCGTTGCTTTAGCGATACTTGGCTGAGTTGCATGACTCAAGCAAAGATTAGGCACACTATCCGAGGTACCCAACTCGGGCATAAGCTTGATTGATTCACTAAGGGGGGGGGGGGGGGGGGGGGACACAAAGGACAAAGTTCGATGGGAAACTCCTTGCGACATGTCAAGTTATGGGTTTTGGCAGGAAACTCCTAATGATATGTGGGTTTTGACAGGGGCTTAGGGGCTGGCGAATCTGAGATGTGCCAGATTAAATGTTGTTATCATTCCTTACCTCGAGAAGTCCAAACATCACCTTGCAGCGGCGAGCTTCCTACTAGTCATAGGTGCCTTACAAGTCAAACATATGAGTGATGGCACGTGTAACATGATACACATTCTCTTTTTTATTATATTATTTGATATTTTATCACTTTATATTGCTTCTTGCATATATATATATATATATATGTATGTATATATATATATACATACATATATATATGTATGTATGTATATATATATATACATACATATATATATGTATGTATATATATATACATATAAATATGTATGTATATATACATATACATACATATATATATATATATATTTATATATATATATATATATATATATATATATACATATATATATATACATATATACATATAAATACATATATATATACGTATATATATATATACATATATATATACATGTATATGTATATATATATATGTATATATATATTGTGATGTTTATGGATCAGTGCGATGAGAATCAGATTATGATGAGATCACGATAATGAGAACGATTTACCTTTAAACATAGACCCTAAATAATCCTCGTCATAGATTACTCGAGAGAGATATCGAGATAACCGGACAGACTGGTGTGTTGTATATCCATCCTTATAATGGAGGTAGCTAGTCTCATAGCTGCTTGTGTAGGGACACTAGGGATACAGTACAAGTGCTCATTAGAGAATAAGTTCACTATTTGATCTTCTCATGGAATGCCGGATTGTTAATGATGCCTTATTGTCAAACAACGATTCCATTGTCCTAATGGTGTATCTGGTCCTCAAACTTGAGACACCAAGGATGTCCTGTATGAGTACTCCACTCTTTAATATAAAACTTATAGGCCTGGAAGTCCTAAATCTAGTACAATCAGTAATCGGGAGCGGTAGCTATCCTTAGGAGAACTATTAAGTGTCGATAGAGGATTATCCACTCTTAGTATCATGAGAGGAATATCCCATGTGTTCTTGCTTAGATAAATTCTTGGTTAGGGTCATTCAGATTGAGAGAGAAAGAGTTCTATGGGAGAATCTGATTAGAGTGAGATTTAGTAGAAATTGTATGAGCCTGACAATACCATACACAGTATACGGTCTCTCGAATATTAGATAGATAAAGGATTATAGATACATGGTAACTAAGGACAAACAGGTCCAATAAATTGGATTCCCTTGTATCGTCTAGGGATTGCAACATAGTAGCCTAGTATTGTTAGGATCACGAGCACACTAGGGGGGGGGGGGGGTGAATTAGTGTAGCGAAAAACTTTCGCTATTTCAAAAAACCTTATTTCGATTAAAGTTGATTCAACGAGAATGATCTCAACTCAATTCATTTCGGAAGAAATTTGAGCTTAAAGTCTTAAGTGAAAATGCAAGAGAAGACTAAAGTGATTTGCAGCAATATAAATCACATAAATGAAAAAACATAGATTTCATAAAGTCTTCGTAGAAAGCTGATCTCGAAAGATGTTTTATGTCAAAGTGAATATAAACATATTTAAAGCACAGTAAGGAGGAGAGACAATTTGCTATAAAGGAAAGATGTTCAAAGTAAATGCAAACCGAGATTTTAGAGTGGTTCGGTCAACGTGACCTACATCCACTATCAGCTTCCTCCTCCAATAAGGTTGTTGAATCTCGTATTTTGATGATGAAACCACTTGATATGTGTTTATAATTTAAACTGCATTTTGAGTGATGCAGGTCTACTCGATCAGGATTAGACAGTTAACGCAGGAGGAATTGACGTTGTGCCGGAGGAGATCACGTCAGGATATTGGACGGCAGAAGGCTTCGGATGTTGGGCATCGGGCCAAAGGAGAGCGAAATTGTGCAAAGGATATCGGGGTTGCGGAGGTCAACTGTCGATTGGGCAACAAGCCGCAAGAGAGGATGATGCGCTGAAGAATCGGACGAAGCGCCAACCAATGACGTGCCGGGCAACAGAATGTCAATTCGCGTTGTAATAACTGTCTAGATCGGAATAGAGTTTTGGCTTGCATGTGCAGGATTAACTACGATAACAATGAAGACATAAAGCGAAACAAAGTGCGGAGTCAAGCACGAAGGATTTGTTGGGAGTTCAAGAGTTCGACGGAAGTCCGAAGGATCGTCGGGAACACTATCGGAACTAGCCGAGAATGAGTAGGGAGCTTGCCGAAGGGTTTTTCGGAAGCTCGCCGGAAGGTTTGTGGGAAGTTCGCCAAGAAAGATCGGAGCTTGCTGAAGAAGCTCGTTGGAACTCGCCAAGATCAAATCGTGAAGTTTAAGAGCTTGCCGGGAGTCCGTAGAATGGTTTCCGAGAGTTTATCGGAAGACTGCCGAAAGTTCGCCGGAAAAAGTCTTGACTTATGGACTTTGTAATAGCTTATAAAATGTCTTTAAATTTGTAATTAGCATGTTAATTAGGGTTAGGATTAGGTATCAATCCTATAACCCAAGTAGGGGCCAAATGGGCCCGAGTTCAGACTAGTTTGGGCCAAGATTGAAGCCCAACTAGTGGGCTGAAAACACTGTAGGCGGTGGCACCGCCCAATGCCGAAGCTAGGGCGGTAGCACCTTTTGGGTTTGGCGGTGGCACCGCCAACACTGTGGTCGAAATCGATAGGCAAAGGGGCACCGCCACTAACAAGCGGTGGCACCGCCAGCATCGGGAACCCAAAGAGAATTCAAATTTTGGAGCCCAAATTCGAATCCTCTTGAGGCCTATAAATACCCCTCAAATCTCAGCTGAGATTACAACTTTTTGAGCAGCAATTGATTGAGAGAAAAGTCTTAGAAAGTCTTAGCAAGTCTAGTTTTCAATTTGCTAGAAAAGTTCTCCTCCTTTCTGTTGAATCTCATATTTTGATGATGAAACTACTTGATATATGTTTATGATTTAATTTGCGTCTTGAGTGACGCAGGGCGCTTCGATCAGGATGAGACAATTAAAGCAGGAAAATCATGTTGTGCCGAAGGAACATGTCAGAAGATTAGACGTCGGGCCGGTGGATCGGATCGACGATCGATCGACAGAAGGCTTCTTGGACTCGGACATCGCATCAGGCCAAGAAGAGCGGGTATTGTGCCAAAGGATATCGGAGTTATGGAGTCAACTGGCCGATTGGGCAATAGGTGCGGGGAGAGGACGATCTTGTAGAAAGAATCGACAAGCGTCGAGGGACCAATGACATGCTTGGGACAACTTGGTTAAATTGCTTAGGATTAATTGTCTCGATCGAAGTTTTGTTTTAATTGTGCAGGATTAACTATGATAACGATAAAGACATAAAGTTTAAACAAAGTGTCGGAGTCAAGCACGAAGGATTTGTTATGAAGTTCGAGAGTTCGAATGAAGTCTGAAGGTTCGTCGGGGAATGCTACCGAGCTTCGCCGAGAAAGATCGGAGCTTGCGAAGAAGCTCATTGGAACTTCGCTAAGATCAAATCGTGAAGTCTAGGAGCTTGCCGGGAGTCCCAGAATGGTTTCGAGAGTTCATGGGAAGACCGCCATGGGAAGTTTTTAGGAAGCTTCATGAGGAAGAAGTCTTGACTTCTTGGACTTTGTAATAGCTTAGAAAATATCTTTAAATTCATAGTTAGTACGTTAATTAGGGTTAGGATTAGGTGTTAATCCTATAACCCAAGTAGAGGCCAATTAGGCTCAAGTTCGGACTGGTTTGGGCCAAGTTTGGAGCCAAACCAAGTGAGCTGAAATAGTAAAAGAGGTGGCATCGCCAGGGTTGGAGGTAGCACCGCCCAGGCCATGTCTCCCAGCGAGACTAGGTGGTGCAACCGCCCCAGCCAAGAGGTGCAACCGCCAGGGCTCGATCTCCTGAAGGCGGGCGGTGCAACCTCCCTGTCAAGAGGTAGCATCGCTAGAGCTCAAGTTTCGAAGCTCGCCGCGCGGTGCAACCTCTCGAGTCGGCGGTGCAACCGCCTGAGCTCGATCTTCGAAGCTCGGGCAGAGAGGTGCAACCCGCTCACGGCAGAGGTGGCACCGCCCAGAGGCTCAGTCTTCGAGCTCTGCCAGGCGGTGCAACCTCTCCAGTCAGGAGGTGCAACCGCCTGATCCCGAAATTCCGGGATTTGATCGTTTTGAGCTCCAAATTTGAACTGGGTTGGGGCCTATAAATACCCCACCCATTCAGCACTGAAAGAACAGCACATACACTCGAAATCTTGCTGTCTTTCTGTGTTTCTTAGAGCTCAAAACTACTAGTTCTCCTCCTTCTATTCTTCAAGTCTGAATTGTAAAGAGAAGAGAGAAAACTCATGTAAGGGTTGTCTCCTGAGCCCGTCAAAAGGAGAGAAACTGTAAAAGGGCAGTTGGCCTTCGCCTATTGAAGGAAGGCCTCTAGTTGATGTCAGTGACCTCATCGGTGGAGGAAACCAAAAGTGGAGTAGGTCAAGACTGACCGAACCACTCTAAATCTCTGGTTTGCTTTTATTTTGAGCATTTTATCATTACTGCAAACCTCCTACATAGCTACTGCTCTCTGCGCTTTTACGAACAAGTTTCTAAGTTCTAATTTTTCCGAATCTGCATTCAGACGTAAAACGGTGTTTTCGTACGATCTTTACATCGCAGCTTACATTTACGTCTTGAGTCTGTTTATAACTGCAAACTGTCTTTTGTGCTTTTACGAACGAGTTTCTGTGCAGTTTACGTTTACGTCTTGATTCCGTTTAGACACAAACTACGCTTAGACGCAAACTGTGTTTAGAGGTAAACTGTGTTTGGACGCAAACTGCGTTTAGATGCAAACTGCGCTTAGACGCAAACTGTGTTTAGACGCAAACTGCGCTTAGACGCAAACTGTGTTTAGACGAAAACTGTGTTTAGACGCAAACTGCGCTTAGACGCAAACTATGTTTAGACGCAAACTGTGTTTAGACGCAAACTGCACTTAGACGCAATCTGTGCTTAGACGCAATCTGCGCTTAGATGCAAACTGCACTTAGACACAATCTGCATTTAGACGCAAACTGCATTTAGACACAAAACTGCATTTAGACGCAAACTATGTAAACTGCACTTAGATACAAACTGTGAATCGGCTTTTGCATCATAATAGATTTTATCGAACAAACGCACCTTTCGATTTTAATCGCTGTAAGATTTCCGCTGCACTAATTCACCCCCCCCCCCCTCTTAGTGCTCTCGATCCTAACACTTTCTTGCTGAAAATTTGTAAGAGGTTGAACTATTTGTAAATGGTTGTTAGAGGGGTATTTGCCCTTCCATTTCAAGAGATTTGCTAGTGGTGTTGGGAAATCATGGGGGCGACATCATATGCGCAGCGGAAGAACAAAAAAACAAAAATCCCCGATTCCCAAAAAGATGTTCATCGTCGTGCGAAGATTGGTGCGCAAAAATCTGCAAAACACAAAACTGCGTATAGAGATAGTGTTACCTAGGAAGATCGTATATCCCTGTTTCCTTGCAGATCCTTAGGAGAGGGTGAAGGAGGTCAAGCGTCCTCCTCTCTAGCGGTGATCCACACACATGGGGTTGCGGACGACCCTCCTCAAAAAAACTCTAGGCCTCGAGGTGGAGAGGGAGAGGAGAATAGGAAAGGCAAGCAAAGACTCTAGCCTATGAGGATGTGAATCCCTCCTATTTATAGAGATCCCGTGTCAAAACCCTAATGGGTCCTTCCCTAGTGGGTATTGGATCTGCATCCAATAAGACAAAGGGCTCTCAGGTGGGATATCTCATATCAGAACCTCTACTCATCGCAATGCCTACCATATGTGTGTGACCCTCTAGGCCCAATATCGAGCTGGACGTGGAGTCATACCGTCGAACTCCTTCTAACTTCGGGTGAATTATTATCTCTGTAATAATTCACTCGACTCATCGATTCTACGGACGGCGTTACTAGGCCACTACTGCTGTAATCCCCGACGATACTGGGGAATCCAATCCATTGGACCTGTCGTCCTCAGTTACCATGTACCTATAGTCCCTCATCCATCTAATATCCCCAGACCCAGATATATCGAGCATGGTGTTGTCGGACCCATACGGTTTCTACTCAGTCTCGCTCTAATCGGATTCTCTGGGAGAACTCTTTCTCTCTCAACCCGAATGACCCCCGGCCGGGGATTTGTGTCGAGCAAGAACACATGGGATATTCCTCTTATGACGCCGGAGAGTGGATGATCCTCTATCGACACTCAATAGCCCTCGTAGAAGGTCGACTACCACTCCCAATGACCCAGTTTGTATTAGATCCGGGACAGCCAAAACCTATAAGTTCGGTATCAAAGAGTGGAGCACTCATACAGACATCCTTAGTGTCTCAAGTCTAAGGACCGAGATACACCACTAGGACTACGGAATCGTTGTCGACAATAAGGCATCATCAACCATACAAGCATTCCGTAAAGCGGATCAATTAGTGAACTCATTCTCCAATGAGCACTGCATGTATCCCTAGTGTCCCTACACGAAAGCAAAGCTATAAGACCAGTGTTGCATCCATCATATGGACGGGTATACAAACACACCGGTCTATCCGGTTATCACGATGTCCCTCTCGAAAGTAACCTATGACCGGGATTATTTAGGATATGTGTTTAAAGGTGAATCGATCTCATTATCGTGATCTCATCACGATCCGATTCCCATTGCACAAATCCAAGGACATCACAATATATATATGCATTTATGCAATAGTTATATAGTGATATACGCCAAAATATAATAAGCAAAAAGATTTTGTATCAAGTCACACGTGCCATCACTCACGTGATTGGCTTGATGGGCACCTATGACTAGCAATCTCCCACTTGACCTAAAGCCAATCACCTATGTGTCTGATCCCCATCGGACCCCCGGACGCTTCAAAGACAAAATGAGACAACGACTTTGTCGATTGGATCTGCAATGTTATCTTCGGATGGAACTCTTTTCCATCGCTACATCTCCTCAAGTTACGATTTTTCTTATAAGTTTGGAACCTCCTCGTAACACTTCCGATGAGACCGGGTTCCCTTATTTGAGTAATGACCCCATAGTTGTCACAATATAAGGAAGTTGACTTGTCGCTATCTGTATCGACTCCCAAATCTGTGCTGAACTTCTTCACCCGGACTCTCTCTTTTTGCTGCATCGATGCAGCAATGTACTCCGCCCCTGTGGGTCGAAAGTCAAGAAGTGGTATCTTGCTTGGAACTCTTCCAAACACATTGCTCCTCCATTCAAGGTGTACACATATCCTGAATTCGACTTGCTATCATCGACATCGACTGAAAACTTGAGTCGATGTAGCCTTCAACCTTAAAGGCTATTACCTCCATATACTAGTAAAAGATCCTTAGTCCTTCTCAAGTACTTAAGGATACACTTTCTTGCTTTCGGTGTTTCTAAGCACGGATCCGCTGATACCGCTCGTGACACTCGAGAGCATGCGCTATATCAGGCCTAGTACATAGCATGACATACATGATAGACCCTATTGCTGAGGCATAAGGTATCATATCCATGTTCGCCCTTTCTTCTGAAGTCTTTGGGGACATATTCATAGAAAGCGATATCCCATGTCTCATTGGTATGAGACCTCTCTTTGAATTTTCCATGCCAAACCTTTTGACAATAGTTTCTATGTACCTGGACTGGGACAAGCCAAGCATCCTCTTGGATCTATCTCTATAGATTCTAATCGAAGATATAAGATGCTTCCCTAAGTCCTTCATGGAGAAGTGTCTAGATAACCAAGCCTTTTATGTGGATGACATTCCTATGTCATTCCCAATGATGAGGATGCCATCCACATATAACACAAAAAAAAGGTGATAAGCCCCACTTACCTTTTCTGTATACACAAGGCTCATCTTCGTTTTAACGAAGTCATAAGATCTGATTGCCTCATCAAATCTTATGTTCCAACTTGGGAAGCTTGCTTTAGTCCATAAATGGATCTAAGCAACCTACACACCATATCTGGGCAGTTCTTGGACACGAATCCCTCAGGTTGCATCATATACACCTCCTCCTCGAGGTTCCCGTTGAGGAATGCGGTTTTCACATCCATCTGCCATATCTCATAATCATAGTGTGCTGCAATAGCCAATAGAATTCTGATGGATTTTAGCATTGCGACGAGTGAGAAAGTTTCGTCGTAGTCAACACCTTGCCTTTGACGATACCCCTTAGCCACTAGCCTTCCTTTATAGGTCTCTACCTTTCCATCTACTCTGATCTTTTTCTTAAAGATCCACTTGCAACCGACGGGTACAATACCTTTGGGCGCATCAACTAGGTTCCAAACCTTATTGGAGTACATAGAATCCATCTTAGAATTCATGGCTTCTTTCCACTTCCCGGAGTCTATACTCATAATAGCCTCCTCGTAGGTCTGAGGATCAATATCCTCTACATCCTCTGCTCTAATATGTCCCACATATCTCTCAGGAGGATGGGATACTCTATTAGACCTGCGTAAAGTTGATACTTGTGTATTAGGTACCTAAAACAGATTTCGGGTCAGAGTGGTGCTTGAGCTTGGTTCTCCAACCTCGCTCAATTCTATCATTCTCCCACTGTCTCCGTCATGAATGTGTTCCTTCTCAAGGAACACTGCTCTCTTAGCTACAAAGACCTTTTGGTCCTCGAGATGATAGAAATAATACCCACAAGTTTCCTTGGGGTATCCTACAAATTTGCATCGCTCTGTCCTTAATTCTAACTTATCGGGGTTGTGTCTTCTAACATGGGCAGGGCAGCCCCAGATCTTAATAACCTTAAGATCAGGCTTCTTCCCTTTCCATATCTCATATGGTGTAGACACTACTGACTTAGTTGGAACTCTGTTCAGAAGAATGTAAGCTGCGGTTTCTAGGGCATATCCCCTAATGAGATGGGTAGGTCAGTGAAACTCATCATGGACCGTACCATATCTAATAATGTACGATTTCTCCTTTCGAGAGACACCATTGAGCTGAGGTGTATAAGGAGGTGTCCATTGGGATAATATCCCATGGTCCTTGAGGAATTGAGTAAACTCTATACTTTAAGTATTCACCTCCTCGATCCGATCAAGAGTTTTGATACTCTTTCGGTCCGGTTCTCCACCTCATTCTTATACTCTCTGAATTTCTCAAAGGCCTGGACTTGTACTTCATTAAGTACACATATCCATACCTTGAGAAATCATCAGTAAATGTAATGAAGTAAGAGTAACCTCCAATGACATGAGTTGACATGGGTCCACATACATCACTATGTATGAGTTCCAACAACTCATTGGCTCTCTCCAGTTCTACTAAATGGAGATTTGGTGGTTTTCCACGAATGCAAGGCTCACAAGTTGTATATGACACATAGTCGAATGGATCTAGATATCCATCATTTAGCAACTTTTGAATCCTTCTTTCATGGATGTGACCTAGCCTACAATGCCACAGGTATGCACTGTTCAACTCATCTCGTTTCTTTTTGGACACATTTACATTCATGATATGTGGAGTGGTGTTTAACATAAATAAACCATTATGCAATGTTCCTTTCGTGATGATCTTATCATCTAATAATATCGAACAACCATTGTTCTCAAAAACAAATTTATATCCACTAACTGTTAAACATGAAATGGAGATAATGTTTTTGATAATAGAAGGAACAAAATAACATGCATCTAATGCAATAAAAGCTCCACTAGGCAGATGTAGGGCGACCTCGCCAACAGCTAATACAGCAACTTTTTCTCCATTACCCATCTTGAGGTCCATCTCGCCTCTCTGTAGTCTCCTAGGTCTTGCCAGAACCTGCAACGAATTGCATATATGATAAGCACTACCGGTATCCAATACCCATGTGTTATCATAAGAGTCTGACAAATGGAGACTGATCATGAACGTACTTGAAGCTTCATCAAGCTTTTGTTTCGCCCTTTCTGCAAGGTACTCTTTGCAGTTTCTCTTCCAATGCCCATCTTTACCACAGTGGAAGCACTGGCCTTTGTCCTTTGCTTTGGGTCTTTCTTAGCAACCTTTGCTTTACCTTTTGTTTGCCCTTGCCCTTTCCCTACTTAAGGGACTTTTCTACTTTCCTTTTCTTTTCCGGTCTCACCAGTGTAAAGAACCGGCTTCTCTTTCTTAATAGTATTCTCTGCCTCCCTCAACATATTGAGGAGCTGGGAGAGTCACCTCAAGCTTGTTCATATTAAAATTCATTATGAACTGTGAAAAGGAATCTGGTAGGGATGAAGCACAATGTCTGAGACAAGTTATCCTCTAGGACCATTCCTAGAGACCTGTGAGTTTCTCTATCCACTCAATCATCTTTAGGACATGGTTCTGAACCGGTGTCCCCTCGGTCATCCTAGCGTGGAAAAGGCTCTTGGATATCTCATATCGTTGAGTCCTTCCCTGTTCCTCAAACAATTTTAGGACATGTATGAGAATGGATCGGCATCCATCTTTTCATGTTGTCTCAGAATTGTCATAGAGCCCAACATATAGCACTAAGCAAGAGTGGAGTCATCAATGTACTTCACGAAGCGGCGATCTCATCCTCGCTTGCCCTTCTTCAGGCGTAGGCATCACTGTATCAAGAACGCATACCCGATTTTCTCCGATGTGAGGACAATTCTCAAGTTACGGAGCAAATCCGTATAATTTGGACCAAGTAAAGGCGGTTGACATCAAGTATGCCACGTAAAGGGATTTGAAAACGACATTTTTTCGAAAATAAAGATGTAGCGTAAAATGAATAACATGCAGATTTTGCAAGAAATAAACTATCAAGATATGGACTTCTATCTTAATATGCTCCCACTATTTTACTAACGAAGTCACGCGACACCCTCAAAAGACGTGAAACGGAAGTCTCCACAGAGACTTCTAGTGGGGAACATGATCCAATCGGCGTCTTTAGAGTAACCTCGAGGGACTCGACCAATCACACTAAGCCTAAAAAAGGTAGGCAACTCTTTCCGATCACAACTCCTTGTGATTCCCGCCCCTTCGGCCTCCGAATCACCATGGCCTCGAGGGACTCGACCAACCATGATGCTCGGTTAAGTCAACACCTTCGTTACAAGATGAGTCCGATTTGATGATATACCCTCGAGGGACTCGACCAAGCATACCATGTCCTCAGTCACCGGTGACATCTCTATGTCGTAAAAGCAAGATGGCTTAATCGCGATATAGGTGAGTCTCGAGGGACTCGACCAACTCAACCTATACCAGAATGGGTTCCTACCAAAACGATGGAAGGCCACGTGGGTCAATCTAATTGCCTCACGTTTACCGAACTTAATATTATCGAGAGATGTTTCTATAATTTGGTCACCTAATATGACATGTCACACATATACATATTTAATATATATCTACATCGCATGCAAATATATATACATATCTAGTATGTGTATAAGCAATCACATCGATGATCATGGACCACGAGCCTAATATGATTAGGCCGAGCGATAGGCCTAATCACTCACATTAAGATCTATGTTTGCAACGGTGCATCTCCATGCCCTTGTGATTGTCCATCTCGTCCTCGTTTGCCTGTCGACATCTTGATGCATCTCCATGCATCGTGAACGTCCGTCTCGTGGGTCCTGCTATCGTGATCCACGCTCCCTTCACGCCTCCTCATGTGATTACAACTTAATCATAGGCACGCAGGCAGGCGGCAATAAACGAGAAATATAATGGAGGTTCGTAGACCTCAATAATAATAATCACAAGTACACACATCACAAGGTACATGATCATCCGTCACACATCATACATCACATGTATAAATAATCATCATCATGTAGGACTACTAGATAATAATAAAAAATAATAATCAACTAAACCTTTTAATTAATTAATATTTTTTCTGAAATCAGGGGACATGTAGGGAATTTCTCAATTCCGAAGGGTATTTTCGTAATTTGGACAAAAGATAGAAACTAGAATTTCTCAAATTCACAGGGGCAAAACTGTCCTTTGCCCAAAACCCTAATTCCCTCTACTGTTGCCGCCGCCACCCCCGCACCCTACATGACAAGCGGGCGAGGGCAACCGCGCCCTCGCCTGGCGGCACTACCGGCATTGGCGACGATCAGTCACTGGGTGGGGCCTCGCCGGTAGGGCGGGCCTCCGCGAGGGCGGTGCTGTCCCGCCAGGAGGTCGCCCTGGGGGGTTTTCGCCCGTGGAGGGGGGCCGGTGGCGCGGCTGCCCCCACGGCGGTGTCGCTCCTTTCTTGGCAGCGGCGCGTGACCCTGGGCGCTTTGTTCTTGGCTGCCAGCCCCGCCGGCAACAAGCTCTGCTGCAAGCAGACCCACGGGCCGGGTGCGGAGCTGGCATTCAGCATCTTGGCCCGCGGTGCTGTAAAGAAGGTTTTGCCGCTTCTAGTGGTGGTGCTCTGTGATGCGGTCGAGGGCAGCAGAATTTGCCCTTAGGTTAAACGAGGCGTCAACGATTTTGACGTCAATATTCTTCCTAAACACAACACACGAAGTTCAAAAACCAATCATTCGACGAACAACCTGGCTCGATACCAATCGTTGGGAAATCATGGGGGCGACATCATATACGCAGCGGAAGAACAAGAAAAACAAAATCCCCCGATTCCAAAAAAAAGATGTTAAAATTGGCCGTATGCGAAGATTGGTGCAAAACATCTGCAAAACACAAAACTGCGATAGAGATTGTGTTACCTAGGGGAGATCGTATATCCCTATTTCCTTGCGGATCCTTAGGAGAGGGTGAAGGAGGTCAAGCGTCCTCCTCTCTAGTGGTGATCCACATTTGCCGGGGTTGCGGCGACCCTCCTCTCAAAAAACTCGTGCCTCGAGGTGGGAGGGAGAGGAGAATACGAAAGGCAAGCAAAGACTCCAGCCAATGAGGTCGTGAATCCCTCCTATTTATAGAGATCCCGTGTCAAACCCTAATGGGTCCTTCCCTAGTGGGTATTGGGATGCATCCAACAAGACAAGGGCTTTGGGATATCTCATATCCGAACCTCTACTCATCATAATGCCTACAATGTGTGTGACCCTCTAGGCCCAATATCGAGTGGCCGTGAGTCATACCTATCGAGAACTCCTTCTAACTCGGTGAATTATTATCTACGTAATAATTCCTTTCGACTCATCGACTTCTGGGGACGTGCTTAGCCCACGCCGTAGTCCCCGGCGTCTGGGGAATCAATCCATTGGACTTTTAATGCGTCCTCGGATTACCATGTACCTTTAGTCCCTCATCCATCTAATATCCCGAGAGTATATCGAGCATGGTGTTTGGGAGACCATACGGTTTCTACTCGTCTCGCTCTCTAATCGGTTTCTCAGGAGAACTCTTTTCTCTCTCAAGAATGATGACCCGAGGGATTTGTGCGAGCAAGAACACATGGGATATTCCTCTTATGGCGGCGAGAGTGGATGATCCTCTATCGACACTCAATAGCCCTCGTAAGTGTCGAGCTACCACTCCCAATGACCAGCTATACTAGATCACGGGACAGCCAAACCTATAAGTCGGTATCAAAGAGTGGAGCACTCATCAAAGGACATCCTTGGTGTCTCAAGTCCAAGGACCAGATACACCACTAGGACTCTGAATCGGTTTGTCGACAATAAGGCATCATCAACCATCCAACATTTTAGTAAGCGGATCAATCGGTGAACTCATTCTCCAATGAGCTTTTTGTCTTTGTATCCCTAGTGTCCCTGACGGCGACTATGAGACCATTTTGCATCCATCATATGGGCGGGTATCTGACACACCGGTCTATCCAGGTTATCATGATGTCCCTCACGATGTCTATCTCGGTCATAGGTTTTTTCGAGAGGACATCGTGATAACCTGATAGACCGGTGTTTGTATACCCGTCCATATGATGGAATAAATGGTCTCATAGGCGCCGTCGTAGGGACACTAGGGATAAAAAACAGGTGCTCATTGGAGAATGAGTTCTTTGATTGATCCGCCACGGAATGCCGGATGGTTGATGATGCCTTAATGTCGACAATGATTCCGTAGTCCTAGTGGTGTATCTCGGTCCTTAGACTTGAGACACCAAGGATGTCCTGTATGAGTGCTCCACTCTTTGATACCGGACTTATAGGTTTGGCTGTCCTAGATCTAGTACGCCTGGTCATTGGGAGTGGTAGTCGACCTTACGAGGGCTATTGAGTGTCGATAGAGGATCATCCACTCGGCGCCATGAGAGGAATATCCCATGTGTTCTTGCTCTCAGACAAATCCCTCAGCCGTGGTCATTCGGGTGAGAGAGAAAGAGTTCTCCGGGAGAATCCGATTAGAGCGAGACTCGAGTAGAAACCATATGGGTCCGACAACACCATGCTCGATATACGGCCTCTCGGGATATTAGATGGATGAGGGACTATAGGTACATGGTAATCGATGGAGGGTCCAATGGATTGGATTCCCCTCAGATCGTCGGGGACTGCCAAGAGTGGCCTAGTACGGCCCAGAAGTCGATGAGTCAAGTGAATTATTACAGAGATAATAATTCACCGAAAGTTAGAAGGAGTTCTAACGGGTATGACTCACAGCCACTCGATATTGGGCCTAGAGAGTCACACACATATGGTAGGCATTGCGATGAGTAGAGGTTCTGGATATGAGATATCCGACCGGAGCCCTTGTCTTATTGGATGCGATCCAATACCCACTAGGGAAGGACCCATTAGGGGTTTGACACGGGATCTCTATAAATTGGAGGATTCACATCCTCATAGGCTAGAGTCTTTGCTTGCCATTCCTATTCTCCTCTCCCTCTCCACCCTCGAGGCCCTGAGTTTTGAGGAGGGTCGTGGCAACCCTCGGCTTGTGTGGATCACCGCCAGAGAGGAGGGACGCTTGACCTCCTTCACCCTCTCCTAAGGATCTGCAAGGAAACAGGGGATATACGATCTCCCCAGGTAACAAAATCTCTATACGCCAGCTTTGTGTTTTTATGGATTTTTCGCGACCATTCTTCTTCGCGACGACGACGAACATCCTTTTGGGAATCGGGGATTTTTGTTGTCTTGTTCTTCCATTGCCATATGATGTCGCCCCATGATTTCCCAACGGTGGTATCGAGAGCCGGGTTGTTCGCGGCGAATGATTGGTTTTGAACCGCGCGGTGTTGTGTTTAGGAAGAATATTGACGTCAAAATCGCTGACGAAAGCGCAGGAAGGGCAACAATAGTTGCTGCCGATCCAGATGTTCGCACCACCGGCAGCGAAGAAAGAAATACAAGCACCACAACGGGCACGGCGCAAGATGCTAGTTGCCATGCCAAAGAGAGTCGGCGGGCGGTCTGTTTGCAACAGTTTTTGGGCGCGGGCCTGGTAGCCCCATGGTAGAGGCGCCATCACGATCACCGACCGGGTCGAGGCGCCATGCCATGGCCACGGCGGCCGAGGCATCGAGGGGCGGGCGCCGGGCCGCCCGCTTCCCATCGGCAAAAAACCCCAGAGGCGTCGCCGCCGAGGCAGCACCGCCTGGCGTTACCTCGGCGGGCAGAACCACCATGGAGGGCGGCGGCGCCGGGCGCCACCGCGGCAATGCCCAATGGGCGCAGTGCGAAACAGTGCAGCCAGGGCACCCCTCGCCCGCCAACCCGCCGCCAGGGTGGTGGCGGCGGCAGCAGCAGATTGAATTAGGGTTTTGGGCAAAAGGACAGTTTTGCCCTTGTGAATTTGAGAAATTCCAGTTTCTGTCTTTTGTCCAAATTACGAAAATACCCTTAGGAATTGAGAAATTCCCTACATGTCCCTGATTTCAGAAAAATATTAATTAATTAAAAGGTTTAGTTGATTATTATTTTTATTATTATCTAGTAGTCTTACATGATGATGATTATTTATACATGTGATGTATGATGTGTGATGATGATCATGGACCGCAGGGTGATGTGTACTTGTGATTATTATTATTGAGGTCTGCGAACCTCCATTATATTTCTCGTTTATTGTCGGGCCTCGCGTGCCTATGATTAAGTTGTAATCACATGAGGAGGCGAAGGGAGCGTGGATGCGATAGCGGGACCCACGAGATCGGACGATCGTGATGCATGGAGATGCATCAAGATGTCGACGGAACCGACGAGGACGAGATGGACGATCACAGGGCATGGGAGATGCGTTGCACACATAGATCTTGATGTGAGTGATTAGGCCTCATCGCTCGGGCCTAATCATATTAGGTTGTGGTCCATGATCATCTGATGTGATTGCTTATACACATACTAGATATGTATATATATTTGCATGCGATGTAGATATATATTAAATATGTATATGTGTGACATGTCATATTAGGAGACCAAATTATAGAAACATCTCTCGATAATATTAAGTCGGTAAACGTGAGGCAATTAGATTGACCCATATGGCCTTCCATCGTTATGAGTAGGAACCGATTCCCGGTGTTGGTTGAGTTGGTCGAGTCCCTCGAGACTCACCTATATCGCGATTCGCTATCTTGCTTATGACATAGAGATGTCACCGGTGACCTGAGGACATGGTATACTTGGTCGAGTTCCTCGAGGGTATATCATCAAATCAAACTCATCTTGTAACGAAGGTGTTGACTTAACCGAGCATCATGGTTGGTCGAGTCCCTCGAGGCCATGGTGATTCGGGGGCCGAACAGGACGGGAATCACAAGTAGTTGTGATCGGCAAGAGTAGCCTACCTTTTAGGCTTAGTGTGATTGGTCGAGTCCCTCGAGGTTACACTAAGACGCCGATTGATCCCGATCCCCACTAGAAGTCTCTTTGGAGCCTTCCGTTTCACGCGGCCGAGGGTGTCGCGGACTCGTTAGTAAAATAGTGGGAGCATATTACGATAGAAGTCCATATCTTGATAGTTTATTTCTTGCAAAATCTGCATGTTATTCATTTTCGCTACATCTTTATTTTTTCAGAAAATATCGCCAAATCCCTTTACGTGGCATACTTGATGTCAACCGCCTTCATTGGTCCAAATTATACCTAATTGGCTCCGTAACTTGAGAATTGTTCTCACAGCAGAGAAAATCGCGGTAACGCCCTGATACAGTGATGCCTACGCCCAAGAAGGGGCAAGCGAGGATGAGATCGCCGCCACGGAAGTACATTGATGACTCCACTCTTGCTCAGGTGCTATATGTTGGGCTCTATGACTCGAGTTATAGAGACAACATGAAAAAGATGGATGATCCATTCTCCTACATGTCTAAAAAATTGTTTGAGGAATAGGGAAGGACTCAACGATATGAGATATCCAAGAGCCTTTTCCGTGCTAGGATGACTGAGGGGACACCGGTTCAGAACCATGTCCTAAAGATGATTGAGTGGATAGAGAAACTCACAGGTCTCGGAATGGTCCTAGAGGATAACTTGTGTGTGGACATTGTGCTTCAGTCCCTACCAGATTCCTTTTCACAGTTCATAATGAATTTTAATATGAATAAGCTTGAGGTGACTCTCCCAGAGCTCCTCAATATGTTGAGGGAGGCAGAGAGTACTATTAAGAAAGAGAAGCCGTTCTCTACAACCGGTGAGACCAGAAAGAAAAGGAAAGCGAAAGGTCCCTTGAGAAGGAAAAAGGCAAGGGCAAACAAGGTAAAGCAAAGGTTGCTAAGAAAGACCAAAGAAAGGACAAAGGCCAGTGCTTCCACTGTGGTAAAGATGGGCATTGGAAGAGAAACTGCAAATAGTACCTTGCAGAAAAAGGGCGAAACAAAAGCTTGAAGAAGCTTCAGTGTACATTCATGATCGGGCCTCCATTTGTCGAGACTCTTATGATAACACATGGGTATTGGATATCGGTAGTGCTTATCATATACGCAATTGTTTGCAAGGTTCGGCAAGGCCTAGGGAGACTACAGAGAGGCTTAGATGGACCTCAAGATGGGTAATGGAGCAAAAGTTGTTTGTATTAGCTGCTCAATGCGCAGGTCACCCTACATCTGCCTAGTGGAGCTTTTTTTATTACATTAAATACATGTTATTTTGTTCCTTCTATTATCAAATACATTATCTCCATTTCATGTTTAACAGTTAGTGGATATAAATTTGTTTTTGAGAACAATGGTTGTTCGATATTATTAGATGATAAGATCATCATGAAAGGAACATTGCATAATGGTTTATTTATGTTAGACACCACTCCACATATCATGAATGTAAATGTGTCCAAAAGGAAACGAGATGAGTTGAACAAAGGCATACCGTGGCATTGTAGGCTAGGTCACATCCATGAAAGAAGGATTCAAAAGTTGCTAAATGATGGATATCTAGATCCATTCGACTATGTGTCATATGCTAACTTGTGAGCCTTGCATTCGTGGAAAATGACCAATTCTCCATTTAGTAGAACTGGAGAGAAAGCCAATGAGTTATTGGAACTTATACATAGTGATGTATGTGGACCCATGTCAACTCATGCCATTGGAGGTTACTCCTACTTCATTACATTTTATCGATGTTTTCTCAAGGTATGGATATGTGTACTTAATGAAGTACAAGTCCGAGGCCTTTGAGAAATTCAGAGAGTATAAGAATGAGGTGGAGAACCGTGATGGAAAGAGTATCAAAACTCTTCGATCGGATCGAGGAGGTGAATACTTAAGTACAGAGTTTACTCGGTTCCTCAAGGACCATGGGATATTATCCCAATGGACACCTCCTTATACACCCTCACTCAATGGTGTCTCCGAAAGGAGAAATCGTACATTATTAGATATGGTATGGTCCATGATGAGTTTATTTGACCTACCCATCTCATTCGGGGATATGCCCTAGAAACCGCAGCTTACCTTTCGAACAGAGTTCCAACTAAGTCGGTAGTGTCTACACCATATGAGATATAAAAGGGAAGAAGCCCGATCTTAAGGTTGTTAAGATCCTGGGGCTGCCCTGCCCATGTTAGAAGACACAACCCGATAAGTTAGAATCAAGGACGAGAGCGATGCAAATTTGTGGGATACCCCCAAGGAAACTTATGGGTATTATTTCTATCATCTCGAGGACCAAAAGGTCTTTGTAGCTAAGAGAGCAGTGTTCCTTGAGAAGGAACACATTCTTGACGGAGACAGTGGGAGAATGATAGAATTGAGCGAGGTTGGAGAACCAAGCTCAAGCACCACTCTACAGCCTGAGTCTGTTCAGGTACCTAATACACAAGTATCAACTTTACACAGGTCTGATAGAGTATCCCATCCTCCTGAGAGATATGTGGGACATATTAGAGCAGAGGATGTCGAGGATATTGATCCTCAGACCTACGAGGAGGCTATTATGAGTATAGACTCCGGGAAGTGGAAAGAAGCCATGAATTCTGAGATAGATTCTATGTACTCCAATAAGGTTTGGAACCTAGTTGATGCGCCCAAAGGTATTGTACCCATCGGTTGCAAGTGGATATTTAAGAAAAAGATCGGAGTAGATGGAAAGGTAGAGACCTATAAAGCAAGGCTAGTGGCTAAGGGGTATCGTCAAAGGCAAGGTGTTGACTACGACGAAACTTTCTCACCCGTAGCAATGCTAAAATCCATCAGAATTCTATTGGCTATTGCAGCACACTATGATTATGAGATCTGGCAGATGGATGTGAAAACCGCATTCCTCAACGGGAACCTCGAGGAGGAGGTGTATATGATGCAACCCGAGGGATTCGCGGTCCAAGAACTGCCCGTGATAAGGTGTGTAGGTTGCTTAGATCTATTTATGGACTAAAGCAAGCTTCCCGAAGTTGGAACATAAGATTTGATGAGGCAATCAGATCTTATGACTTCGTTAAGAACGAAGATGAGCCTTATGTATACAGAAAGGTAAGTGGGAGCGCTATCACCTTTTTGGTGTTATATGTGGATGACATCCTCATCATTGGGAATGATATAGGAATGCTATCCACAGTAAAGGCTTGGTTATCTAGACACTTCTCCATGAAAGACTTAGGGGAAGCATCTTATATCTTGAGGATTAGAATCTATAGAGATAGATCCAAGAGGATGCTTGGCTTGTCCCAGTCCAGGTACATAGAAACTATTGTCAAAAGGTTTGGCATGGAAAATTCCAAGAGAGGTCTCATACCGATGAGACATGGGATATCGCTTTCCTAATATGTCCCCAAAGACTCCAGAAGAAAGGGCTTAACATGGATATGATACCTTATGCCTCAATAGGGGTCTATCATGTATGCCATGCTATGTACTAGGCCGATATAGCGCATGCTCGAGTGTCACAGTAGGTATCAGCGGATCCGTGCTTGGAGCACTGGAAAGCAAGTAAAGTGTATCCTTAAGTACTTGAGAAGGACTAAGGATCTTTTACTAGTATATGGAGGTAATAGCCTTAAGGTTGAAGGCTACACCGACTCATGTTTTCAGTCGATGTCGATGATAGCAAGTCGAATTCAGTGGTATGTGTACACCTTGAATGGAGGAGCAGTGTCTTTGGAAGAGTTCCAAGCAAGATACCATGGCCGACTCGACCACGAGAGGGAGTACATTGCTGCATCGATGCAGCAAAGGAGGGAGTCCGGTTGAAGAAGTTCATCACAGATTTGGGATCATGCCGGTAGCTTTAAGAGCCGATCTCCTATATTACGACAACAACGGGGCAATTGCTCAAGCGAAGGAACCTAGGTCTCATTAGAAATCTAAGCATGTTCTGAGGAGGTTCCACCTTATCAGAGAGATCGTGACCCGAGGAGATGTAGCAGTGGAAAGAGTTTCATCCGAAGATAACATTGCAGATCCACTAACAAAGCCGTTGTCTCATTTTGTCTTTGAGCGTCACAGGGGTCTGATGGGGATTAGACACATAGGTGATTGGCTTTAGGTCAAGTGGGAGATTGCTAGTCATAGGTGCCCAGCAAGCCAATCACGTGAGTGATGGCACGTGTGACTTGATACAGAATCTTTTTGCTTATTATATTTTGGCGTATATCACTTTATAACTATTGCATAAATGCATATATATATTGTGATGTCCTTGGATTTGTGCAATGGGAATCGGATCGTGATGAGATCACGATAATGAGATCGATTCACCTTTAAACACATATCCTAAATTATCCCGGTCATAGGTTTTCGAGAGGGACATCCCGATAACCGGATAGACCGGTGTGTCTGTATACCCGTCCATATAATGGATGCAGCTGGTCTCATAGCTGCTCGTGTAGGGACACTAGGGATACAATACAAGTGCTCATTGGAGAATGAGTTCATCGATTGATCCGCCTTACGGAATCTTTGGATGGTTGATGATGCCTTAATGTCGACAACAGCGATTCCGTAGTCCTAGTGGTGTATCCGGTCCTTAGACTTGAGACACCAAGGATGTCCTGTATTAGTGCTCCACTCTTTGATACCGGACTTATAGGTTTGGCTGTCCCGCATCTAGTACAATTTGGTCATTGGGAGTGGTAGTCGACCTTCCACGAGGGCTATTGAGTGTCGATAGAGGATCATCCACTCTCAGGTGTCATGAGAGGAATATCCCATGTGTTCTTGCTCGCACAAATCCCGGGCCGGGTCATTCGGGTTGAGAGAGAAAGAGTTCTCCAGGAGAATCTGATTAGAGCGAGACTTCGAGTAGAAACCGTATGGGTCCGACAACACCATGCTCGATATATCTGGTCCGGGATATTAGATGGATGAGGGACTATAGGTACATGGTAACCGAGGACGACAGTCCAATGGATTGGATTCCCCTATATCGTCCGGGGACTACGGCAGTAGTGGCCCTAGTACGTCCAGTAGTCGATGAGTCGAAAGTGAATTATTACAGAGATAATAATTCACCGAAGTTAGAAGGAGTTATGACAGGTATGACTCACTACCAACTCGACATTGGGCCTAGAGGGTCACACACATATGGTAGGCATTTGCGATGAGTAGAGGTTCTGGATATGAGATATCCGACGGAGCCCTTGTCTTATTGGATGCAGATCCAATACCCACTAGGGAAGGACCCATTAGGGTTTGACACGGGATCTCTATAAATAGGAGGGATTCACAGCCTCATAGGCTAGAGTCTTTGCTTGCCTTTCCTATTCTCCTCTCCCTCTCCATCTCAGAGGCCTGGAGTTTTGAGGAGGGTCGTCGCAACCCTGCGGTGTGGATCACCGCTAGAGAGGAGGACGCTTGACCTCCTTCACCCTCTCCTAAGGATCTGCAAGGAAATAGGGATATACGATCTCCCTAGGTAACACAATCTCTATACGCAGTTTTGTGTTTTGCGGATTTTTGCTCACCAATCTTTTCATGACGACGAACATCCTTTTTGGGAATCGAGGATTTTTGTTTTCTTGTTCTTCCGCTGCGCATATGATGTCACCCCCATGATTTCCCAACACCGGTAAGCTCCTGGACTTTATGATGATCTTCTTGGTAAGTTCCGATGAGCTTATATGGAAAGCTTTTGGACTTCTTGGCTGGTTCTTGTAGAACTTCTGACAAACATCCGAACTTCCGACGAACTCTCGAACTCCCAATGTGATCTTGATCTTGACTCCGACATAACACTTACTGCATGTCTTACTACCATCGTAGTTAATCCTGCATACTTTTCTCAACATATAGATTAGATAAACAAGTAACAATTGACTTCATCAAAAAAATCTAAGATTCAACAGTACGTCCGTAGTCGATGAGTAGGGTGACTTATTATGAAGATAATAATTCACTAAGCCAAAAGTAGTTCTGATATGAGATATCTATATAATTCACTAAACTAAAAGATAATAATTCACTAAGCCAAAAGGAGTGACTCATGGTTAGCTCGATATTGGGCTTAGATGGTCACAAATATTTTGTAGGCATTGCAATGAGTAGAGGTTCGAATATGAGATATCTATCAGAGCCTCTATCTTATTGGATATCTAATAAGTCCCTAAATTATTGGATTTTATGGATGACATTCATTAAAAGCCAATGAGAGATTATTGGATAGAGATCAACTAATCTAAGAGGTTTTAGTAGTTGGATGAAGATCTAATATCTAATAGGACAGGATCCATTGGGTTAAGTTGACAAGGGACCATTATAAATATGAGGGAACCTAAGACCCATAGGCCGGAGGGTTTTTGGTAGCCACCTCCTATTCTCCTATCCCCTTCTTCTCTTTAAATACCAGATGTGAAGATTTGAGCCATGATTTGAGGAGCGTCGTTGCAGCCTGGCTATGTGGATCATCGCTAGAGAGGAGGATGCTTGTCCTCCTTCATCTACTCCTAAAGATCTATAGGAATTTAGAGATATACGATCTTCCTAGATAAACCACAACTATCTTTCTGATATATTATTTTTGGTTTCGTGGATTTCGCGCACCAATCTTCGCACGACGATGAATACTTTTTTGGAAAATTTGAAAAAAAAAATTATTTTTGGCTGTGCACGTGATGTCACCTTAGAATTTCCTACAGTAGTATCAGAGCCAGGTTGTTCATGCGTATATTGGTTTTAAACTACATGTATTATGTTTTAGATAAGCTTTTGATGTCAAAATAATTGATGTAATAGCGAAAAAGGGTAGCAATTATTGCTGCCCGCCATAAGCAAGCGGCACAGTGCCCACAAGCATATGCATAGGTGCAGGCGCAACAACTATTGCTGCGCGTAGTTGCAATTGTAGGCATTCAGTGGGCGATGGTCGACCACCTCGTAGGCAGAGCCGCCTGTGTGCAGGCGCTACGCCTGCAGGTGTTGCCTGCGGGCACAACGTCGACATGCATTACCTGCGAGCACAATGCTCGCAAGGGCGCCCATCGATAGGCACAACGCCCGCAATAGTGCCCGTCGGTAGGCATAGCACTGCAGAAGCTGCGGTGGTCACCCATAGCTTTGCCCGAAGGGCAGAGTCACCACAGAAGCTACGACGATCGCCCGTAGGGCAAAAGCTATGGTGGTACTTCGTAGTTGCGGGGGTAGCATTGCCCGCAAGTATGGGCTACCACTAGCGGGGCAATGGCGGCCAAATCACAAGGCAGGAAGTAGGAGGGCATTATGGTTTTTAACAAATGATAGTTTTACCCCTCAAAATTTCAGAAATTTTGATTTTTATCCTTTCTATCCAAATTACCAAAATACCCCTCATAATTCAAAAAATTCCCTATATGTCTCTAATTTCAAAAAAATATTAGTTAATTAAAAGATTTAATTAACTATTATTATTTATCTAGTAATCTTATATAAAAATATATACATGTGATATTTGATGTGGACGAATGATCATGGACCGTGTGATGTGATTATTATTATTATTATTATTCGGGCATGCAAAACAGTAATTTATTTCTCATTTATTGTTAGTCCTCTATGCCTATGATTAAGTTATAATTACACGATAAGGCATAATGGAAGCATGGAAGCGATAGCGAGACCCACGAGGCTGAGATGGACAATCGCGATGCATGAAGATGTCGATGAAATCGATGAGGATGAGATGGATGATCACAAGGCATGGAGATGTGTCACTTCACACATAGATCTTGATGTGAGTGATTCGGCCCACTGGCTCAGGCTTGATCATATTAGGTTGGGGTTCATGATCATCTGGTGTGATTGCTCATGTGATGTGTGATTACTTATACACATACTAGATATGTATATATATTTGCATGTGGTGTTAATATTTATTAAATATGTACATATGTGACACATTATATTAGGAGACCAAATCAAAATCTCCTCTCTCTCGATAATATTAAGTCGGTAAACATGAGGCAACTAGATTGACCCATATGACTTTTCATCATTATAGGTAAGGACCGATTCCCGACGTAGGTTGGGTTGGTCGAGTCCCTCGAGGCTCACCTATATCATGATTAGCTATCTTACCTACGATGTAGAATGTCATCGAAGACCTAAGGATATGGTATACTTGGTCGAGTCCCTCGAGAGTATATCATCGAATCAGACTCATCTTATAACAATGGTATTGACTTATTTGAACATCTTAGTTGGTCGAGTCTTTCAAGACCATAGTGGTTCGGAGGCCGAACAGGATGGGAATCACAAGGAGTTGTGATCGGCAAGAGTTGCCTACCTTTACAAGTTTAGCGTGATTGGTCGAGTCCCTTGAGGTTACGTTGAGACGACGATTGGATCCCAATCCCCACTAGAGATTCACCGGAGATCTCCAATTCATATACCATAAGGAGTTGTGTGTTTTACGAGAAACTAGTCGGAGCAGAATAAAATAGAAGACCATATTTTAGTTGTTTACCTTTTACAAAGTCTGCATATTATTTATTTCTACTACATCTTTATTTTTAGAAAATATCATTTTTAAATCCCTGATATATTTGATGTTAACCACTTCACTGGTGCAAATTATATGGATTAGCTCCATAACTTGAGAATTATTCTCACGATAAAGAAAATCGTATACATCCTTGATACAATAATACTTGCACCCGAGGAAAGGGCAAACGAGGATGAGATCACTCGTTACATGAAGTACATAGATGACTCCACTCTTGCTCAGTGTTACATGTTGGGCTCCATGACTCCTGAGTTACAAAGACATCATAAAAAGATAGATGCTGGATTCATTCTTCTATACATTTGTAAGTTGTTTGAGAAATAGAGAATGACTTAGCGATATGAGATATCTAAGAGCCTCTTCGGTACTAGGATGACTAAGGGGACACTGGTTCAGAACCATATCCTAAAGATGATTGAGTGGATAAAGAAACTTATAAGTATAGGAATGATCCTAGAAGATAACCTGTTTGTGGATCTTGGGCTTCAGTCCATACCAGATTTTTTTTCTCAATTCATAATGAATTTTAAAATGAATAAGCTTGAGGTGACTCTCCCTGAGCTCCTCAATATGTTGAGAGAGGTAGACAGCACTATCAAGAAAAAGAAGTAAGTTCTCTATACTGGTGAGACCAGAAAGAAAAGGAAGATAGAAAAATCCCTTAAGAAGGGCAAGGGCAAGGGTAGACCGGGTAAAGCAAATGTTTCTAAAAAGGGCTCGGTAAAAGGCAAAGGTCAATGCTTCTACTAGGGCAAAGATAGGCACCGAAAGAGGAATTACAAAGAGTACCTTATAGAGAGGGTAAAATAGAAGCTTGGAGAAGCTTTAAGTGTTATCATAGATGTAAGTATGTCCATGAGGAAACGAGATGAGGTAAACAATATATACATGTGACATTATAGGCTAGGTCATATCCATGAGAGAATGATTCAAAAGTTACTAAAGGATGGATATCTAGACCCATTTGACTATGAGTAATATACAACTTGTGAGCTTTGCTTTCATGAAAATCTAACCAACTCTCCATTTAGTGGAACTAGAGAGAGAGCCACTAAACTGTTGGAACTCATACATAATGATGCATGTGGTCCCACGTCAACTCATGCCATAGGTGGTTACTCCTACTTTATTACTTTTACTAATGATTATTTAATGTATAGATATGTATACTTGATGAAGTATAAGTCTAAGGCCTTTGAGAAATTCATATAGTATAAGAATAAAGTGGAGAACTAGACGGGAAAGAGTATCAAGACTCTTTGATCAAATCAAGGAGGTGAATACTTGAGTATAGAGTTCATCTAGTTCCTCAAGGACTATGAAATTCTATCCTAAAGGGCACCTCCTTATACACCTCAGCTCAATAGTGTATCTGAGAGGAGGAATCATACACTGTTAGACATGGTGTGGTCCATGATGAGTTTCGCCGACCTACTCATCTTATTCAAGGGATGCACACTAGAGACCGTAGCTTACCTTTTGAATAGAGTTCCAACTAAGTCGATAGTGTCTACACCATATGGGATATAAAAAGGGAAGAAGCTTAATCTTAAGGTTGTTAAGATTTTGTACTACCCTGCCCACATTAAAAAACACAACCCTGATAAATTGAAATCTAAGATGGAGTAGTGCAGGTTTATAGGATACCCCAAGGAAACTTGTAGGTATTATTTCTATCATCCCGAGGACCAAAAGGTCTTTGTAGCCAAGAGAGTGGTGTACTTTGAGAAGGAACATAATCTCGGTGGAGACAGTGGGAGCAAGATAGAGTTGAGCAAGGTTGGAGAACCTAGCTCAAGCACCACTCCACAACTAGAGTCTATTCAGGTACCTAGCATGTAAGTTCTAACTTTATGTAGATTCGAAAGAGTATCTCATCCTCCTGATAGATATGTGGGACATATTAGATGAGAGAATGTTGAGGATATTGATCCTCAAACCTATGAGGAGGCTATTACGAGTATAGACTCCAGGAAGTAGAAAAAAGCTATAAATTCTAAGATGGATTCCATGTACTCCAAAAAGGTTTGGAACCTAGTAGATGCACCAGAGGGTATTGTACCCATTGGTTGCAAGTAGATCTTTAAGAAGAAGAACGAAGCAGATGGAAAAGTAGAGACCTATAAAGTAAGACTAGTGGCTAAGGGGTATCATCAAAGGCAATGTGTTAACTATGACGAAACCTTCTCACCCGTAGCCATATTAAAATCCATTTGAATTCTATTGTCTATTGTAGCACACTATGATTATGAAATCAGACAAATGGACGTGAAAACCATGTTCCTCAATGGAAACCTTGAGGAAGAGGTGTATATGATACAACATAAGGGATTCATGTCTAAGAATAGTCCAGATAAGGTATGTAGGTTGCTTAGGTCTATTTATGGACTAAAGCAAGCTTCCTGAAGTTAGAACATAAGATTTGATGAGGTGATCAGATCTTATAATTTCGTTAAAAATGATGATGAGCTTGTTGAATCTCGGATTTTGATGATAACATCAATTGTCATTTGTTATCTAATACATATGTTGAGATAAGTGTGCAGGATTAACTACGATGAAAGTAAGGCATGCAGTAGGAGTTGCGCCGGAGTCAGGACTATGATCACGTTGGGAGTTCAAGAGCTTGACGGAAGTTCGGACGGTCGTTGGAGGTTCTACGGGAATAAATCTGAGAAGTCCAGGAGCTTGCTAAAAGAAGCTCGTCAGAACTCGCCAAGTGGATCGTCGCAAGTCCAGGAGTTTGCCGGAAGTCCGTAGGAGCATCGTCGGAGGACCGTCGGATGTTCGCCGGAAGTTCGCCGGAAGCTTGCCGAAAGAAGCGATTGACGCACCGGAGCAAGCTGTAGTAAATGTCTTAAGAATTGTCGTAGTTAGCACGATGATTAAGTTAGAATTGGGAGGTGATCCCATTAACTTAATATAGGGGCAATTGGGCCCTTGAAAGAACCAAATTGGGCCGAATGGATCAACCTATTCGGACCCAGATCTCTTGCCTAGAGGTGGCACTGCCTGGGTCGGCGGTGGCACCGCCCAGGGCTTAGTCTCCGAGTTCTGGTTGGGCGGTGCAACCACTTCTGACAACGGTGCAACCGCCCCAGTCAAGCAATGGCACCGCCTGAGCACGGTCTCTGAGCTCTGCCAGGCGGTGCAACCGCCCTTGATAAGCGGTGGCACCGCCCAAAGGCTCAGTCTTTGAGCCCTGTCAAGCGGTGCAACCGCTAGACCCCGTAATTCCAGGAATTGATAGTTTTGAGCTCGGAATTCAAATTGGTTTGGGGCCTATAAATACCCCACTCTTTCAGCAATGAAAGAGCAACGAAAACCACCAAAATCCTGATCTTACTCTGTGATTTTTAGAGCTCAAAAGTGTTGTATAAGTTAAAGGTTCTTCTCCCTCATTTCTTCCAAGTTCAGATCTTTCAAGAGAGGAGAGAAAAGTTTGTAAGGGTTGTCTCCTAAGCCCGTCAAAAGGAGTGAATCTGTAAAAGGGTGGTTGGCCTTCGCCTATTGAAAGAAGGCCTCTAGTGGACGTCGGCAACCTCATCGGTGGAGGAAGCCAGAAGTAGATGTAGGTCAAGATTGACTGAACCACTCTAAATCGTGCTATTCTCTGGTTTGCATTTACTTTGAGCTTATTATCCTTACTGCAAACCTCCTTCATAGCTTACTATCTTCTGCGCTTTTACGATTGCGTTTCCAAGCTCAATATTTTCCGAATCGTGTTTAGACGTAAATCGCTTTTCTCATATAAACATCATATTTCAGTTTGCGCTTACATTCTGATTTCCATCACAACATCAAACTGCCTTAATAGATTTGTTTTAACTGCTTCTTGCCTAATCACAAGTTAAAGTGATTTACGAATCGACTTTTCTACTGAAATCGCTTTTCTCATACGAACATCGTATTTTAGTTTGTGCTTACATTATAATTTCCATCACAACTGCAAACTGCCTTAACAGAATTGTTTTAACTACTTCTTACCTGATCTCAAGGTAAAGTGATTTATGAATAAGCTTTTCAACTGAAATCACCTTTGTCGTACGAACGCAGTTTCAAACGTTGAAAGTTTTCTGCTGCACTAATTCACCCCCCTCTTAGTGCTCTTGATCTTAACAATTGGTATCAGAGCTCGGTTCACTCTCAAACGGATTAAAACCCAAGAGAGATGGCATATGCCGAAAACCAAGAGGGCCATTCTATTACACATCCACCCATGTTCAATGGGACGGACCACACCTATTGGAAGACCCGAATGAGGATCTTCCTTATTTCGATGGATTTTGAACTTTGGAATCTTGTTGAAAATGGTTTTTTGAAATCTTCTCTTCCAATGATCGATTGGAATGAATTGGAGAAGAAGACTTTCGCTCTTAATGCAAAGGCTATGAATGCCTTATTTTGTGCGCTTGATAAAAATGAGTTTAATCGTGTTTCGGTTTGTGAAACCCCGTTTGATATTTGGCATACACTCGAAGTGACTCACGAAGGCACAAGTAGAGTGAAAGAGTCAAAAATCAATCTTTTGATACACTCTTTCAAAATTTTCCGAATGAAACCGAGTGAGACTATTGACGACATGTACACCCGTTTCATGGATGTTGTCAATGGTCTAAAAGGACGAGGCAAAAGTTTTTCGGATTTTGAGCTTGTAAATAAGATTCTAAGATCCCTTCCTAAGATTTGGGACCCTAAAGTCACTGTTATTCAAGAGGCTAAAGATTTAAGCAACATTCCTCTTGAAGAACTAATTGGGTCATTAATGACCTATGAAATGACATGCAAGGCTCATGAAGACCAAGAAGACATCCTTCCCAAGAACAGGAAGGATATGGCACTTAGAACTTTAGATGACCACTTGAGAGAAAACTCAAGTGATGAGGACTGTGACGATGACTTGGCACTTCTAACAAGAAAATTAAAAAAATTCATTAAAAGAAACAAGTTTAAAAATGATGGAAAAAATAAACTTGAACCCAAAAGGAACCAAGTTATTTGCTATGAGTGCAAAAAGTCGGGACACTATAAGAGTGATTGTCCCCAAGCCAAGAAAATAACATCAAAGAAGAAGGCGCTCAAAGCAACATGGGATGATTCGAGCGTATCCAAAGAAGAGGAGTCCAACACCGAGCAAGTTGCTCATTACGCCTTAATGGCCATTGGAGAGGAGGTAACAAATTTAATTGATGCAGATTTATCATTTGATGAGTTATTAAATGCCTTCCATGATTTATTTGATGAATGCAAGATTATTAGTAGAAAATATAAATTGCTAAAAAAGGAGTATGATAGTCTTAATTGTAATTTCGATAAGTTAAAAACTGAATATCATGATAGTTTAGGCTCTTGTATAAAATATCATGATCTAGAAACTATCCAAAAGTAAAACTTGCTACTCATGGACACCTTGAAGAAATTTGAGGTTGGTAGCAAGTCCTTGAACATGATCCTTACAAACAAGAGTCACGTTCCCAAAAGAAGTGGAATCGGATTTGTGAGAAATTTTAACCAAAATCCAACCACCTTCATAAAAGGCCCCATCCTACATGTTCGACACCAAAGTAAATGCAACTTTTGTTGCAAGCATGGACACAAAATGCATTATTGTCCATTCAAGAAAATTAATCCGAACAAATTAATTTGGGTTCCTAAAGGAACCATGATAAACTCTATTCAACATGACAAACAATATAGATCAACTTTTGAGGCACCAAAAAGTAAATGGGTACCTAAAAATTATTCTTTCTTGTAGAGACATACACCATCACAAACTAGGAGCTAGAGATGGTACTTTGATAGTGGATGCTCAAGGCATATGACCGGAGATCCATCTTAATTCTCTAAGCTCACTAGCATAGACGAAGGCTATGTCACCTTCAGAGACAACAACAAGGGTAAAATCATTAGCAAAGGAACCATAGGTAACAAATCCAACTTCTTTATTGAAGATGTTTTGTTAGTTGATGGTTTAAAACATAATCTCTTGAGCATTAGTCAATTATGTGATAAAGGATATATTGTCAAATTCGAATCTAATGCATGCATCCTTAAAAAATCACACAACAACACATCTATGATAGCATTAAAACAAAATAACGTATACACTATTGACATCAATGATTTGTGTAATGAAATGTGTTTTTCAGTTTTAAATGAGGATGCTTAGCTATGGCACAGAAGATTAGGTCATGCTAGCATCAAACTAATTACTCAAATATCATCTAAATAACTTGTACGAGGAATTCCTCACATCAAGTTCATCAAGATAATGTGTGTGATGCTTGTCAATTAGGAAAACGGATTAAGAGTAGTTTCAAATCTAAGAATCAAATAAGCACATCAAGGCCCATACAATTGATCCATATGGACTTGTTCGGACCAATCTCTACATCAAGCCTAGGAGGTAGCAAATACGCCCTCGTCATTGTAGATGACTATAGTAGATACACATGGACTTATTTTTTGAAATACAAAAATGAATGCTTTAGATATTTCACCAAGTTTTGCAAACTTGTTCAAAATGAAAAAGGTTTTATGATTTCATCAATTCGAAGTGATCACGGTGGTGAATTTCAAAACCATGATTTTTAAGAATTTTGTGAATCTAGTGGTTTCAACCACAACTTCTCTACTCCAAGAAATCCTCAACAAAATGGAGTAGTAGAAAGAAAGAATAGAAACTTACAAGAAATGACAAGAACCATATTGAATGAACAAAGCCTACCCAAATATTTTTGGGTCGAAGCTGTTAACACTGCATGCTATATTTTTAATAGAGTTTTAGTAAGACCCTTACTCACCAAAACTCCCAATGAGTTGTAGAACAATAAAAAACCCAATGTTTCATATTTTAAAGTTTTTGGGTGTAAGTATTTTATCTTGAATGAGAAAGATGCCTTAGGAAAATTCGATGCTAAATCCGATGAAGGAATTTTTCTTGGTTATATTTCGGTTTCTAAAGCTTTTTGTATCTTCAATAAAAGGACTTTAATAATAGAAGAATCCATTTATGTTGTTTTCAATAAGATTTTCAAAATCAAGAAAAATGACTTTAATGATGATGTTAATTTCGATTCTTTGAATTTAAATGAAACCCCTTCTCCAACTAGCGACTTGGATGCATCCACTTCCGAAAATTCCTTACCTAAGGACTGGAAGTATGTAGATGATCATCCTAAGGAGCTAATCCTAGGAGACACATCTAAGGGGGTTCAAACACGTTCATCTTTTAAAAATTCTTGTGCCAACGACGCTTTTCTCTCCCAAATTGAACCTAAATGTATTGACGAAGCCATGAAAGATGATTCATGGATTATCGTAATGCAAGATGAGTTAAATCAATTTGAGAGAAATGAGGTGTGGAAGCTTGTTCCTAGGCCAAATGACCATTTAGTTATTGGTACTAAATGGGGCTTAGAAATAAGCAAGATGAGTATGGTATCGTGGTGAGAAACAAGGCTAGATTAGTGGCCAAAGGTTTCAACCAAGAAGAAGGTATCGATTATGAAGAAATCTTCGCTCCTGTGGCTAGATTAGAAGCCATAAGGATGCTCCTTGCCTATGCTAGTAATAATAATTTTAAGTTATTTCAAATGGATGTTAAAAGCGCTTTTCTAAATGGCTTTATTTCTGAAGAAGTTTATGTTGAACAGCCTCCCGGATTTGAAAATAATAGCCTCCCTAATCATGTATTTAAATTAACCAAAGCTCTCTATGGTTTAAAACAAGCCCCAAGGGCTTGGTATGACAGACTAAGTACTTTTCTTATTGAAAATAATTTCACAAAAGGCAAGGTCGATACTACATTATTTATCAAAAATTTTGAAAATAACTTTCTCATTGTTCAGATCTATGTTGATGACATTATCTTCGATTCTACGAATGAATCTCTTTGTGAATCTTTTACTAAAACCATGAGTCTCGAATTTGAAATGAGTTTGATGGGAGAATTAACCTTTTTCTTATGCTTATAAATTAAGCAACTAAGCAATGGCATCTTTATTAGTCAAACTAAATATGCTCTAGATCTGCTAAATAGATTCAATATGAATAGCTCAAAAGCTGTTAACACTCCTATGAGCACCTCCACGAAGTTGGAAGTTGATGAAAGTGGAGAAAGCTTCGATCAAAAAACTTATAGGGGTATGATAGGAAGTTTACTTTAACTCACTGCAACCAGACCAGATATCCTGTTCAGTGTAGGACTTTGTGCTAGGTTTCAATAAAACCCTAAGATATCTCATCTCAAAGCGGTTAAAAGAATACTTAGATATCTGAAAGGAACCACAAATCTAGGATTATGGTATCCAAAATCCGAAATTTTCAATTAATTGCTTATGCTGATGCGGATTTTGCCGGGTGTAGACTAGATAGAAAAAGCACATCAAGAACATATCAATTTTTGGGACATTCCCTTGTTTCCTGGTTATCTAAGAAACAAAATTCAGTTGCTCAAGAACATATCAATTTGCAGCTAGTGCATGCTGTGCACAAGTTGTGTGGATGAAAAATACCTTAGAAGATTATAAAGTCCATCTTAAAAACATTCCCATTAAATGTAATAATATGAGTACAATATGTTTAACAAAGAATCCCATTCAACACTCAAGAACAAAACATATTGATATTAGACATCACTTTATACGAGATCATGTTACTAATCATGATGTAATTATTGAGTTCATAGATACTAAGCATCAACTAGCTGATATTTTTACAAAACCTCTAAGTGAAGAATAATTTGATTTCGTAAGAAGAGAATTAGGAATGTTGATGTGTCAGAATGCATAAACTTGTTAAATTTATTATTCAAACTTTATTGATTGAATTACATGACAAAAAGAACATGTTGGAAAAATTTTTATAAACGATGAGCATGTCCTCATAGTCTTGCATGAAAGTATTAAATTAAATTTTCGGTTCCAATCGGATTTCATTATTCTCTTTCGGATTTTGATTCACATCATTAATTCTTGACAAAAAAAAAATTATCTAGCATATTTATGGCTTTTAGACTTATCATGTGAAAAATATTGCCTTTGAGAAATAAATTTGATGATTCCTTCTTGTAAAAGGAAGATATTTTTTGCAAAGGACTTTACTCACATAAATATCCTAATCCTTGTAAAGCATGCTATCGATTTGAACTACACAAATGACTTTCCTCCTTCATACAAAAAGAATAATAACAAATAAAAAGGAAGAAGTTTTCACTCTATGTAGATAATCTCCATGTCATGGTCTTCTTGAGATGATTGTATCCTATAAATGACATGAACCTACTTAGGGCATCACATGTATATTCAAAAGATGCTTATATCGTTCCCTTTTTGTTGATGACAAAGGGGGAGAAGTATATGAATTGATGCTATAAATGCCATATTATGTTGAAAGAAACAGACATGATTATTGATGCTATGCCACGATTGCTATGATTGCCATATTTACATCATATTAAGATATCAAGAACTTGCATTGTAATTTTACATGTTGATATCTTTCCATATGATGAATTGCTATCATTACAACAATTCACATTTGAAATTTGAAAATGGATGTCGAGTCTTGACATCATACAAAGAGATATATCATGATAGGAATAATGATGGGAGTATTGATAAGGTTAAATGACTTTAACTTATCAATATGTCTCTTGAATTCAAAGGCTTTGAATTCAAGAATGACTTATCTCAATTATGGCACATAGATAGGGGGAGTTAAGGTTAACTTCGTTATCAATTGATTGTCATTATCAAAAAGGGGGAGATTGTTGAATCTCGGATTTTGATGATGACATCAATTGTCATTTGTTATCTAATCCATATGTTGAGATAAGTGTGCAGGATTAACTACGATGAAAGTAAGACATGCAGCAGGAGTTGCACCGGAGTCAGGACTATGATCATGTTGGGAGTTCGAGAGCTTGACGGAAGTCCGGACGGTCGTCGGAGGTTCTGCGGGAACAAATCCGAGAAGTCCAGGAGCTTGCCAAAAGAAGCTCGTCAGAACTCGCCAAGTGGATCGTCGCAAGTCTAGGAGTTTGCCGGAAGTCCGTAGGAGCATCGTCGGATGTTCGTCGGAAGTTCGCCGGAAGAAGCGATTGACACACTGGAGCAAGCTGTAGTAAAAGTCTTAAGAATTGTCGTAGTTAGCACGATGATTAAGTTAGAATTGGGAGGTAATCCCATTAACTTAATCCAGGGGCAATTGGGCCCTTGATAGAACCAAATTGGGCCGAATGGATCAACCTATTCGGACCTAGATCTCTTGCCCAGAGGTGGCATCGCCTGGGTCGGCGGTGGCACCGCCCAGGGCTCAGTCTCAGAGTTCTGGCTGGGCGGTGCAACCGCTTGAGATCGGTCTCTGAGCTCTGCTGGGCGGTGCAACCGCCCCAGTCAAGTGGTGGCACCGCCTGAGCTCGATCTCTGAGCTCTGCTAGGCAGTGCAACCGCCCTTGACAAGCGGTGGCACCACCCAGAGGCTCAGTCTTCGAGCCATGTCAGGCGGTGCAACCGCCAGACCCCGGAATTCTGGGAATTGATAGTTTTGAGCTCGGAATTCAAACTGGTTTGGGGCCTATAAATACACCACTCTTTCAGCAATGAAAGAGCAACAAAAACCGCCAAAATCCTAATCTTACTCTGTGATTTTTAGAGCTCAAAAGTATTGTATAAGTTAAAGGTTCTTCTCCCTCATTTCTTCCAAGTTTAGATCCTTGAAGAGAGGAGAGAAAAGTTTGTAAGGGTTGTCTCCTAAGCCCATCAAAAGGAGTGAATCTATAAAAGAGTGGTTGGCCTTCGCCTATTGAAGGAAGGCCTCTAGTGGACGTCGGCAACCTCATCGGTGGAGGAAGCCAGAAGTGGATGTAGGTCAAGATTGACCGAACCACTCTAAATCACGTTGCTCTCTGGTTTGCATTTACTTTGAGCTTATTATCCTTACTGCAAACCTCCTTCATAGCTTACTGTCTTCTGCACTTTTACAATTGCGTTTCTAAGCTCAATATTTTCCGAATCATGTTTAGATGTAAATCGCTTTTCTCATACGAACATCGTATTTCAGTTTGCGCTTACATTCTGATTTCCATCATAACAACAAACTGCCTTAACAGATTCGTTTTAACTGCTTCTTGCCTAATCATAAGTTAAAGTGATTTACGAATCAGCTTTTCTACTGAAATCGCTTTTCTCTTATGAACATCGTATTTCAGTTTGCGCTTACATTATGATTTCCATCACAACTGCAAACTGACTTAACAGATTTGTTTTAACTGCTTCTTACCTGATCTCAAGTTAAAGTGATTTACGAATCAGCTTTCAACTGAAATCACCTTTGTCATACGAACGCAGTTTTAAACGTTAAAAGTTTTTCATTTGCACTAATTCAGCCCCCCCTCTTAGTGCTCTTGATCCTAACAGAGCTTTATGTATATAAGAAGGTAAATGGAAGCGTTATCACATTCTTGGTGTTATATGTGGATGACATCTTGATTATTGGGAATGATGTAGGTGTTAGGAACTAGTCAACACTAAAAGAGGGGGGAGGGTGAATTAGTGCAGCGGATAAAATCACTAGTTTGAAAAATTCTTTCTTTCGATTAAAATCAATTTAGGAAAGTGCTTGACTTTAGAGTAAATGAACTAGTAATTAACTTAGAAAGTAATAGTAGTAATAAAAAGTAGAATGGAAATGAGCACATTGGAATTTATAGTGGTTCAATTGTTGTGACCTACATCCACTCCATATTCCTCTTCCGTCAAGGCCACCAGTATCTACTAATAAATTTTCTTCAATGGGTGAAGATCAACTATCCTTTTACACCTTCTCCTTTTGATAGGTTCAGGAGAGAACCTTTACACCCCCACTTACTCCTCTCTTAAACTACACTAACACTTAGATCTTGAGAGGAGTTCAGACAAGATTACAACAGCGTTTTCTTCTTTTTTTACTCTCAATTCTTATGTGTGTTAACCAGGGATGAGAGAGGTATTTATAGGCCTCAAATGGATTCAAAATTAGAGCCTAAAAGAGTCTCATCCCTAGTTTTCGGGGTACTAGCAGTACCACCACCTATGCTGAGCGGTACCACCGCTTGCAGCACTGACACTGGCTGGTACCATCGCTTCACACCCTACCACTGTGTCACGAACAAACTTCTAAATAGGATGTTTGATGTAATGCTTATGTATGTCCTTGTCTTTTGATATGCTCATACTTTGTACAGCATGTAGAGGGATGGCCGAAGGCTTAATAGTCCCATTTTAGTTAGGTTGGTGGCCGCTTTAGGCTTGTAAATAAAGGTTGTATCATGTGGACATGTGTGAGAGATTTTTGATCTATAATGGACCATTTTACCCTTTGTTGTGCAACTATTCAGAGCTTGTAAAGTCTGTTTGTAATTTGCATTGTCTATGAAGTGTTTTCGGAGATGTTTACTTGTGGAACCCGATTAAGGCATTCTCTCTAACCCGTTCTCTCTTTTGTTGGTCCTAATGGACAATGGGAGGCTTCGGGGAAGCTGACCTTTACTGACGGATACGCAAGGGTGCCGCATAACTTAGGCAAAACCAGCTAAGTCTATGATAGATGGTATTAGAGCGGGACAAGCACTCATAGAAACACTTAGCATGCAAACGTGGGGGACCTACTGGGGCTGCGTTGAGGATAGTCAGCACACGTGCGATCATTTAGGGAAAAACAGGCATATAGGTGTAGGGAAAAGGAGTCGCTTGGAGGAGCGGGCATCTGACATTGGCATTCAGAGGAATGGCCAACCCTTCGTGCAAGAGGCACCACGAGAACAAGCAAGCTTGGAAGATTACGGAACGCACAAAAGTTGGGATGGCTGAGTTTGAGCTACGCCTCAACGTTGACAACTATACTTGATGGTGCCCAAGGCAAGCGAGGCGCTTGGTAAAGAATGAGACTATCCAAGGTGGAATGAGTTGCTCAGCAATTGAAAGAGTTGTGCAAAGCTCATAGAGGTGAGGGGAATTGCTAACTCAAAGAATTCGGTACTCATGCATGGGCTTGTATGCAGACGATGGAATGTTCGCGGCCATCCCAAGGCGACCGAAACTCGGTGCCATAGAGCATTGAAACTTTCTCTTCGACATGTGAAGGATACGTCCATAGGAGGCTAAAGTGTGCAACGAGTTCAGCATGTTGCTAAGTCTTGAGTGGTGTAGTGGGGGCTGTATTGACGTGGAGTCACAATCTAGCAAGGGTGTTTGCAGAAGGCAGAACAATGCATAGTTTATTCCACAGATCGGAGTAGTCCAAGGGGATGGTGGTCTCTGAAACGAAGAGAGATGTTGCTTCAACGGGACAGTTATCCAAGAGGGATAAGTCCTAGCTCTCTAGAGGGAGAATCATATGGGATGGACCTAACAAGTTGAGGAGAAGTAACTCAACAAACAACAACTCCACGAAGCTCAATGGACTGAGCAAGCGGCGAGAAGTCATCGCATGATCTCGCTCGAGAGAATACATTGGTAGATGCATTGCAAGATCAAGTGGGGGAGCGACCCAAAGCAACACAAATGAAGGCACACTTGGAGTCGATATGGAGATCGAACTCAAGGGAGGGCTGATCCGTGGAATGGTAGGCACGAGGGCCACCATCAACTCAATGCAAAAACGAGGAGCGGAGCAACTTGGGTGTAACTTGGTGAAGTACCCAAGCCGCATGAAGGGAGCCAGCATAGAAGATGAAATATGGAGCGAAGGCATAGTGTTTTCCTTGGACAGAGGTCAAAGACATGAACTCTTGTAGAGGCAAGAGCAGGATCATGTTGATTTATGGGTCATTCATTCTGATGGAGCGGATTCATCTTGCATGGTGCCAAAGACGAAGGGAACTTCTGGGCACATGCACCTTATCTCAGAGGAGCATTTGATGGGGGAACTAAGGTGACTCAATTTGTAGAGGTGAAGTTGGGTTCAGAAGGCTTTAGCACAGGGCAAGAGGACTCAAAGGCGAGTACTCTTGAAGAATATGCCATAGTGTTGTCATTCAAGTTGCCATAAAGGAAGCGGTGCACAGCGGAGATTGTGCTGATAGGGGTAGAGGCCCAGGATCCCAACAATGGTGCACTAACTATAGTGAAGTCGGTGGACTTCGGGAGCTACTAGGCGACAAAATGTCCTAGAGCGGTGCTTCATCTAGGTGTGACCCAAGAGTGGGTGGATGAAGGTCGATTGCCAAAGGAGCGAACAAAATCGAAGGTGGAAGAGGCCCTGCAATGTAATGGCAAAGGCAACACATAGAGGGATCACAATTTGAGTTCATCCCACAAGGATCAGAATGCAATGGAGATGTCACCAGGAGGCGACATGGTGCCGCGGATCATGGTGGAACAGTTCGTGGCAAATGCGATACACATGACATAGTTCCGTGAGAGACTAGATCATACATAAGTATGATCGGGAGCTACTAGAAGCTCCACTTTGGTGAACAACACGACAGCAAGAAGGGCTATGGATTCAAGGAGTGAAGGCCATGGTACTATAGAGGCGGGTCTTCCATGCATGCATCGAATTTTGCATCGGATGAAAACCTTGGTCATCAGCATATGAGGGCTGGGTTTCACCAAGGAAAAAGTTCGAATGCAAGTACCAATGAGTCCCATGGGAGGGACTGGATCATACAGAGGTATGATCGAAGCAGCTGGAGTGTTGGACTACTCCAAAGCTCATATTCACTTAAGGGAGCCCGGCATGTCAGAGGATAAGGTCAAGTAAGCGAACGTTGCTACTAAGGAAGCTAAGGAGAACAGAATCGGTGCAAACCCTATAATGCGATGGAAAAGGCCATGCATGGGAGTTGCAGTTTGTCTTTCCATCGACCAAAGAGAGCTGCTTGGAGAATACAGAGGTGTTGAAGCAAGGGGTCGAAAGGGGCGAGGAAGCAACGACGAGTCCAGAGGGACTTAGCTACCCAAAATCAAGCATCAGTTAGAATGGAGGTGGACTCAAAGGAGTGCCACGGAGACATATCTACTCAAAGGAGCGCTTGGTCATGAAAGGGGCCGAGGAGGTGGAGCATACAGAGGCAAACTCCAAGTACCGAGACAAGGCTGAAGGGCAGAGGCCAAGGATCTTCGTAAGACCGGTGTCAACGAGCTTCTCATCATGATAGCCGAAAGTGAAGGACTTCGGGTCAGGCAAGAGTGCATGACCAAGGAACGAAGCAGACAGTACACGGTGCTATACCTTTGCTACTAAGTGGAGTAGGTGGCAGGGTTGATGGAAAAGACGATACAATCCCATAGGCAACCAAACCTATGAGAGAATTACTTCAAGTTGGGGTGAAAACTTCTTGCATTCCAAAAATTCGATGGTATTGAGAAGGTGAATCACAGTAACTTACTCAATGCAAGGAGTGCAAACACTTCAAGTGCTTCAGAAGTGTGACCAAAGAGCAAGTGAAGGCCAGTAACCAGCTCGATGCATGGAGTACAACCTCGAGGAGGCGGGTGAAGTCAAGTAACCTTTGCCTTCTCAACTCTTAAGAGACTGGGCAAAACCGAGTACTCCAATTCTCTTATCTATCCAACATAGGATCTCTGCATATGTTCAAAGACCCTTCGAAGATAATGGAAGATAATAGTTGTCAAATCCTTACCAACGGTGATCAGTGCTACTAAGAGTAGATTGTCCGCTTCATTTCCCAATGAACTACCAATCGAAAGCAGAAGTGATGCAAACCTACTTGGAAGTGACAGCTAAGTGAAAGAAGAGTCAGTGGGCAAATTTTGTGGAGGAAGGACCCAAAGACTTCAGAAGTTTGCGAGACGATGCTTGTTAAAGTTCCAACAAGCATCCACCCAGTTCAAGCAGCATGAGTATTTGAAAGACTGGCGCATAGTAAAGATGGTCTTTTCCTTCATCTGGAGGATCCGCAGGAACCAATAAGGATCAACATAACTCAGCTAACCTCACACTAGAGTCAGAGTCATTGGCGAGTTAAAGCAGCATGGCAGATTAAAGGTTTGACTACTCAAAAATAACAGCGGAGAGTAGTTGGGAGCCAAGAGGCGTATTGCAGCTAGAGTAGAAGATTGAAGACTCAATAAAGGCGAGGAGTTGCAGTGTTGACAAATGCTTCGACGAGGACATCTAAGGAATAAGTGGGGAAGAATGTCACAGACAAACTTCTAAACCGGATGTTTGATGTAATGCTTATGTATGTCCGTGTCTGTTGGTATGTTCATGCTTTGCACAGCATGTAGAGGGACGGCCGAAGGCTTAATAGTCCCATTTTAGTTAGATTGGTGGCGCTTTAGGCTTGTAAATAAAGGTTGTGTCATGTGGACACGTGTGAGAGATTTTTGATCTATAATAGACCATTTTACCCTTTATTGTGCAACTATTCAAAGCTTGTAAAGTCTGTTTATAATTTGCTTTGTCTATGAAGTATTTTCGGAGATGTCTGCTTA